>CM071946.1:4252500-4852500 GCA_036784905.1 Acrossocheilus fasciatus
CTTAATTTGTGAACACTTGAATTAAGACTTCTCTTGACCTGCAGAAACCCTGCTTTATCATCAGCGTTATAGTTATTGTCCTTGGTGTGGTCAGGCCTTAATGTGTGAATACGATCCCTAGCTGTAAATTGTCGTCTCACCTGCGCATACAGTCCAGAGCCTGTGTGAAGACCTGCGGGGCCATGCAGTGCTCTTGCTGGAGGATTTGACATTGCTCCAGGGTCACCGACATGGCCGTACGATCCTTCGCACTCTTGCAGCTGGTCACACGCACACCGTTCAGACGCCGACAAATCTGACATAACAAGTGAGGAAGATATCATCCTGATGAGGTGCATTCAAACTATTACAAGGAGTTCACTAGATCGTAGCTCCGTGAGTCAAAAACAAACTGAATTGTGATTTCCCATGTTTCAGTATAGATGCATGAGAACATAAGAATAATGTTAGATCACTGTACCTCTGCTGTCTGCAACAGGATGTCCACATTCTTGCTCTTCCTGGCATTAACATTTTGACTGAGGAACTTGAGTAGCTCAGGCACACAGTTCTGACTGCGAGAGCGGGGCAGACCTATAGATGGAGTCATTCAACTGATTAGGACCGACTTAAACCATCTACCAACTTTCTACCAACATGCGCAGTATAGGAGAGAGTTTAGGACTCACAGTCTTCAGGCAGCACTTCTTTAAACTGGTCATAATAGGAGGTAAGACGAGTTAGACTCTCCATATTCACTACTTCCTGCAGCGACGTGTCTCCAAACCTAAACGGACATACAAAAGGAATATGACTACTAATACACAATGTATATTGTACATTGAAAAGTATACTGTATACAGAAATGTGACCCTGGACCACAAAACCAGTCTTAAGTCGCTGGGGTATATTTGTAGCAATAGCTAAAAATACACTATATGGGTCAAAATTATAGATTTTTCTTTTATGCCAAAAACATTAGTATATTAAGTAAAGATCATGTTCCATGAAGATATTTAGTAAATATCTTACCGTAAATGTATCAAAACTTAATTTTTGATTAGTAATATGCATTGCTAAGCACTTCATTTGGACAACTTTAAAGGTGTTTTTCTCAACAATTTGATTTTTTTTGCACCCTCAGATTCCAGATTTTCAAATAGTTGCATCTCGGCCAAATATTGTCCGATCCTAACAAAGTATACATCAATGCAAAGCTTATTCATTCAGATTTCAGATGATGTATAAATCTCAATTTTGAAAAATTGACACTTAATTTTTCAAAATTGACGTCCAGGGTCACAAATGTATATTGACAGTCCAATGAATTACATTGTATGAATAACTGAAAAGGTAAATATCGCATTGTATACACACACATTGTGCATTAAATCTGGATACAAAAGATTTCACAAAAAGGAACAACTTAAACCTTCCGTACACAAAACTCACACACTTTGGATGACGCATTAAGATTAAAGTTTATTCATAGATATTTAATCTTTAAAGTGTATATTTAATTTTACACACTGAAAGAGTAAGAAAAGCTGCGTTACAGCTCAAGCTGTGAGGTTCCTCTCATAAAATCATAAAACCACAAAATTGCATGTGTAGCTACAGCTGGCTAATGAGATCTCTGCAATCTGAGTGTGTGTAAATGATGTTTATTGTGTTTGAACTGTTTTTTAAAAAAGAGAGCGTCATGTCTTTTCTGAGAGTGACATAAGGCTGTAAAGGAAAGGTTGTGTGGAAAGCCCTAGAGATGTTCTGGGTGTGTTTTATGCACATATCTAACCTTAGGCACACAATTGTTCATTTATAATACTCCAACATTAGAACGAGATTAAGAATGAATTCATGTGCTTTCCTGTGCGTATAAATACTGATAATCCATGTAATTATTAGTGAACGAGACTCAGTGTTAACAAATCAGTCCATACAAAGAAATAGAAAGTATATTTAATTCATACACTTACTTTTCTGCTAGAGTCTGTTGCTCATTGATTCCTACATTGAATAATACCGGTTGAACTCGCAGCAGCATCCCATTTTGGATCTCCCGTGGTAACACATCAAACATCACCCCCGGTAAAGGAACACGCACGTTAAACCCATCTCTGTTGCCCGTGATGACAGGCAGCATGTCAGGGCTGAAGCTGGAGGTCGCCTGGGTCACTTTAAAGGTGACATTCCGGAGGTCCATGACGCCTACACTCATGTCTTCCAACATGGCGAGTTCCTCCCCTTTAAGACGAAAGAAGAGCTCAGAGTTCACATAAGTGCATACATAAGTGCAAGATGAATTGAAATGTGTTTGTATGTTTACCATAGGTGCTCAGCAGCCCCTCAAACTGGACCAGTAAGCCAATAGTGTGGAGCTGTCTGAGGAAGCCGCTGTCACTTAGACAGTTCCTCAATTTTATCACAAAACCACAGATCAGGGCCGTCAGCTACAAAGAAATATGTATATTATTAGAATGGATATGGATATTCACTTTCACTTTCACAGTCAGCTTGGGAAACAGCATTATTAAAGTGTTTAGTAGAGTATTCTGAAAGCAGAACCATTTTCAATTCGAAAAACACACAAATCAATTTTTGCCAACCTCGGTAAAAATGATTTATGGTGTAAACACCCATATGGCAAAAAAATATATATATATTTCAAATATATGCTAAATAAATATTAAACACAGCACAGCTTAAAGAAAATATCAAACTGAAAATATATTTTGTTTACACCTTTAAATTTAAAACAATACTTAAAGCAGCAGAAAAATACATTTCCAATCTTAAAATACATTTTGGGTAAATACAAATACAAATATATATATATATACACACACATATACATATACATATGTATATATATATATATATATATATTTTAAATAAACTGAACAATAAAAATAGATTTAGATTGATAAATAAATATTTAGTAGGAAATACAAATGAGAAACATGTATTTATGTAAATGTTATAGTCTATATTAGCAATATACTTTTTGGTACCATTTATTTGTATATTTTGAAATATATTTAAGGTATATCAGAAAATATTTGTTTCTGTATAGACAGGCCTTGACAGAATGATTTTTTTGTTATTGTTATTTTTCATTTTTAATGAAACTAATTTAAAAGATTGTAAAATGTTCAGCTATACCCTTATTGGTAGCTGAACACAATATCAAATTAGCTGAAATGTTTAACAAATGTAATGTAATGGGATTCACATAATTTGATAACTGAGAGGAGTTTCTCATTTCTGTGGAAATCACTGGAACGTTCTACAGAACACATTCTATGTGGGCCTGCCTATAACTGGCAATAAAATGATGTTTATCTCTTTAAGTAGTCTGTACTAACTGTCTGACAGAAAACCACATCTCTGCGGTACTGTAGTGACAAACTCATGGCGATAGTCGGAGCGGTGTCTTGCATCAGTAAAAACACCATGGACTTCTTGGCTTTGTCGCTCATCATTGCTACACACTCATTCAGAGTGGTCAGGAGAGGATACAGAGCTTCACTCCATTCACCTAGAGCCATAAACACAGACAGCTAATGTCAGGAACATTCAGAAAACTGCAGCTGGTACAGAGAGTTTGCACTGAGAGGCTTACCAGGAGAGGAGCCTTCAACACTGGGACTGCCGTCTAAAGTGGGACAGAGAAAGAATAAGTGTTGTTAAAGACAACGGTGCCAATACTAATTACTTTTAAAGCCAACGCTAGAGTAGATCTGAAAACTCTTTATGAAATCTTGTCATTTGTGACCCTGGACGACAAAACAAGTCTTAAGTGTCAATTTTTCGAAATTGAGATTTATACATCATCTGAAATCTGAATGAATAAGCTTTCCATTGTTGTATGGTTTGTTAGGATCAGACAATATTTGGCTGAGATACAACTATTTGAAAATCTGGAATCTGAGGGTACAAAAAAATCTAAATATTGAGAAAATCTCCTTTAAAGTTGTCCAAATTAAGTTCATAGCAATGCATATTACTAATCAAAAATTAAGTTTTGATACATTTGCGGTAAGAAATTTACAAAATTTCTTCATGGAACATAATCTTTACTTAATATCCTATGGATAATTTTGACCTATACAATGTATTTTTGGCTACTGCTACAAACATACCCCAGTGACTTAAGACTGGTTTTGTGGTCCAGGGTCACATTTTTGGTTTGTTAGCATATACATGCATATCAAAACATAAGCAACTACAAGCAGGCATTTTGCTTCGGAGTCTCTAACAATGAAACCCTTGTAAAAAAGAAGTGTGCTTAACTGTATAGAATGTGCACTGGTAGCGAACTTAAAACCTTTAAAGTGTATTTTTAAAAACCTATACTAACAGATAATATAATATTAATAAAATGGAGTACACTATTTTTAAATATAAATTTAAACTAGAATACATTTTCATTCAATTGCAGTTAACATGCAATTAAGTATCCAAAAACGTTACATTCACACGTAAGTATATTTTTTTTTAAAGCATATTATTTCCATAATATGTACTTGTTTTAAAATCATGCTAAAGCATAGCTCCTTTTCAAAAAAGATTCCTTGATGGTTGAAAGTCAGAAATGTGGCACATTCGATTTTGAATGGCGTGCAGAATTAAGAGGATGTAAAACTGAAAGCATCTGTGCTATTTGAGCAGTTCTAAAAGGAATCAAAACAGGGTGGAACCTACAGGAGTGAGCGTTAGGACTAGATGGGCATGCAGGGTTCAGTAAGAGTGATGAGGAGGGTGGTAATAATGGTGAAGTGGACTGAGCTGAAAGAGGGTGTGATGAGGTCAGGGGGATGGAGCGACCGTCACCAGGGTTGATCCAGAACGCATTGCCCTGGCTACCTCTCTTGCTGGTGTCGGCCTGCTGGTCAGACAGGAAGACGTCTTCACTGCTGTCGCTCTGCGAGCGCTCTCTCGTCAGCAGCCTGTCCACACAGCGGATCACACACTCCAGACTCTTATCCACATTCAGCCAGATCTTTTCCTGCAGCAGAAACAGAAAAATATCAGCTTCTGCAGATTTCTAGGTAAATTCACAAGAAAAAAATAATGTCAGTCTCTGAATCTTACCCACTCCTCCTCCTGCCAGTTTAAGTTCATGGATGCTCTGTTCCCTTTCCCGCTCCATTTGGCCTGTGGAGAGCCCTGGTCGCTCCTCAGGACCACGCGCTCAGTGTCATGAGTGGACGGAGAGCCTCTGGAGGCGATGAACTCTGGGCGTGCAGCACCTAGTGCCTGGATAGCTGCAGTTAGCAGCTTACTGTCACACACTGTCACCAGCTGCCGTGTCTGAGAGAGACACAGAGATTGCACTTAATCATTGTGGAATGCTGGAATTCAATATAATTTTTCAGAAGCTTTGACTAATGGTGATTCATAAATAGTCATATTCAATATATGATATTTTTTTTTACTAGTGGGTGCAGGACACTATCCCCTGGTTTCACAGACAAGGCTTAAGCTAGTCCCAGACTAAAATGCATGTTTTAGCTGTCTCAACTGAAAATATCTTGCTCTGACATATCTTAAAATATGTCAGTGTCATTGTTCTGTGTCAAGATGCACACCTAGTCCTGGCTTAAGCTAAGCCCTGTTTGTGAAACCGGGCCTATAGTTCATTTATGTAAGTGAGGATAGCAAAATAAAGTAAACTGTGACATATTGCACCCAAAAATTCTTCATACAGAGGACTACCAGTAAAATTGATAAACATTTGGGAGCAAATATTATTCAGACACTTTGACCTGATGTGTTTTTTCTTTAATTGCTAATGCGAACTTTTTACACCACAGACTGAACAAAATTAAGCAATGCTTGGTAACTGGTCGACCTAAATTGGTATTATCTAATTATGTACTTAAATTTAAAAGCTGACAGCTATTAGACCTAATTCATTACATACATTTCTATCAAAGTTATCTGACATTATCAAGATGAATTTGTCCTGACACAGTTTAATTCTGAGTTCGTCATATTTTATTACCATTTTCTAAACTATAGCGAAAAAACTGTGATAATGTGAAAAATGTTGAAGGTGTCTGAATACATTTTGGTTTTACTGTATATCATACCACATTAATAGAATTAATAATAGAATAATATATAGAATTTAAGTTAATACAAAATTAAATAATAGAGTTTTAATGAAATAATTTTTAAATGAAACTATAAATTTAATAAAAGTTACGCACTACCGGAACGCAACCGCGTGCAGTGTTATCGCTCTCATCCGTTAACATGATGAGCGCGGAAAAATACGCACCATACGCACTGCAAACGGAGTAATGTGAACCTGGCATTATGTGTGTGCGCTGCGAGTGTGCATGAGCGCACGGTCTCCAGGAGAGCATGCAATTTATAAACTTTAGTAACGATGCAACACTGCCTTTATTGTGTCAACTGCCTTTATTTCCTGTGTCAACTATGCAGCGTGCAGCTGGCTTATAATGCAGAGGCGATGTGATTTAAATCCACTTGCGCATTTTGGGAGGGAAAGCGTTGTTTATGAAATGATGTCTTACAGAAAGTTTCAAATTACTTTATATGTTATTTAATGAATAAATATCAATTGTACCTCACCTTCAGCATTATAATTATTTCACCTGCGCCAGACAGAGACGGTGCAGCTGCATGTCATGCCAAACCTTTTACGGCACGCGCGTCATCAGCTAGAGATCGGCCTTTTTAGAGATCGCCGATCAAACATCCCAAAGCGATTATCTGCCGATAATGATCGGTAGCCGATCAATCGGAGCACCCCTAGAAATATGCATTAGATGGTCGGTGAACAGACTGTAAATGGTTCATGCAAATCCTCTCACCTTGTCTGTGAGGATAGCGAGGGTCCTCTCAAGTGCATTGGTTGAGCGCTCTTTGGCAGCGCGGGACAGCCGCTCAGTGTAGTAGCTGACCTGCGTCTTCAGAGTGTTGATATGGGAAATGATTTCTTTAGCTTTCAAAACATCCTGTGGCTGGTACCGCATAGAAACTGGAGCCAATTCCCCGGCACTGAAACGAGACAGACTATTAAAAACAAAACAACAACATATTCTCCAATTCCCCATTTGTAATCACTTGTTCAGCTGCACAAGCTGTGACCAAGTTGACTACACTGCAAATGAGATGGCGTGATATACAAGCACGTACACAAATGCCAAGTGCACATAATTGGATGGAGTGGGAGAGTAGTTTTGTGCTAATACATCATCTCTAAAAACACAAATGTTGGTGCAAACAAGAAAGATCCTTCACATTTAATGGAAGTGAAGTAAAGGACTCGACCCTGACCGATCATAAACGAGATGAAACACAACCACATATGAAAATGACTGGAAAAATGGTCAACAACCCTGAAACTCACCCTTCACCCTCACTTGAACTGATCGGAAAGCAAACAACATAAAGTCAACTGATTACAATCGCAGTCATGAGATAAATGTGAAATAAAATATTCATATATAAAAAGTTCTGCTCTATGGAACATTATTTCTGCCAAAGAATGAAAAAAATAAAATCTTTTTTTCTCACAATTCTGACTTTTTTCTTGCAATTATGATATAATTATGAGTTTATTATTTCCACCACTGAATAAAAAAAATAAAAAGGTAATTGTGACTTTTTATCTCGCAATTCTGACTTTTTTTTCTCACAATTGAGAGTTTACATCTCACAATTGCCTGATACAAACTCACAATTCTGACTTTTTTTTCTCAGAATTGTGAGATGTAAACTTGCAATTGTGAGAAATGGAGTCAGAAAGGTGAGATATAAACTGCTAATTCTGACTTTTTCTCTCTCTCAGAATTGCATAATATAAACTTGCAATTGCAAAGTTATAAAGTCAGAATTGTGAGATATAAACTCGCAATTCTGAGAACACATCAGTCTTTTTTTCTCCTTAGAACTGGATTTTATTACTCGCAATTCTGAGATGTAAACTTGCAATTGCAAGAAAAAAAGTCAGAACTGTGAGATAAAAAGTCGCAGTTATCTTTTTTATTTTTTATTCAGTGGCGGAAACGGGCCTCCATAGTTTATACAGTATATCGCAGTATTGTGAGTCTATAACCCACGACTGCAAGATATAAACTTACAATTCTGAGATTAAAATTCTGAATTGTGAGATATAGGCTCACAATTTTGAGAAAAAAAGGTTACACTTTATTTTAAGGTGTCCTTGTTACAGTGTAATTAATAAGTACATGTAACGTGTAACAATGACACCATAAAATAAAGAGTTACCAAAAAAATTCCAATGATCTTTTTTATTTAGCAGCAAAAAAAGCTTCCATACCTCCTGCTACAAGAATAACACAATAATAAAGAAAAGAAAAGAATAAAAAAGAATTAGAAAAGCCAAGTAACCTAGCAGAGCAACACATAAACTTTGATTCATATTGGTCACTAATTCATTAATAAAAAGTCTTACTGCTTTTTGGCTTCCTCAAATTTCTGAATGAGTTTCCTCAATCCGCTGCCCTTAAAGCCCTGATAATGTGCTGCAGGTGCCCCTGTGGTCACCACGTCATACGTGCGATCTGTTCAGAGATAAATACGTTACGTGAAGACCAAGCCATTTCGACAGAATACTGAAGAATTTCAATGTTGAAATGCAAATATTGACCATAGGTATCTCACCATAGCCGGACTCGCCCTGCACTCTCATCCTCTGAACGTGGAGGTTTGTAGGAATAAACTCTAGTTTTTTCTCTCCTTTCAGAGTACTAGATTTGAAGGAAGGACCTGATGGATAGCAGGTGAAAAGAATTGGATAAATACAATGTTGAAATCACCTTTAATTATAGCACTCTCGCTTCTTCTTTCTGGTTGAGCAGGTGCCACAACACATACCCTTGTATTCATGTAAATTATTGAGAGTCTCCTGATAGGTGAGGATGATAGTCTGGTACTGAGTGATGATTTGTCTCCGCAGATTCTCCCAGCAGGGGGACAACTCGCCCAACTCTTCTAACTCACACACCCTGTGTGCAGACAGAAATGTGCAACAATAGAATAAAATCTTATTTACAAATTTAATGTTATATAAATTCATAGTGCTTCAGTCTTGCTACTTAGAATCTTAAAAATTAATGTGATTTCCACATTGTCAAAATGCAATGTGCTGCACAAAAGCGAGTCTTGACCAAATCTTAAAAGGAACAGTTCATCCAAACATGAAAATTTGCAGAAAATTTCCACACCATCAGGCCATTTGCAGATGAGTTTGTGGTCACACTTTATATTAAGTGACCTTAACTACTATGTACTTACATCAAAAAATAAGTACAATGTACTTATTGTGTTCATATTGTATTGCAAAACACTTCTGCTGCTATTGAGGTGGAATATGGGTAAGGTTAGGGACAGGTTTGGTGGTATGGGTAGGTTTAAGGGTGGGTTAAGGTGTGAGGGATGGGTCAACAGTGTAATTATAAATGTAATTACAGAAATTAATTACAGATGTAATTACATATAGATATTTTTTAAAAATATAAGTACAATGTAAAAACATGTATTTACAAAATAAGTGCATTGTACCAAATGATTAATTTAAATGTAAGTACATAGTAGTTAAGGCCACCTAATATAAAGTGGGACCGAGTTTGTTTCTTCATCAGAACAGATTTGGAGAAATTTAGCATTACATCACTTGCGCACCAATGGATCCTCTGCAGTGAATGGGTGCCGTCAAAATCAGAGTCTAAACAGCTGATAAAAACATCACAATAATCCACAATCAATTAATGTCTTGTGAAGTGCAACGCTGTATGTTTGTGAGAAACAAATTCATAATTAAAACATGCTTTCTCCAGTAAAAAGTTGTCTCGTCTGAATCAGGAGAGAAATATGCACAGACCCAAAGAGCCCAAAACAAATACGCTGGAGGAAAACAGGATTATGCATTATTATAAATTATGGACTCTTACAAACAGGCAGATTTTATTTTCCACTTCACAAGATGCTAACTGGACTGAAGTTGAATGGATTACTTGTGGATTATTGTGATGATGTTTTTATCAGCTGTTTGAACTCTGATTCTGACGGCACCCATTCACTGCAGAGGATCCATTGGTGAGCAAGTGATGGAATATTAAATTTCTCCAGATATGTTCAGATGAAGAAACAAACTCATCTCCATCTTGGATGGTCTGAAGGTGTGGAAATTTTAAGCAAATTTACATTTTTGGGTCACCTCTTCTTTTAATCCTGATGTTTCAGAAGTGTGGAAAACAAAAACTCATTTTAAACTGGGGACTCCGTTACCTTTGAGGTATGAAACTTGTTTTTATTGTAGCTTTCAAAAGAGTCATTCAGAACATGAGCACTAACAGTGAATTGCATTTACCTGGCAGCATCTTCCTCCAGCAGTAGTTTGACGAACTGTCTCGGTATGTGCAGGGAGAGCACGCTCTCTGCCATCTGCTCCAGGACACGCAGGTGGTTTCCATCAGTCGTGGGAAATCGGTACATCCGTGAAATAGTGCCTCCAAACACTGCATCAATCAATCAATCAATCAATCAATGGGTGTGTGCAGTAGTGAGAGGCATGGAAGAGAACATCAGCTGCATTTTACTGCATTTACTGAAGCATTCATTTGTAACTAAGATTAATAAGTGATTTAAACAAATGAAACCTTATTGTAACTGTTACCGCAATTTCTGGGTGAAAACTGTTTTCAGTGTACATGCTGAGTGGTGCAGCACTTTATTGAAGCAGAACTTAAACTTAAAAGAACACATCAATCTCTTCATTTGTTGCCTTAAACCACCATTTTAATGGCTGCGGGAACAGTTTTCAGAACCTCTTTCACAGCTTGTGGCATTCATGATTCTTCACAGCAGGAAGTGAAGGCTACAGCTCATTGGTTTAGTTAAGAAGGGCACATCAGAAATAAACTGCTTCTTCCAGATGGAATGTAGCTGCAATAATTAAGATTTGTTGTATATGGAATGTAGCTGCAGTAATTAAGATTTGTTTGTATATAGACATCAAAATTAGACACTCACCTGCCTTTAAAAGAGCGTCTTTACATAGGGATGCTGATTTTGCTTTTACTCCCATGGATTCGGTCAGACTTTCATCAACAGGTAATACCATCTGTGAGAAACATGAGGGCAATTATACAGAAGATTGTCATGTTCTTTGTGACAGAGATTTAAATAGACACAGCTGTACAAAATAAAACAGAGACTCTCGTCTCTTTAACAGAAGTGCTAGTTCTCTCTTTAAAAAAAAAAAAAAAACTACTACTGAAAGTCAGTGTTGTTATCATGGACTGATAACTAAACCTAAAACCATTAGAAAACATTCATTAATTGAAATAAAATAAATATTTATTGAAATTCAATTTAATATAAATACAATTATTTGTTTAGTTTCATTTAGTTGAAATACTAAAATTACTAAAACTGAAATAAAAATGAATAAAAACTACATTTAAAAAAATAAATGGAAACTATAAAAATAAAAAACCCATTCAAAATATTAATAAATACTATAATATTATATAATGACACTAAAATACTATATAATACACTATAATTGATACTAAAATAACAATGGCTATTTATAATGATATTAGCCATCAGTAATTGAAATATTGGTTTTGGACAGTGGCCAAACCTCAGATCAGTCGACCACTAATGTATAGTGTGAAGAGCAGCGTACGTAAGCACTCACCCTGCCATTAACTGTGTCTGAACGTGCCAGAGGAGCTCGCTGGTCTCTCCTCTCCTCTATCTGCCATGCGATGATGGTAATGTTACCCATCCGCTCGCTCTCTGCTGATCTGAGCCAGTGAAATGCCCACAAATAGGTGTCAGACTACATTTCCTGTAATTCCTAATAAATTCTGTGCTAACGTTATGCTATGGGATTACACATCGGCTTTGCACCTGTATTTATCTCACATACCGCAGAGTGAGGTGTATCCTGTGGTGTTTGTCTTGAAGCAGCTCTTTCACTGTAAACATAGCCGACCCGAGCAGGTACATCTAATAAAACAGAGAGTTTATGAGGCTGAGAAAAACAGTGCAGAGTGTTAAGAATAGCGGTTTCTGTCTTACAGTCCCCTGTGAGCGGTCCTTCACATCGTAGACAGACAGCTTGATTTGAGTGTGCTGGGTAATCAGAGAGTCCTGGAAGAAGGCAATGCTGCTCAAGAAGATTGGATTACTAGTGCCCTAGGAAAAAAGGGAAATGCCTGCATACTCAATATGCAAAATCTGATATTTAACAGGTTTTAGAGCCAGTTTAACATGCTACATAGTTTCACATGTTTCAAACCCTAGTAATATCATAGCACTTATCCTCACCTCTATAATTTCAGTCTGTGCATGTTTGGTCCAAAACGCCTGTGGAGGGGTGGTGCAGCTCACTGCTACAAAGCTACTGGGCTTACGGTCCAGTGATGGAGTGACCAGCTCACTGCACGCTGGGAAAAAAAGGACAACAATTCAGTATTTTACTCATGAAAGGAGAAAAGTGTAATTGCACTCATAGATTACAATCCAGTCTTTGTAAGCAACCATCTGAAATGTTTCTTGTGATGTACAGTGCCATACAAACAAATGTCAAATAAGCCTAGGTGGCTAACTGCCATCAACATGATGTTTCATCATGGAAAAAGTATTATAACTGCCAAAGAGTACAGACAAAACACAGTGCACCTACCACAATGGAAATATTTGATTTAACAGCTCTATAAGATTGGCTGTATAAACATTTTTTTTGCATGTGAGCTAAGAGGCTCATAAACAGTTAATATTAGCCATATTGGCCGCATATTAGCCAAAAAAGGAGGAAGAATATGAGATATTCTCACTGATACACACATATCCTGATGAGTGGATATCAGCTTTGGTGGTTTTGTATTACTGAAATGAACTTTGGTAACGCTGCACCTTGATCACTTTATGATTGAATGAACTGCTGACACTCACCCAGACTGAACTCAAGCACCGGCTCATCAGGATCCTGACTGTTTCCTAAACACACGTGAAACACCACACACAATTTCCATGAATGCTGAGTCTTTTTATTAGATGTTAGCAGATGATATAAACAATGTTCATTTTCTATTAAATGTTGAGATACGAGATGTGTAGTCTTAGTCTGGGTAAAATCAGCATCGGGCAAACTTCTCAGTTTGAGAACTGCCTCCATGTGTCTCACAGGATGTTAAATTTAAATGACAGAAAGAGGAACTTACTGAACTGTATATCTAAGAAAATCAACAAAGTCACATAGCAGAGTCATAACACAAATTAAAACATAAATGATAATTACGTTATTGATTTAGATAAATTATGCATCTTATTTCCTATATATTTCCATATTACTGATTAGGAATAAGTTCTATTTTGATCATCACAGCCATTAAACACATGATCGAAAAATATCCCCCACACTGTTTTCAGACAAATATAAAAATAAATATAGACATTGAAAAAATGTGAATCTATTGATAATTATGGCATTTATATTTTTGTGTGTATGATAACATGTTTATATGTTACTCATTAAGAAAAAATACAATTTATTATTAAATATATAAGCAGTTACATTTTTTTTTTAATGCAAATTGACATTTCTTTAAATTCAAAATGAACATTACTTTAAAATTGAATCACAAATTTAAATAAACTTTAAAATAAATTCTCAATTAAAATCTGAACAGTGAATAACCCTGAGTTAAATTCATTGAATTCAGTTTATCAGTATCTTCTTTTGTGTTCCTGAGAAGAAAAAAGTCATGTTTGGAACAATATGAGGGTGAAAAAAATATTACAGAACTAAAACCTTTCAGAATCCCTTTTAAATTCTATTTAATTTTGTGATTTAATTTTTGAGTGAACTATCCCTTAAAGGTCTATTTAGAGCACCTGTGGCATTATAATTATTACCACAGAAAATCATATCTCATATCTTTGTTTAAAAACAAAGAAAGGTTTTTAAAAACAGAAATGTATTAGCTCACCATGTGTGCATGATTATGTGTCACTGACATAATGATCATTATGGTATAAACTTATTGTAGGCCTACAGGCAAAAGTTAAAGGGATAGTTCACCCAAAAATGAAAATTTGATGTTTATCTGCTTACACCCAGGGCATCCAAGATGTAGGTGACTTTGTTTGTCAGTAGAAGATTTTTAACTCAAACCGTTGCAGTCTGTCAGTCATTTAAATGGCAGTCAATGGGCTCCACGGCTTTGAGAGTCAAAAAAACATACACAGACAAAACCAAAGTAAACCCTGCGGCTCGTGACGATACATTGAGGTCTAAAGACATGAAACGATGTGTCTGTGCACGAAACTGAACGGTATTTATATAATTTTTTACCTCTAATTCACCGCAATCTCCAACTGTCCTGAGAGTGTTCACCGGCACGTGGTGCGTCTTCTTCTTCCTTTACGGTGGATCGCAGACTTATAAGTGCATTACTGCCACTAATCTCTCAAATGGACCACTGACACTGGATGGATCACGAGCCGCAGGATTTACTTTGGTTTTGTCTGTGTATGTTTTTTTGACTCTCAAAGCCGTGGAGCCCATTGACTGCCATTAAATGACTGAAAGACTGAACTATCCCTTTAAATGTATAGGCAAAACCCCACTTAATCAAGCTAATAATAATAATAATAATAATACCTGTTAGTGCCAACCCCATCATCTCTGAGGACAAATCAAATGTGTTGGCTCGGTACACAGACCATGGCCTGTGGCGTGGACTGCGCTCTCTTCCCGCCATCTTGGCTCCAGTTACTTCAGTGACCAATGTTACTAACTCTTACGCTCCCAATTTTTGTTGCCGGTAAAGGTTTTCCAGTAATCCAGGCTCTGTGTCAGTCTCAAAGTTTGTAATCTAAAAGCAGGAGAGAAAAGGGGACAAAAAGTATGAGTCAACATTTGCGTCACCATCTGTCTGGAGACTGAAGAACCAGCGGACCCTGAGGCTGTTAACCTGAGACAACCAAAGAATGAGACTTGTGCTTGATCTCAAACCACTATGTATGTCTCTGCATTATTTATGCGGTTTCATAGGAGGACATTTATAATTGAACACAACGACAGAACTGCAATCAGAGAGAGTCAGTGCCAGAGAACTGTCTTATGTTTATGGCTGGATAATTCATGACTTAGAGGAAATGTTTCACAAACAGGATGCTAACAAAGGATTCCCAATAACACACAACTTCAGGCCAGCACTTTATATAGACATAGCTAAATGAAGGAGCTACATGCCTCAAATGACAGCAAACATCATATACGACAGAATAAAATCATTCTTATTCCACAATCATTTGACAAATGTAGGCCTATGAATTTATGAACCATTTGAGTAAAGAAATTATACACTTAGTGTCAAAAGTTTGGATTAACATTTTTAATGTTTTTGAGAAAAGTCATGTATATGTTTATCAAGTCTGCATTTAATTTGATTTTTACAGGAAAAACAGTAATATTGCAAAATTATTACAATTTAAAATACCTGTTTTCTATTGTAACATATATTAAAATGTAATTTATTCCTGTTATGGCAGAATCATTTTACAGCATTATTATCACGTGATCCTTCAGAAATCATTCTAATATGCTGATTTGCTGCTCAACTATTACCAATAATTACTGGTACTTAATTTTTAATAATGGTTCTTCTTATTAGAAATGCTGAAAACTGTTTTTACTGCTTATTATTTTTCTGGAAATCATAATCCATAAAATCACATTGATAGAATGTTAAAACACACACACACACACACGTTATATGCTGCTTATAGCTGATTATGATAGGACTGTCAGTATATAAAATAAATTTGTGGTGGTCACTTTACCATACATAAAGGATTGGAGATATGGTAAAGGATTAGATCTATAACCAAATCCTTTATCAAAGCAGAAAAAGTAAGACTAAAAATAAGGCTGCATGTGTTTCAGCATGTGCGATAATTCACTACGAACCAGGACCAGTGATAGCATCATTTATTTGCTCTCTCCGTGTTGTTTTAGTATAGTTGCCTAAAGGAATATGCAAATAATGTACACGACACACAAAATTAGTACAATAAAATTAGCTGAATTTCTGCAATTTCCATGGTGCAACTTCCTACTCTGAGTGTTTGGCTGCGAAGGATGCAGCAAACTACAGTATGCTGGGATCGAATCCTGACACGGAGAGAGGAGACAGAGTGAATGAGGAAGATGCAAATACGCTAAATCTGTGGCGGATGGAAGGTTTTTGGCTGTGGCAGGCAAAGCAGCAGGTAGTGGGCTGCAGTCTGGGTCTGAAGGGGTGGACGACTGATTCTGACTCAGGCTCCAGCAAAAACAACCAACAACCCACCAGCCATCCATCTGCCTGATACAGTCCACCACACAGCCTAGAAACATCTCACAACCAACAACACATTTATCATAATGTGTTCACAGCAATCAAGAATAGAAATGGTCATCATCAGAATACTCATCTCCTGCCTGCAATTAAAGACCTCCATAACCTCTAGCAGAAGGTTTGATGATTACCACACTCATATTAGCCTCGACATTTCACGCTTATTAACCACTAGTCTCTAAAATGATTTCACACAGACCTCATTCAGACTTTCATTCAATTATGATTTAAAAGAAACTGTCTTCATGCCAAATGCACCAATTTGATATGGATTCCATCAGGAGAATTTGGAAATCTATGGAAACACAGATGAAAGCGACTATGGTGAGATGTTTGTTGATGTTAATTAAATCGTCTCTCACCTCAAGGATCTTGCAGTAGTCAGTCAACTGATTCACTCACAGCAAAACACAAACACATTTAACAGATACAAGCTGCTTCTTCCACTCATAATGTGACATCAGACAGATTTATGCAGTGAGGGATGAAAATAGGGGATGACTTTCTAGAAAATAAAAGGTTAAAGGTTATGATCAATTATGGGGATATTATATTTAAATTTAAATTATACAGTTTTGGATTAGTAAGACTCGTTTCTTAAAGAAAGACATTTATAATGTTACAAAAGATTTCAATTTCAAATAAATGCTGTTTTTTGAACTTTCTATTCATCAAAGAATCCTGAAAAAAAAAGAAAATCTCACAGTTTCACAAAAATATTAAGGAGCACAACTGATTTGAACATTAATAATAACAAGAAATGTTTTCTTGAGAATAATTTCTGAAGGATCAGATGAAACTGAAGATTGGAGTAAGAATTTAGCTTTTCCATCATAGGAATAAATTATATTTTAAAATACAGTCAAATCAAAAATTATTTAACAATATTATTGTTTTTATTGCATTTTGCCTTTATGAGCATAAAATATTTAAAAAATTGTCAAATAAATAAATAAAAGTAAATATATATATTATATATATATATATATATATATATATATATATATATATATATATATATATATATATATATTTTTTTTTTTTTTTTTTAAAGAGCTTTTGAATGTTTTTTATTTTTATTTATTTATTAGGGAACGATATCCTACATTACAAATCATACATTTACTTCTTTGTTTTGTACTTATTTCGCAGCACTGCAACACATACCTATACGATCATTTTAAGACATTGTTGACACAAGCATTGACAATACATATTTGACACTATAAAATGTCTATAAAATTAAGGTCTCAATAATCTAAAAAAAAACAGATTTTGGTCAAGAGCGTCTTACCAAAATCAAGCTGTTTTTGCATCTCGTCCTCTTCTGGAGGAGGTCTTTTCAGTGATTAAGAACGGCATCAGATCAGAGAATAAAAAGCGTTTGGATGCCCCAGTGAGCACTGCTGGTTCAATTATCAGAAAGTGGAAGTTACAACCAACACTGCTTCAAAGAAGTCATGCCTGAAAGCTCTTTGTGTACAAATGGAGATGACTTATCAGAGAAGTCACAAACAGGACCGCTTTAAAGGGAACTACTGTAGAGTACCTCAAAATAGTGCACAGTTCAGCCATATCTTGAGCTTTAAGCACCACTGGACAGAACCAGTGATGTGTTGCACCAGCCTGAAGCTGCACATCATCCCAGAGTGTTCACAGACCAATCAGCTACGAGCCTTTCTTGCTGTTGTAGATTTCAGGAACAAGAAACTGAGTGAATAATTATGCATACTTTCATTCAACAGAACCTATTGTTATAAGATGAATAGACTTATGTGATTGTTATTATAATGTTAGTATTGTGACAAGCGCATATAAATATTGAAAGAGATGGTTAAGGGTACATTTTTCCTTTGAGTTTTTGAAAAGTTTTGCGTACAGATGGTAATGTTGTCAAAATGATAACACGGATCTGTGAAAATGACTAAAAAACATTGTATTGTGCACGCCAGGCCAGTAGATGGCAATATCATTTTATAAAAAAAAACCACATGCCATATATAGCGCACATACCTATAGATTGTAAACATAATTACATATACCCATAGCATCAACGTTTTTGTAGTTTACACCAACCCAATAATGGTATCATTTTTTAACACTTGCGCTTTGAAACCCGTTTGCAAAAGTTTGCACCTTCAGGCACACAAAATGCTGTTGTCATGCAAATGAACCACCAAAAGACACTTTTTTTTTTTTTTTATGTTGAAACCAGTTTTGTGTAAAGGCCTCCTTAAATTTAAAACTCCTCAAATAAAATTCAAGGCATTAATGTTTGCCTACAAAACCACCACTGGCTCTGAACCCCTTTAACTAAATTCATTACTTCAGACTTATGTGCCTCTAGAAGCTTGCGTTCTGCAAGTGAACGTTGCTGTATTGTTCATCCCAAAGAGGCATAAAATCACTTTCACAGACTTTTACATTAAATGTTCCCTCCTGGTGGAATGACCTGCCCAACTCAATCCCAGCAGCCATCTTCAAGAATCGGCCAAAAACACATCTCTTCCACCTTTATTTGACCCTCTAACTCTAGCACTCTCTATTCTAATTCTATTCTTTAAAAAATAAAAATAAAAAACTTGCCCCTTGTAGGCTTGCACTCTATTCATTAAAAACAACAACAACAAAAAACTAACTAACACTAGCTTCTCTAATCTTTTTGTATTCTATCTATTTGTTTTCTTTTTATTTATTATACAATTAACAAAAGCAAAAAAGACCTCTAACACCAGCTTGCTCTATTCTTTTTCTATTCTATCTGTTTTCTTTTTATTTATTATATAATAATAATAATAATAAAAAAACCTTGCTACTACATTAAGCTGAGACTTATCATTGCTCTTTTGTTGATTTTGATGTCTTCCATTGTTCTCAGTTGTAAGTCGCTTTGCATAAAAGCGTCTGCTAAATGACTAAATGTAAATTAGTAAGACAGGAGCTGACTTTAACATAACACTCATAAAGTATTTAAATGTACACTACTGTTCAAAAGGTTTGGGTCAGATTTAAAATGCCAGAAAGGAAGCATTAAATTGATGAAAAGTGACAGTAAAGACATTTATAATGTTACAAAATATTTCTATCATAATAAATGCTGTTCTTTTGAACTTTCTATTCATCAAAGAATCCTGGAGAAAAAAAAAAGCACAACCATTTTCAACATTGATAATAATAAGAAATGATTCTTGAGCAGAAAATCAGCAAAAAGGATTTCTGAAAGATCATGCGACTGAAGACTGGAGTAACGATGCTAAAAATTCGAAGCTTAAAATTCACCTTTGTCATCACAGGAATAATTTACATTTTAAAATATATTACAATAGAAAACAGTTAAAATGTGATCACATTTTGCATAATATTACTGCTTTTACTGTCTTCCTGATTAAATAAATGCTCCCTGAATGAGCATGAGAGTTAAAATGAATAAATAAATAAATAAAAATCCTACTGACCCCAAACCTTTGAATGGTGGTGTATAATAAACAAAAAGTAAACATTCATTTCAGACAGTCTGTGAAAGTAAACTAACTGGAGTAGCTGTGCAGTGCGTCAGAAATAGAGACGGGTGTACATTAGGTGAAAGCTTATGTCACACACTTTCAATCTAGACTGCTCTGTTGATAATAAAGGGAGAGCAATTTATTTTGGGCTCATCACAGCACACTGGGACAAAGGACAACTCCTGTTT
The DNA here is from genome assembly GCA_036784905.1 of Acrossocheilus fasciatus. Lineage (NCBI taxonomy): Eukaryota > Metazoa > Chordata > Actinopteri > Cypriniformes > Cyprinidae > Acrossocheilus > Acrossocheilus fasciatus. The sequence continues at coordinate 4,272,589 of CM071946.1, forward strand.
CGATATATACTATACTGAATTATGATGACATAACTGTTTCAAGAGCAATATTGCCTTTCTTCTGCACAGTTTTCTACAAATAACTCAGCTCAAACCATTTACACACATACAGACCTGTTGTGTTTTGTCCTGGTTATGGACAAATCACAACAATCTATCCGTATACAGACCCTGACATGCACGCTGTTGCAGTGTCACGCTAAACTGTCAGTTCTCAGTCTCCCACAACCACATCCTGACCTTTTGCTTAATCAGGAAGTGTGAGTGACTTTCTCTTCAGCTGAGCTTTCTGGGATTGAGACTTTCTGTTTAACTGTTACCTCAGCTGTATACATGCTACAGACCTGCATATTCAGGCCTACTAATCAATAGCTCTGTTGAGGTGCTGTTTCTTGGGTCCTAAAGCAGATGTTTCATTCATCCAATACAATGCAGATGTTTCATACAGTGTAGGCTTGACACAACATCCATCAAGGGTGGAAAGGGGGTGCTCATAAGCACATTTTTAAACCCAAATTATCAAATGGGACTGCTTACAGTCTCATGGACTTCATAGATGTAAAATACAAGTGTACAAAGAGCACTATTCGGGAGAGGGCCTATCTATCTCTCATGTTTTTGTATTCAAAACACATGACAGGAAACTGGAAATGGAACAAAAAGAATACCAAAAGAGTTCTGGATGCATTGTATCCTTTGAAACAATTTGGCAGGGAAATCTAAAGTAATTATGGCATGGACAACACTTTGAGCATCACTGAAACTAAAAGAGGAACAGAGGCGGGCAATATTACAGAGGAGGTGGTGCAATCAATAAGGGAATTTTATATAATGCTTTCATGTCTAAACACAGATTAGAGTGAGATGAATCTTGAGGCTTACTAACATTTGGTCAGAAATCAGCAGTCGTTTACACCTTGAGGTTGTGTATTTGTAAAAGAATGCATTAATTACAATAATAAGCCAAGAACTGAGTCAAGTTTCTATTTATGTAAGGTCTTATGTGCATGACAATCATACAGAGGAAATGAATCCATGCGTGAGAATGTTTCTGCATGAACAGCACTTTATGTGCTTGTGGGCCTGTGTATAAATGAACTAATCCATGAATACACTTCCATTCAAAAGTTTGCAGTCGGTATGAGTTTTTTTTCATTAAGTTATTAATACTTTTTTCACCAAAGATGCAGTAAATTAATAAAAAGTTACAGTAAAGAGATTTATAATGTTACAAAAGCTTTATATTTCAAATAAATGCTGTTATTTTGCACTTTCTATTCATCAAATAATGAATTTATCACAGTATTCAACAAATAATAAGCAGCACAACTATTTTTTTTATCATTAATTGTAACAAGAAATGTTTCTTGAGCATCAAATCAGCATATTATTGATTTCTGAAAGATAATGTGACACTGAAGACTGGAGTAATGGCTGAAAATTCAGCTTTGCCGTCACAGGAATAAATTACATTTTAAATTATATTAAAATAAAAAAAAAATTGTGATAATATTACTATTTTTGTCATAACAAATGAAGCCTGGGTGATCATAATAAAAATTCATTTAAAAACTAAATTTTCAAGCAGTAGACTTGTAGTTTCCCCTTTTTATCCATTTTTTTTTTTTGCAGAGAAAAAGATTGGATGCATTTCTTACTGAAATTGTGCATCTCTCAACTTTCATACACATAAAGCTATCAGGACAAAGTCTTTATATGATAAAAAGGCCATCTTTAATACAAATAGTTCATCCAAAAATGAAAATTATGTCAATTATCTATATACTCACCTTCTTGTCAGTCGAAACCTATATGCTGCATTATTTCCAAGAGACAAGAAAATAAATATTCTGAAGAAACTTTTTGTCAAAAAACCTCCAAAAACATCAAGCGCCACCATTAAAGTAGATCACATGACACTTACATAAGTCTTCTGAAGCCATATTTATATAGTAAACAGATTCAAAAATTCAAATCGGAAATTTAAACATAGACTCCCAACCCATGTTTGATTTCACTGTCAAATGTCTCTGGTTTTCATACGTGCTATAAACAATCGTGACACGGCAGTCCAAATATGTGGAATGGAGAATGACGTGAATAAATATTGACAGTATTTTTGGCTTTACGTCTCCGATACGTTCACTGAAGCAGAGTCTAAAAATATAAACAGAACCCTAAAAAAACGAAAAGAATTTTTGCTATTTAATCTCGGTTTTGATTGGATTCATATCAACTGTAATTCAAGCAATTATAATCATAATGAACAGCCATTTCCTTTTAATGATGAGTCACTGCCTGGGTGAGAACAGGATTATCCATGCTCTCCTTTCATCTCTAGACCTTACATCATTTCTTCTGGCTGAGCGAAATTCTGCTTCTCCTATGAACGAGCAGCCAATCTCTCTTAAAAATATGTCGTCGTCGCTGTCCATGACAAGACAGCTGAATGGTGTGAAGATGTCATAACAAGTCAAGAAGGGCAGACAGAGACTGACTTGCACAGAAGACAAACAGTAACAGGGATGAGAGTAACATATGTGCTGTATTTGTGTTTCATGCATGAATTAGCAGAACAACAGTAAAGCACTTGTCATTGGCAGCATTTGTCTCGCAATAAAAAATCCATGAACTTTAGGTTCACGGACCATTGTGACACTGTTCAGACCATGAAAAAAACAATTATTTGTTTTAAACCTACGCAGCATCAATTGTCTTTGTAAAGGCCGGTGATTAGCTCTTGCAGTGAGAGGTTGTTGAATAGACAATGGAATAAACTATTAGCCTAAATGTCTGATCGGTTTATATCACGACAAATGCTCAAATGCTCCAGGCCTTTCATTATAGTTTTAATTTTTTACAAGACATTGAAAAATAACATTATTCCCTTTTACTTCACTTCTTTTTTTCTTTATTATTAGTTTTCAGACCCACTAGTTAGTTCTAACTAGGACTAAAAAATTAATCTTTGCATTAGTAACCCAGATTTGTTCCTCGAACTGTTGGTGCATCTTTCACCACTTGATAGTGCCATTAATCCAGGTACTGATTTGAATATTAAAGAACAGTGAGCCTTTCATACATATAACAACAAGAGCTGGTTACATTAGAAAAGGCACTCCTGTAAAGAACAACTTCTAGAGAAAATACAGAGGGAGCAGCCTTAAAAACATTTACACCCTTGTTTTTACAATGAAAACATACTCAATGACATAAAAGGGGACAATACTTACATCTTTTTATTATGCTGATTACGACGTACTACATCGGACTTGGGTTGATGCCCAGTTATGTGACAAAAAACGTGGCCTGGCTCTCTACGTAAACATTGCCTGCATCTGAAATTGCATACTTCTCTACTGTATAGTAGGTGAAAAACAATATGCAGAATTCACAGTATTTATAAAACAGCAGGCAAAAAGACCCCAGATGACCTACTATTTCTGGTGAGATTATGAAGTGTGTGGACACTTTACCATCCCATAAGGCCACAGGAGAGGATTTATGAATGAGTAAAGCAACACAACCGTGGTAGATCAACATGACAGATGTAGTACATCCAGATTACATTCATTCAATATAAAAATATTTTTTTAAATGGTTGCAAAGTAAATAGCATACTTATCCACAAGTACCACCTCTTCACAATATGCTGTTTTGGACACATGCCCTTGGGTTTTTTTAGGGATCAAAGGTCAAGTGATATAACAAATCAGAAATAAATGTAATACAATTCTTGCAAAAGGTGTTTAGCCTACATAGAACGTTTAAAATATTTTCATAGATATTTAAAAGGTGGCATAAATGCAAGTCTTTCCTAAGTCTATATATATATATATATATATATATATATATATATATATATATATATATATATATATATATATCAACATACTAAAACAACAGAATCTCATTCATTCATTTTAATAAAGTACCACTGTTTGCAGAACTCTAGCAAGCTGCGCTTCAGTAAGCAAGCAAGATTTATTTAGTCTTAACAGTTAAGACTGATTCAAAAATAATTACTGTTGTATTAATTAAAAAGACGATTCACAGAAGAACCGGCTGATTGTTCGCTGTGTTGTGATGATGTTGTTGAGTGTATTTTATCAGTTGTTCCGTCAGCATGGACAGAATAAAGCAAAATAACGTTACCTTTTTTTCTCTAAGGTCTAGGTTTCCATTTCTAATGTGTTCAGGACGCATTGTTTATAATGTCAGCATGACCCAGCTGCTTCTTTTACCTCCAGGAACATTATCCGAGCATCCTGCAACATAATTCAGCTTCTGAAGCAGCAAAAGCTGAGAGCATCTCGACAGATCATAACATCTCGACACAGGTTTAACGCACTCATAACGGAATATAAAGCGTGATTACGACTGAATGGACGATTGCGTCTTCCGTTATGTCTTATAATAGCGCAAGAAAACATTTCAAAACACACCGCCCGACCTGTCAATCATCACTCACACACACAATATCACCTTCTGTGTGCTTATCAAAAGAACATTGATTCCCTTTTCCTCAGTGCTTCCTTCCAAGCGTTTAACTACGTAACGTTAACGTTACTACCACAAGCACGACTGGACAGCAACCATCACCAGCTTTTAAAAACGCAGCAGGGATCACTTACGTTTCAGTCACCGATGTGCTCCATGTTTTTAAGGCAGTATGCAGATCAGGTCAGTGTTTTGATAAACGGCTTTCTCCGCAATTCTTCCACTTGCGCTGCATTCTGGACTCGCCCTGGTGTGACGTCACCGCGCATTACGTCAGAGTTGTTGCTCTAAAAGCTCCGCCTGCGAACATGCTGTGTCCTTGTAAGATTTGAAAAAAAAAGTGTATTTTAATTTGTTTATTCGTCTGCCTGTATTAAAGAACGTCTCGTGAAAATGTTTTCGATGCATAATTTGCAGACATAAACGAGCGCGAGACAGGTGCGATAACGGAAGACCTCGACTGCCATCTAGTGGTGACAGCCTAAAGCACTTCTACATAATAAAAAGCAGATGGGTGAAGCCAAATAAAACCGTACTGTGTATTAGTCTATTCAGTAGCACCTGCCATAATAACATAGATATATAACATGCACGAGTTTAAATAAAGGTGAAACGAGCCAGCTATATTTTAATTTTTGTAAAGAGTATTTTTATTTCCAGCATTACAAAAATAAAATAAAATAAAAATGATTGTATTATTATTCTCACACCTTTAAAACCTCTTAAAAAAAAAAAAAAAAAAACCTCTTAAATTAGCACGGGATCAAAGAAAAGAGGCTTTCAAAATTAAAAACGCTTTATTTTAATAACTGCATTTATGGCGGAAACTACAATGCGTAAGTGACATTTTTGGTCACACACACACACACACACACACACACACACACACACACACACACACACACACACACACACACATATATATATATATATATATATATATATATATATATATATATATCTCAAATGGAAGCTCTTAAGTACTGTCATCTATGAGTGTACTGTACACATTTTTATTATAAACAATTGAAATCAGTAGCCTACACAAAGTCATATCAAACTATGGGATTTTTTTTGTTTTGTTTTGTCTCTCCTGTAAAGTTGGTGAAATGTCACTTACGCCTTTCTGGTTCTTACCCCTCGAATGTTACTTGTTTGTAATGCATTGATGCACTCATTCTGAACACAATGCTCGTGAAACTACTCCGTAGCAGTTTTACTTCAGAAGTGTTTGTTATGGCAGATAGGAAAGGTTACCTCCATTTAACAAAAAAAAAAAAAAAAAAAAACTGTTCTGAGAACTAGAGGAAGCGAAACTATTTCAAAGGCAGTGACAGACAAATCAGGTGTGGCATTGGTCTTCAACCGGCCCCCATCTGACCACACACCTGCTCACTGAGACAGAGAGCCAAAACTCAGGAAGAGCGCGCGACGGTCTGTGTGCTTTAGGGACGTAGATGAAGGGAACGCTTTTAAAATGTACTTGTAATTCTTTACATATTTTCTGTTATTTTTATATGTGAGCTTCTGGCATATGCATGCATTTTGAGAAAATATGGTGCTTAATTTTAATGAAAGGACGCCTTTCAACTTTTTGATGTGCGTAATTTGCATCGCATCTCTTGGATACGGAGCAAACGTCGATGTTCCTTTTAAACCGACCCCTGCTTCTCAATCTAAACTTTCTCCATGGAGCTCGATGGAGGAGACTGATCCTGCCCCCGACCCTGGTGAAACCACCCAAGCGGTGTTTACACTGAACTACCCCCGCATTCAGATCCCGTTTGAGATTACTTTATGGGTGCTACTTGCGTCCTTTGCCAAAATAGGTGAGCGATTACACATTCTATGGCAAGCTGTTTTAACATATATTCTTTTAGACCGCCTAATAGTGACTTTTTGATGTTACTAGTATGTTTTAATTAGCCTACTAAGTAGTCCAGTACTGACTCTATTCCAGTTTTAGCCTATAGCAGCCTATATTTATCAGATACTAGCCTGTTTGTTTGTGAAACACTATGCAGGTTGTTACAGCAACAATTCCTATCTCAAATTTTCAATAGACTTTTTTACTTATCATATGACATGGCTAGTCAGAAAGGCAACTTTATTCTATTGTTAATTTGGATTTTTTTTTTTTAATTTTAAATGGTAAAAAGATATAAAAAAGTTACTAGAATATAAAATGTAGGAAATAGATTCAGTAAATTAGATTTATGGATGAATGAACAGGGTACTTTCAAAACATTTTTCCCTTTTTAACCACACACACACACACACACACACACACACACACACACACACACACACACACACACACACACACACACACACACTAGCACTAAGTAACATGTAACAGGTATTGTTTTTTTTCTGAATAGGTTTCCATGTTTCCCATAGGATCACGGTCTGGGTGCCAGAGTCATGTTTGCTGATCTCCATTGGTCTCATAGTCGGGGGCATCATGCACTCGCTGCACGAGAAGCCGCCGGCAGTGCTCACCTCCAATGCCTTTTTCCTCTATATGTTGCCAGCCATTGTTCTAGACTCAGGCTACTTCATGCCCACTCGGCCTTTCTTTGAGAATTTCGGTACGGTGCTGTGGTTTGCTGTTGTTGGCACCTTGTGGAATTCCATTGGCATTGGCATATCTCTGTTTGCTATCTGCCAGATCGAGGCGTTTGGTGTGCAGGACATTACCCTGCAGGAGAACCTCCTCTTTGCCTCCATCATCTCAGCCGTAGAACCGGTGGCTGTGCTCACTGTGTTTGAGGACATCAGCGTCCATGAGCAGCTCTATATTGTGGTATTTGGAGAGTGCCTGTTCAATGATGCTGTCACTGTGGTAAGTGACGTGTGCACAAAACCAAGTGATAAAGGGGGTTTTCATAGTAATGCAATAGAAGAACCATTTTGGGTTCCCCAAAGAACCTTCGGTGAACAATTTTTTCTTAGTGTGAAAAATATTTTAATAATTTGAAGAACCCTTTTCCACTATACAGAACATTTTGAGCAGGTTCTATGGATGTTAAAGGTTCTTAATGGAAACATCAATGCCAATAAAAAAACTGAGTCAGAGAAAAGAATTGGGGAAAGAATGAAACTTATATATTGCCATGCTCTCTATGGAAAAATGCTTGAAACTTACTTTTACTTGGTGCATCAGTCAGAAATATTCTTTTATCAAGAACTGTTTTGAAGACATCGCACCTTTGAAAATGCTGGCAGACATCCACAGTTATGTCATTAATCAAAAAGTATCACAATTAGTTTCAAAAGAAACACGCCTGTATAGAATTTCCTTTCAAATCTTGCCTTAGTAACAGATTACTTCACATCCAAAACTCAACACAAGCCGGCGTAATTACTCAGTCATTTGATACAGGCTGAAACACCGTGGTAAACACAATGTTGCTTTCTTTATTGTGTCAAACAGAAATGAAATACTAAATAGCACAATTGCATTTCTAATTTCTACAGTAATATACAGTACAAGTTAATACAGTTAATATACAAGTACTTGCTACAATACTCGTATATTAACATTACTGTTTTTTTCCACACTCAGATAATATTTGTTAGCAGCAAAAAACACACAGTACTCAGCATACATAAGTACACCAGCTTTAAACAAATACTAAATTTTTTCTTAATGATCACTAATACAATTCATAGAAAGATGGTAAAATTCAATACTTCTTAAAAACAGAGACAGTGTGTAATGAATATCTGTAAATTTTGTTTAAACAAATGGATGCAAAAATGAGTACACGCTTGATTAAATTCAATAAGCGTGTAATATTCTAGTATGTCCTCAAATCTTATTTTCCTGAATAATTTTGACATGCTTTTTTGTTCATTAATCAAGCAGACTTGTTAGAATATTATATCTGCTAAGAGCCCTAATATGTCTTCTAAGAAAAGAAAAGAAAAGGGGGCTACTCATTTATGCTGAGTACTGTAATTATGGCTTTCTTTGTTTAATTCACATGGTTTGATCATTTTATTGTACATGCAGGTAGTCTTAGTGTATTATTTATGTCTAAGTAGTTCTCATGTCTGTTTCAGGTGCTCTATAATCTTTTCAATCATGTAGCAGCGATGGAGGTGGTTGAAGCCGGAGAAGTTTTTTTGGACATAGGTCGATTTTTTGTGGTGGGTTTGGGAGGTACGCTTTTCGGCGTACTGTTAGGCTTTGTGGCAGCCTTCACCACACGCTTTACAGGAAAAGTGAGAGAGATCGAGCCTCTGATCATCTTCCTGTACAGCTACCTGGCCTACCTCATAGCTGAGCTCCTTGCCATCTCCAGCATCATGGCGTACGTAAGGGCTGCTAACTGCATTTTTGAAGAAAAAGAAAAAAAATGAATTAGCACTGTTTGGGCTTTTCCTGAATGTTGTGTTCCTGTTTCTACAGTATTGTAATCTGTGCCTTGACTATGAAGTATTACGTTGAGGAGAATGTATCCCAGCGCTCCTGCACCACTATTCGGCATGTTATTAAGATGGTTGGAAGTGTGTCGGAAACTCTGATCTTCTTCTTTCTGGGTGTTGTTACCATAACAACAGAGCACGAGTGGAACTGGGGCTACATCCTCTTTACTCTGCTGTTTGCTCTGCTTTGGAGAGGCCTGGGTATGGGAGATTATAAAGAATCCCCAAATTACTAAAAGGAAGTTTTTAATAGTAGCAGAATGTTTTCTTATTGCCATCGGTTACAATTAAACAATATTGCATGAGTACAATAATGCAACAATTCAGCACACAAGAATAGTAATTAATAGTAACTTAGATGGACACAATATTGCCAGTTAGTTTGCCTGTTTTTGCTCCACCAACAGGAATAGTTCCAGTCAAAGCACAATCACTCGTTGCATCTTCAAGCAACTCACAGTTGTGGTTCATTATGGAACAAATCAGTGTTTTTATAGTCAATGATTCGAAATTATAAATACACAGGCTGCGTCTGAAATCACATTCTCCTGAGTACTTACTTTTGCATAAGTAATTACTTCAAACATATGAATGTGTGTAGTATAAATGGAATCTGGATTTCAGAAGTCATCCAGGAATTTTTGGCCTACTGTTTTATGAGTATTGTGAATTCGGACATACTTCTTTTGTCACATACTGTTTTTCACCTACTAAATAGAAGGGGATATAAATTTCTTAATTTCTTTAGCCATTGTTAAAGGACATAATTATTTGTGTTATTGGCAAAAATGTGACGTATTTTCTTTTTCCTTTAGGAATCCTGGTCCTGACGCAGATCATTAACCCCTTCCGCACGATTCCTTTCAACTTTAAAGATCAGTTTGGTTTGGCGTATGGTGGGCTGAGAGGAGCTGTGTCCTTTGCCTTGGCCTTCACTCTCCCAGACAGCATTGGTCGCAAGAAGCTGTTCATCACAGGCACGATTGTCATCATCATCTTCACAGTGTTCATTCAGGTACTGTACCTTCTCACAAGAGCGAACGAGTCTTGCTTTACGAGTGCTTGTGTGCAAACTAGCCAAGAATTCCTTTTTATGAATCATCTTTATAAGATGCAATATCCCAGAACTAGAGCTAGACTGTTGATGCAACAACTCATTAGTAGCTGATTCACCTCTAGTTTGTGGTTTCCATTTGTAATAACTGTTCTGCGCCATTGAGCTCAATCGAAGCTTTACTCTTCCTATATTATATCCAATTCATTAATAAATTATTAATTACATTTTTAATTTATACACTACTTGTCAAGAGTTTGGAATAATTAAAAAATTTTATGTTTTTGACAAAAAAATTTCTCCAAGGCTGCATGTATTTGATGAGTACTGTAAGAACAGTAATATTGTGAAATATTGTTACATTTTTAAAATAAGTGTTTTATTTTAAAAATGCATTTTGGTATTTTAATAGATTTTAAAATGTCATTTATTTCCTTGATGAAGACATTTCTTAATATTTTTGTGGAAACTGTTATACATTTTTCCAGGATTCTTTAGATGAAGTGACAGCTCAAAAACAGCATTTATTTGAAATAGAAATCAATTGTAACATTATAAATGTCTTCACTGTCACTTTTGATCATTTTAATGCTTCCTCTTGAATAAAAGTATTAATGCTTTAAAAAAAATGTACTAGTGTCCAGTATCCAAACAATATTTCTCTTTGCAGGGCATTACTATAAGACCCCTTCTAAAATTAATGAATGTTCGTAAGACAAATCGAAACCTGGAGACCATCAATGTTGAGATTCACAAAAGGGTATGTCTTCAGAGGTTTCAATTATTTAATTTAAACATGCCTAATCAGTAATCAGGATCAGTTTAGTTTTGATTCAGTTACTCTGTTTCAGTTAATGGAGCACACTGTTGCTGGCATAGAGGATCTGTGTGGACAATGGGGTCACTACTACTGGAAAGACAAGTAGGATTACATCCGAGTCATTTTTTTCACTACACAGCATTTTTCATTGGAGAATTACGGTTATCGGATCACAACAGCTTAGAAGTATTTTAGTGTCATGTTTCCACTTTTCTCTCTTATCATTTCAGTAGTGTCCCAAAAACATACCACCGGTTTGACTGGTCTAATAGCTTTGTTGTGTGGACATGCGTTTCTGAAAAATTATCTGTCATAAATCTGTCCTGTTAGATACTACCACAGCTGTTACCCTAGGTTTGTTTTGTTTCGTATTGGAAAAAGATCTGAATGGATAAAGGACATTTAATTTGACTCAGCTTTTGACTTAGTTTACGTGTGGGAGTTAAATATCAACATACAAAATCCTGTACACTCTGTTATCTACTGTAATACTGATTTTGAGATTCATTGAATTCTTTGGTTGCCAGGTTCATGAAGTTTAATAACCGGATCATTCGCAAGATTTTAATCCGTGATAATCGTCCCGAGTCGAGCATTGTGGCGCTGTATAAGAAACTGGAGCTTCAGAACGCCATGGAGATACTGGACCAAATGTCGGCTGACATCAGTGCAGCCCCCTCTTTAATTTCATTGCAGTACGTCTCAGTCCTTGTCCTGTCCTCCTCTTCTCAGAAATCTCTGAAACTTGAATTTATGTAGCTTACATTTATCCAACAGTCATTTCAGTCAAGGTCTGTGGTCACAGTAGCATCACAGTGATTTGCTTCCTGTTGATTTCTGTTTGTCTTTAATTATAGCGAAGAAAGAAAGAATGCCTCCAAGTCCACGAAGAAGTTCTTGTCATCTGATGTGACAAATATGCATGAACTCTTATCAAAGAACATGTACAAGATCAGACAGAGGGTGAGTTATGACAGAATGTCCCGAACTTACATTAGAGGAATTGCTGGAAGAAACTAAACAAACAAAGACACTGACCTACATCAGAAATAACAGTTTTGTGCCAGGTTTACAGATTTGTATGACCTACACTGAAAAAATAACTGTGTCATTTATTGGAAAGTTTGTCAAAAACAAATTGTCTATGATTAAATAGTATTTTTATATTGATGACACATACTGACTAGCTTTACTGACTGCATTAATTATTGTTTAGTTTTATTAAAATGGTCCAAAGTATAGGGGCCCAGAAACCATTAATGTTGTATTGACTACCATGTGTTTTACGGGAATGTTTAATGTATTCTCAAATAGCTTTTTATTATTTAGTATGTGAAGTAGTGGTGCATTAAAATTATTCATGTTTATTTAGTTGCTTCTAATGTCCCTTGTGATATTTCACAATTTGTTATTTATATTTTTATCCATTATGCTTCACAGACAGTGTCTTACACCAATAAGCACGCATTACCCAATGATATGACAGCCAGAGAGATCCTGATGAGACGCCACACTAGCTTACGACGCAGCCTCAGAGCTGGAAGCTTCCACGGCACTGTATGTAACACTATGGAAATAAGAGCACTTATTTATTCTGGGTACAGAAAACCTAAAAAATGCTGTCTAAAATCAGAACACAAAGTCATGCATGATGATCTCTATAATATACGCTTTTAAATATGGAAATGAGAGCCGTTGGCCCTTTCCTTGCTCTTTTTCTACCAGAATGCTGCAAAAATGTCCCAGAAGTTTTTCTCTCTGCCCATGGGCCGGAGTCTGAGCTCTGGACTTCCTCCTGGGAGACTCCGTCACGCTGGTGAGAGAATGCACTGCTGCTTAATATTTTTATGAAATGTTAAGTTCAATTTTTTTTCAGGATTCTTTGCTTAATAGAAAGTTCAAAAACAGCTTTTATTTGAAACAGTTTTTTTTTTTTTTTAGATGTGGTTGTGTATATTGCATTTATATTGCTACTGCATTTGTCATGCCATCTAGTGGGAGTTTTAAATAATACATTGATGTGAGTCAAATGATTTTCATAACTGTATTCTTTTTAAGCAGCTGTATTGACAGTAATATAGATAGTACTCTACGCTGTTGTCTTTTGTAGGAGATGGTGATACTGAATCGGAGACCGACTACCCGTCAATCAGGCATCCACAGAGAGTGTCGTCTAAAGCAGTGATGCCTCTCAGGCCATCAAACACTCTGAAGGAAGTGGCTTCCTCTGTCAACATGGTGGACGAACAGAATGAGGAGCAGAGAGGCTACAGGAGGTCAAATGTCAGCCGTTCAGGACATCTGACCTCATATCTGCCTCATGGCTCGTCTAGAAACTATAGTGATGAAGACTGTGAGGGCGAGGAGCAGCAATCACGGTCGTCTCCACATGTGTGGGTACAGGAACCGCAGAACAACAGTGATGTGCAGCATCCTTTGATGAGGAGACCGCACTGGCTGCCACAGAAACCACATGACAAATGAGTTCACTGTTAGTAGTGCTGGACTCCTGTTACTCGTGGAATTGATCTCATCACTTTGAAAGAAACTCATACAAACTAATACACTTACACTAGAGAAAAGAGAACTTATTCCATGCGAAACACAGTCACAAAATATTCCTATGTAGGAACTTGCATAAAAGCTTTCTATGACACTACAGCTATCAGAAATTGTAATACACAGTATTCTGGTTCACGTGCATTATGCTGATATTGGTAAAACTGATAAACTGGGTGCATTGTCATTTTCATGCCGTTTTTTTTTTTTTTTTTTTTGTAATTCACTAAATTGAACTTTAGCTTTGGAAACTTTGAGATACATTGCTATTTATCATATTTAACTGGATTTTAGTAAATTAAATGATTTATTTTAACAAAACAAAATTGTTTTCTTTACACATCATAAGCAATTACTTGATTCATGAAAGTTACATTTCTATATAGGACACACCATAACCATTGTATGTAAGAATCTTGCTGTAAAATATACATGGGTACAAATATTAAAGTATAATATAGTATCAGCTCAAACAGTTCTCTAATGTGTGAGATCATTTTTCCCATGGCATGCAGCACATACTTTTTTAAACAAACTACAGCAGTCAACATTTGAAGTGGATCAAAACCTTTCATCAAAGTTGTCCTAAAACCAAAATGCTTTCTTGTCAACTTTGATGAACTTTTCTGATACACTTCAAATGTTGACTATTTCATAAAAAACTAAAATAACAGCAGGATTTTGTGTACGCTCAGGCTTCTTTTATTAAAATAAAATATTATGTTCTTACACAAATATTTGTGTAATTATACTTCGGCATGAACTTGGTATTCCTGATAGTAATAAAAAGCCTACATTTAAAATAATCATTGTAAATACATAGATAAATCAGATGATATAAAAATCAAAAGAGATGAAAAGAAAACATTTCCCACACATAACCAGTGTTTGGGGTCAGTAAGATTTTGTAATTTAAAATTTTTTTTTTTTTTTAATAATTCTCTTATACACACACCAAGGCTGCATTTAGTTGATCAAAAATAAATTAAAAACGGTAATATTGAATGAAGTATTACTACAATTTAAAATAAACGTTTTTATTTATATTTTTTTTTTACTAATGCAAAGCTGAATTTTCACATGATCCTTCAGAAATCATTCTAATATGCTGATTTGCTCCTCGAGAAACATTTACTGTTATCAATGTTGAAAACAGTTGTGCTGCTTAATATTTTTGTGGGAAAAAAAAGCATTTATTTGAAATTTTTTTTTGTTTACTGTCACTTCTGATCAGTTATATGCATCCTTGCTAAATATAAATATTAGATTTTTTTCTAAAGAATAAATAAAATCTTACTGACTCCACACTTAATTTCGAACAATCATGTGTCCTATACTCAAGTTTTTTGTACAGTTTTATTAAAAACATTATTGCTAGCCTTTGGGGCAACTGTATGATTTATAATTTTAAAACACCGAAGTGAGTAGTATTATGAAGTGCACCAATGATAAATAGTGGTAACATTGAGGTAAATCTCAATCGCATAGTTACGTTTCTCCTGCCCAAAATTTTTCTTGGAAGCTCATCAGCCTTACCTTTCTTGTTTATGTGACTTATAGTCAGAAATTTGGCCAGGAAACATAAAATCAACACATAAACCACTTTTATATAACAATAAATGTCCCACTTCTGGTGCTAGTTTTTCCACTGGTGTCGAACCACTAAACAGCAAAATGTTCTGATATAAACATTCATCTTACTAGACTTTGCATCAGACTCTGTGAAGTCTGCAAATGTACAGGCGGTTGCTCTCTTTCAGCATGGCGGCACAGGAAGCAGCCTTACGGATGGGCGTCTCACACTGATGTTGTGACATTTAGTAGCTGGTATAGAGATCCAAACTCCCACATTCTCCAAAAAAAACAATCACATCACCTGAGAGGGAAAAAAAAGACAGCTGCCATCACAATCTTCTGTCTTTCTGTCACTTTGAGTGGTTTTCACCCCATTGTTTGGGACTCTTGTCTTTAACCTGTGTCTTACTTTCCCATTTAGGAGTCCTCACAAATAGCAAACCCACAGCTAAAAGTCCCAGCACAACGCCCAAACTAGGAGGTCCACAGGGGCTGACTTCTTGAGCCAGACCAGACAGCAGTGGCGCTAGGACGCGTCCCACAGCTGTGACCGACTGTCCCGCTCCGATTAACGTCCCGCTAGCTTGGGCTCCCCCACGCTGCAGCTCTAAGTCAGTGATGCAAGTGCGTCCGATAGTGGTAGAGATGGCAAAGAACGTGGAAGTGAGCAGGACCTGCCAGACGTTGGGTGCCGTGGCATACAGGAAGATCAACGTGCAAGTGAGTGCAGTAGAGTGTAACAATAAAGCAGACATGTTGTTGCCATAGAGGTGTGTGACGGGTCCCACCAAACAGCCAGCAAGGGCCCCCAACATACTGCTGTAGCTGATCAAATAGCCCGTCACCTTTGGTTTGAGCTGAAAACGCTCCTCCATGGCTAAGGAGAAGTTACTGTAGTACAGCATTATGGATACAGCCATTAGAAGACGCACCAAGAACACATCCCACATATCGGAGGAAGCCACCATGCGGATCCGTATCCACACTGAGGTCAGCTGTCTCCAGGCAGGCTGGACGACAGACACGTCTCTCCAGCCCCAGCCTCCATTTGTTCGACTGCGTACTGCTGATGCATTAGTATGGCGAACATGGTTTTTGTCTGAGCAGTTCTGCTGGACTGAGTTCTTTAACTCATCGTAGGATTTGCTGGGCTTGGTTTTACTGTTAGCGTTTGCATCAATACGGTGATTTAGCGTCTCACTCCAAGGTAACATCCAGACCAAACCTGAGAAGACAACATATGGATTAGAGTGGACTATAGTTGCTTTGTACAGCAGCAGACAAAGGATCACTTGTGTAAAAGGAGTGCACTTAATAATTGTACTGAATGTGCACTTGCAGTGTACTTAAGTGTATTTTTTTTTTTTAAACTTTACCTGCAGAATGTATAATTAAGTGCACTTTCATGACTGAAATCATACAAATCATTGTTTTAATCATCTTTTGTCATGCTTTAAAGAAGTACTTATTTGGATGTGCTGACTAACATACATATTTGACATTACATTAAAAGTTAATATATTAAATGTACTAAATATATTTATAATGATGAAGTTACATAATTAAATACATGACCTACTAGTTGCAATAGAGTCCTACATGTATAGGTCAAAAATTTGAACTATAATATAATTTAATTGAAATTAACATGCAATTACGTGTCTGAAAACATTATATACAGTCTCAAGTATACTGTTACTATATTATTTCTGTAAAAAAAAAAAAAAAAAAAAAAATTTTTTTAAGTATGTTAAAATTATATTTTTCACGAGGAATAGTTCGCCCAGAAATAAAAATTGTCATAATTTACTCATCCTCATGTAAATTCAAACGCATGTCTGTTAAGCAAAATGCTAATGCTGCTCTTTTCCATGCAATTACCAGATCAACTATTCATTAAAACTTTCTGATTAATGAAAAATGATTTGGACTTCAGACATGACTTCTTTCAAGATTTGCCTTCAAACTTGGAGTTTATATAGTTAAACGGTTAAAATGCTGTACATATGAAACAGTGCCCTTTTTGAAGTTTGAAAACTTTAGGACACATTCATTACAACTGCATGGCAAACAGTCATCAACCTTTTTTCTTTTGTGTCCAGTGAAAGAAAGGCATGTGATTTTGTAATGACTACTTAGGGCAAGTAAACAATAAACTATTCCTTTAATGCATTACAAGATAACTGCAATCTCAGAAAATATTGGGATTATCTACACTTGTAAGGAATAAGTTACTTTCTTTATGCAAGTAACTACTGTCAGTCTTGCTCACCTGCATTTAGAACGAAAATGGCAGCACAGACGAATGAGGATAAGTAAAAACCGCCCTCATGTTCAGTGAGATATCCACCCACCATTGGTCCCAGGATGAATCCCACACTTGAGGCTGCATTAAAGTGGCCCATCACTAGAGGCCGCTCTTTCTCCGACACAAGATCGGACAGGAGTGCTCGGCAGATAGACAGGGAGTGTTTAAAGAGCCCTTTAAAGAGGGAAGGGAATAATTTCAGTAATGCTGCATGCACTTACTTGCAATATGAACCAAAGTACACCACTACTTACCCACTGGTATCCTGGCCAGCACAAAGAGCGCAATACTCGTGGACAGACCCAGCAGGCCATATCCAAAGGCACTGAGCAAAAGGCACGTCAGTAGTGAATAGCGCCTCCCAACCACATCACTCCAACTTCCCTGCCAATCACAGAATAAAACACAACTAAATATATAAAAGAGGTCATTATCAATACCAACTAAGGTTGCTTATTCCAAAAATAATAATAGTGCCTGTTTTGCTAAAAAACAAAACAAAAAAAACAACTGCAATAGTGTCAGAAGATTTACTTTAAATTACATTTTAAAACCATAGGTTAATAATATTTTGTTAAAGAGGTGCATTTATTTTTAATGTGTTGACTAACATACTAAAGCCCATGTAAAGTACTTGATTTTTTTTTTACTGTAATACAGTGGGGCAAAAAAGTATTTAGTCAGCCACCAATTGTGCAAGTTCTCCCACTTAAAAAGATGAGTGAGGCCTGTAATTTTCATCATAGGTATACCTCAACTATGAGAGACAAAATGGGGAAAAAAAAAAATAAAAATCCAGAAAATCACATTGTAGCATTTTTAAAGAATTTATTTGCAAATTATGGTGGAAAATAAGTATTTGGTCAATAACAAAATTTCATCTCAATACTTTGTTATATACCCTTTGTTGGCAATGACAGAGGTCAAACGTTTTCTGTAAGTCTTCACAAGGTTTTCACACACTGTTGCTGGTATTTTGGCCCATTCCTCCATGCAGATCTCCTCTAGAGCAGTAATGTTTTGGGGCTGTCGCTGGGCAACACGGACTTTCAGCTCCCTCCAAAGATTTTCGATAGGTTTGAGATCTGGAGACTGGCTAGGCCATTCCAGGACCTTGAAATGCTTCTTACGAAGCCACTCCTTCGTTGCCCGGGCGGTGTGTTTGGGATCATGGTCATGCTGAAAGACCCTGCCACGTTTCATCTTCAATGCCCTTGCTGATGGAAGGAGGTTTTCACTCAAAATCTCACGATACATGTCCCCATTCATTCTTTCGTTTACACGGATCAGTCGTCCTGGTCCCTTTGCAGAAAAACAGCCCCAAAGCATGATGTTTCCACCCCCATGCTTCACAGTAGGTATGGTGTTCTTTGGATGCAACTCAGCATTCTTTCTCCTCCAAACACAACAAGTTGAGTTTTTACTATTTTGGTTTCATCTGACCATATGACATTCTCCCAATCCTCTTCTGGATCATCCAAATGCTCTCTAGCAAACTTCAGACAGGCCCGGACATGTACTGGCTTAAGCAGGGGGACACGTCTGGGACTGCAAAATTTGAGTCCCTGGCGGCGCAGTGTGTTACTGATGGTAGCCTTTGTTACTTTGGTCCCAGCTCTCTGCAGGTCATTCACTAGGTCCCCCCGTGTGGTTCTGGGATTTTTGCTCACAGTTCTTGTGATCCTTTTGACCCCATGGGGTGAGATCTTGCGTGGAGCCCCAGATCGAGGGAGATTATCAGTGGTCTTGTATGTCTTCCATTTTCTAATAATTGCTCCCACAGTTGATTTCTTCACACCAAGCTGCTTACCTATTGTAGATTCAGTCTTCCCAGCCTGGTGCAGGTCTACAATTTTGTTGCTGGTGTCCTTTGACAGCTCTTTGGTCTTGGCCATGGTGGAGTTTGGAGTTGGACTGTTTGAGGTTGTGGACAGGTGTCTTTTATACTGATAACGAGTTCAAACAGATGCCATTAATACAGGTAACGAGTGGAGGACAGAGGAGCCTCTTAAAGAAGAAGTTACAGGTCTGTGAGAGCCAGAAATCTTGCTTGTTTGTAGGTGACCAAATACTTATTTTACCGAGGAATTTACCAATTAATTCTTTAAAAATCCTACAATGTGATTTTCTGGATTTCTTTTCTCATTTTGTCTCTCATAGTTGAGGTATACCTATGATGAAAATTACAGGCCTCTCTCATCTTTTTAAGTGGGAGAACTTGCACAATTGGTGGCTGACTAAATACTTTTTTGCCCCACTGTATGTTATTTGATATGACATTTAAAGTTAATATATTTTTAACATACTAATTTGCAAATGCATTATTCTAAATGTGTAATTACAAGTAAAATGACAAGTTTCAATAGAAAGAATATTTCACAGTGAATAGAATTAGGAAATTACATAAAATATGTACTCAATTCCTACTTTTAAAGTGTGTCAAAATGCACTCTGAATTTCAGCTAATTGCATTTAATATCAAACATTAAATATTAAACATCATCAAAAGTATGCTAAAGTGTACTTCTTTATCACAAGGGTAATAGCGGCAAATACACAATCTTGTGAGAGTTTTGCACAACATGTAACCATGTAAAGATGCTATAAGCAATGCTAGCTGTTTTGCTAAAGAGCTAACCTTGCTTAATCTTAGCCAATCAGCTAATCTTAGCAAAACAGCTCACTCCAAAAACCTTCCTTCCATGTCAGCAAACCAAAAGCTTTAATATGACTGACATGTATCAACCCATGGTCAGATTCTTTTTGTTGTATACAGAATCTAGTGCTTTCATAGACACAGATGTGACAGGAAACCAATTTCAGTGATATCTGTCAGGTAGTAGGACATTTTCTGTGTGATATTAATTGCAGAACCTTTAAATAAGAATCTTAGTCGTTTATTAAAGGAAAGAATGTCTCAGCGAAGAAAGCTAGTTTATAGCCTGCAGGCAGACAGATCGGACCTGACAAATGAAACAGGGCAGGCCCTGAGGCAAGCACTGCAGGCATCTCCATACCAGCACTCATTAGACTGAGGCATGACACACACACACACACACATACAGAGGGAGAGATCCGCAGACACTGCAAACTGGTATAATGCAATAAAAACTTAAATTGGATTTACTATGTTCTCTCTGTTTCTGGCCTACAGGCATGTCATAGAGGTTCACTGTTCCTGTCTGCCGTCTCCAAACTTAACATCCAAGAGAAGACAAACATCTCCTTCACTTCTTAACTAGCCCTGTGACCCTTCAGTCTTTAACCAGTTTAACTATGTGTGTGTCAGTGTGTTCGTCAATGGTAACATGATGACTCATTTTACAGTAACACACTCTAGATGTGAGAGCAATCTGCAGTTTGACGCTCCCTGTAATGTTAATTGTAATAAACAACGTGATACATGCTTTATTCTCCATGGAGACAGATCAGATGAGGTAAACATGGATTATTAAATTGAGAGGAGCAAATTGATAATCATATTACAGCGACAAATGCTGCTCACTAAAATAAAAATAAAAATCACTACTTACCACCACAGTGCTAGAGAAGAGTTGTAATACTCCATATGTAGATCCTGTGCAATGGAAAACAACCTTTTTATTTATCATCACTAAATGAATGAATCACTAATTTTAGTTTCACAATCAAACTGTTGAGGTAACAAGACCTTGTGATCACAATCTAAGCTGTCTGCCTCATTAAATCAGTGAAAATATCAACTGAGCTGGTGATTTCCATTGACATTATGGGCAATATGTAAGCTGCCCTTTAATCAGAGACGAGGTGCAGGCAATGTTCTGGTGATTTCAAAGACCTGCTTGTCTAAAAATTACAATCCGCCAGCAATGAAGTCATCTGTTGACTGAAAAAGTAGGAGAAGTAAATTGACGTTGGTCCTTTTGAGACTAGGATGTGCAGAATTAAACAAAATTGGACGTTTAAATTTAGAAAAACAAATGCCAATTGTTCCATTAAATTAATTTTGTGCACCCTCAAAAAAATAAAAAAAATAAATAAATCACTATTCAGAACTACAGCTGCAACATCGAATGAGCATTCTCCATCCAACAAGAACCGAAACACATACCAATACTGATAAGGCAAACCTATTAAATGAATGTTATAAAATGGATGCTTCAGACTCTAAACACTGATTCTCGGTGCATTTGAAACCATTGTAAAATATTGATAAATGCTATGATAAAAAACTATGATGTGCACCTCTAGTTAGTCAAACTGACTTTACTTGCCAGAAGAATTCTCAACTCTGATTATTAATCAAGCTATTGATTGAATGTTGCTGAGGTCATACATTTTAAACTTTAAAAACGTTGTCTATTTGCATTAAAAACAGTGCTGTCCAGTAAAATGTGTCTAATATTCACAGAAGTCTAACAGGGATGGCATGGTGGTGGTTCTTCACCCATTAATAAATAGTAGTCTTTATAATATAGATCCCTAAATATGAGCTTTTTCTCTGGATCACACCAAAAGAAGATAATTTTCATATTAGTTTATAATAGGCAATAGTTTTAATAAAGAGCCAACGATTTTCTAAACGATGTTGTTAATAGTGAAATATGTTATTAATACTGGATCTCAATAGCCCCCATATAATTTAACAACAATAGAGACTTACCTACAATCCCAGCCACTGTAGGACTTGCTCCAAGAGACTTCACATGATGACTCAGCAAAGGGATAATCATACTGACCCCAAAGAGGTCCTGAAAACACACACACACACACACACACACACACACACACACACACACACACACACACACAGGATTTACACGTCAGCAAAGCAAACAGCTCAATACACAGATTTCTAGATGTTCCCTTTATAACATATTGTATAAGGCTATAATTAGAGTCCAATTACAGCGGTTTTATTACGAGATGGTAAGAATATAGAATTAAATTTACTGATTACATGAATCCTGAACAGATCTATGAGCATATTTTAATGCTTCTATGACATTAAATTTACCTGTATGACATTTAAATATAATTCTAAAAAGCAAATTACCACTTGATTCTTGATTTAAATAAATAATCAATAAATTGAATCAATTAGAACTCATAGTTACAATTAAGATGTGAAGTTTTCCAAAGATAAAACATATACTCCTTGACAGCTGAAACACTCCTTGACACACTTTTATTTGAAACTAATAACATTACAGTGCTTTGTGGAAGTAGTTCAACAACATGCAAAAAACAACAACAAAAAAAAAACAATGAATTACAGTATTACAGTAATGTCAGTTGGCATAAACTGTCTTGAGGGCAACTTAAACAAAAGCCATACTGAGCTTGTTTGTCTGGATTTTTATATGCAGTCATGCCAGGGCTTGATTGAAGTCACACCTTACCTCAATCCAGTGTCACGGCACTTTCTATTAAAATAAAACATTTAATCTAACAAAAACTACCAGTGAATTAAAGCCAGGAAGAATTCAATGTGTCTGAGAGGGAAAGAAGAGGAGAGACAATGTGTTCTTTCTCATGGGTGTAGATTTCTGCTGAGGCAAACATATAAATTGCCAAGGCATCAACTACATCCTGATTTAAATATGGGAAGCTAAATAAGCAAATGTGATAACATAAAAAAAAAAAATTGTGAACATTGTGAACATAAAGACCACTAAATGAAGAACATCTGTCCTAAGATGTCATGTGATACATAAAATATCATTATCACTGAGCCCTTGTAAACAACACTCCTGCCCTAAAACAGTTTTAGCAAATTCTTCTTATCTAAGAGTTACAAATTACAAATCTATTTGATGTGCCAACTGGAAATATAAGAATCAGATCATGTGCAGAACATAGGCATCAGATGTATGTAAACTTACTGACAGCAGCTTATCATTGCGATCAATGCCATACAAAAGACCCTTTCTGAATACAAAATAGGATACTCACCATGAATCCCACCATGTATATACATCGTATGATCCGCGCTGGTCTCCGTCGTTTGTGGGCAATGGCACATTTAGAGTTATTCATTCTCCCGCATTGACAGAGACTAGTGCAGTCAATGCGGAAGCGATGGACGGCGTTGCTATGTTGTTCTTCAAGAAACATCACGAGGTTTAAACCATCTGTCCCTTTAAAGGCGGCGCGCAGTGTGTTTTGAGAGTAAGATCCTCCTGGAAATCAAGAATATCCCTGGCTGCTTGCGTTCAATTTCTCCAAAAAAGACGAAATTAATTTCGTGTCCACGCATGGGCGGGTTTTCTCGTGGTAAAATGCTGAGTGGTGGTTTACATAATGTACAGGATCACCTGTTTATGGTACAGTCCAGTGAACGCATCTAGAAGACACACGCGCTCTATTTGAACTGCGAATGGAATGTAGGTATTACCTATTACCTTTCCAAAATTAAGCATTTATTATGAAATATTTCATGTGTTTATAGAAAATTTCCCCCTTATTGAAAAACACCTTTTTATGATTAAGTTATTTAAATGGGTGAGCATATGATAACACCAGCAGTTCAAAACAATATAAAATAGGCCTACCACTCACATCTGTTGATCTTATGTAGGCATACATTTTTATTTTCAACTACTACTATTGAATGGTTTGTAGAGAAAACATCATGATGTACACAATCATATGGTTTGCTAGAAAAATAAATGTTGCTGTAGTGCAGAAATGGTCAAACCAGGGTCTGCAGGCCGAAGGTGTAACAAAGCCAGTAACAAAGATATGCCTGTAATGATTTTTATTTGCCCCAGCATTCCATAATCACAAGAAGCATGTCTTTATAAATGTCTTATTTATATTTTTGTTTGAACATTACATTTTTGTTTTATTTTTGCATTGAAATATAAACAAAAATTAATTGAAATTGATTTAACAAAATAAACATTTACATTTATTGCTAAACAAATTAATATATTTTAATGTAGTATAGCTATAGAATATATACTACAGTGTATAATGTACAATGTATATAGGATATAATTCAACATTTATTTATTTATTTATTTTTTATCACAAAACCTTAAGTGTTTATTTTTCAAAATTGTGATTTATACATCATCTGAAAGCTGAGTAAATAATCTTTCCATTGATGTATGGTTTGTTAGGATCGGACATTTGGCTGAGATACAACTATTTGGAAATCTGGAATCTGAGGGTGCAAAAAAATCTAAATATTGAGAAAATCGCCTTTAAAATTGTCCAAATGAATTCTTAGCAATGCATATTACTAATCAAAAATGACATTTGGATATATTTACAGTAGTAAATTTACAAAATATCTTCATGGAATATGATCTTTGCCCAAATATTTTTGGCATAAAAGAAAAATCTATAATTTTTACCCATACAGTGTATTTTTGGCTATTGCTACAAATATACCCCAGCGACTTGAGACTGATTTTGTGGTCCAGGGTCACATATAATATTGTAATATTCCAGGCTATAGTTTCATTTTATATTTACATTTTATATTGTATTTCTAGTTTATTGTGTTTTGTACCATACAGCTTTAGTCAGTCGTTTACTCTGCATTCTTCAGCCCCATCTACTGGCAATCTTTTTCGTTGTCAGACTGTAGCAATTTGTTGGGTCACTTGAGTGGGTGAGAGGGTGGATGCCATGCCTTTGAGAACTTGCATTACCTCCTATTTATATTTCTCACATAACCTTAAACTGTCTTGATCTACAGACCTTACAGGATTTTATTTATTTATTTATTTTTGTGAATTATCCACATGATACATTGTCAGGTGAGCTTGACTCAATCCAAGTTTATGTCATGGTCATTTTAGAACTAAACTTCTCTCTAGAATTTTGTTTTCAAATCCTCTCCAGCTTTGACTATGGAATTGAGGAAGCCAAGATACCCGATCATCCCAGTGCAGCTGATACAGTGATGTTCCTAAGACAGTTTACATAAACACACTCACATGGACCCATCCTCACATCTCGTGTTAAAGGAATGCTTTTGATTATGTATACCAGAACATATAACAACTTAATTTAAGATAATGAATCCAAATCAACAGTAAAGTAGCATTAACTTTGTCTTTCTCTGCAGATGAAAAGGACTGTTGTTTCTCAATAACAGAATAAAGTGCAGAGATAAATTTAGCAGCACAAGGAACTAAAACCACCTCTGCTCTGCTTTGCAGAAGCACCACAGACAGTCATTACTACACCACAGAAGACTTCCAAGCACTTGCAGTCATCAATGGACATCTGTTGTAATTATTTTTAATTTTAGCTTGTATAATTTTCTACTGTAGCTCTATTCCCTAAATATCCCTCCACACTCAAACCCAGCTCAAAGCAAGGGCGGCCTCTCAGGAAAAGCCCAGTTTCATAGCCTTATGTCCACTTCAGTGGCTCTGGCATTCATTCACAGCACAGTGATAATTTGTCACAGGTTTATCTGCTTTGTGCAAAATGCCCCACTTGACATATAATGAGTGTATATTTTCTGTTTTCCAGGTATTAACAGTTTCAAACAATATATTCAAATGGAATCATATGATACAGTCGCAGTTGCAGTACTGTTTAAAAGTTAGGGGTCAGTTAAACGTGATATTTTTTTATTTATTGGTATGTTTTTAAAAGAAGTCTCTAAAGCTCTCTGAGGCTGCATTTATTTAAAGTACAGCTGCAAAAGTACAGTTATATTGTGAAATATTATTGCAATTAAAATATCAGATTTCTGTTTTAATATATTTAAAAATGTAATTTATTCCTGTGATTCATTCCTGATTTTTAGCTGGCAGATGATCCTTGTAATATTCTGCTTAAGAAACATTCCTTATTAATATGTGACCCTGGACCACAAAACCAGTCTTAAGTGTCAATTTTTTTAAATTGAGATTTATACTCATCTGAAAGCTGAGTAAATAATTTTTCCATTGATGTATGGTTTGTTAGGATCGGACAATATTTGGCTGAGATACAACTATCTGGAAATATGGAATCTGAGGGTGCAAAAAAATCTAAATATTGAGAAAATCCAGGTTGGAGAAAATCGCCTTTAAAGGAACACTCCACTTTTTTTGGAAATAGGCTCATTCTCCAACTCCCCCAGAGTTAATAAGTTGAGTTTTACCGTTTTTGAATCCATTCAGCTGATCTCTGGATCTGGCGATAGCACTTTTAGCATAGCTTAGCATAGATCATTGAATCCGATTAGACCAGTAGCATCGCGTTCAAAAATGACCAAAGAGTTTCGATAGTTTTCCTATTTAAAACTTGACTCTTCTGTAGTTATATCGTGTACTAAGACCGGCGGAAAATGAAAAGTTGCGATTTTCTAGGCTAATATGATTAAGAACTATACTCTCATCCCGGTGTAATAATCAAGGAACTTTGCTGCCGTAACATGGCCGCAGCAGGCGTAGTGATATTACGCAGCGCCTGAAAGTAGTCCCCAGCTAGGTACCTAGTTATAATATAGCTGGAGACTACTTTCAGGCGCTACGTAATATCACTGCGCCTGCTGCGGCCATGGTACGGCAGCAAAGTTCCTTGATTATTACGCCGGAATGAGAGTATAGTTCCTAGCCAAATCGGCCTAGAAAATCGCAACTTTTCATTTTCCGCCGGTCTTAGTACACGATATAACTACAGAAGAGTCAAGTTTTAAATAGGAAAACTATCGAAACTCTTTGGTCATTTTTGAACGCGATGCTACTGGTCTAATCGGATTCAATGATCTATGCTAAGCTATGCTAAAAGTGCTATCGCCAGATCCAGAGATCAGCTGAATGGATTCAAAAACGGTAAAACTCAACTTATTAACTCTGAGCCTATTTCCAAAAAAGTGGAGTGTTCCTTTAAAGTTGTCCAAATGAATTCTTAGCAATGCATATTACTGATCAAAAATGACGTTTTGATATATTTACAGTAGTAAATTTACAAAATATCTTCATGGAATATGATCTTTACTATAAAAATCTATAAATTTGACCCATACAGTGTATTTTTGGCTACAAATATACCCCAGCGACTTAGGACTGGTTTTGTGGTTCAGGGTCACATATTATTATCAATGTTGATAACAGCTGCTTAATATATATATATATATATATTTTGTTGTTGTTGTTGTTGTTGTTTGTTTTTCTTTGATAAGTTCAAAGGAGCACCATTTATATGAAATAGAAATCATTTGAAACATATAAATGTCTTTCACTTTTGAAACACAAATGAATGCATCCTTGCTGAGTAAAACTATTAACTCCTTACTAACTCCAATTTTTTGAAGGGTATCCATATGTTATGTCTAAATAGATGTAAATGTATTAACCTTGGTTCATCTTCAGCGTTCACTTCTCAGTTGGTGGTGGGATTTGTGACAGACATTGGGAATGCTGGGCTCTAGTGTCTTGATTTTCATTCCTCTCTCAGCTGATTGTCCTGTGGGGGGATATTTTGGTCCACTCGTCTCCCTCCTGAAATCTCATTCTTAAACCACTCCTCTGACAGAGGCAGCAGGCACCTTCACTCAACTGACCAAAATAGCCCAATGGGCAGCTCTACGCTAGTGTGCTGTCATGAAGCCCACTCCCCACCCAATGCCAGGTCCTGCTCTGGCTAAGGGAAGAGGACACTGACAAACACACACACACACACACACACACATACACACACATAGACACCGGAGCTCGGAAGAGTACTAGAACAGCCACTTGTGTTCACACACCATACACCTTGCTGAGCATAACTGGACTAAGATACTATTTTTCACACAGATTGTGAGGAGTTACGTAATTTCAGTGCCTACTTCATGTGGGAAGGAGGAGAGACTGTTTAACAAGAAGTAAACAGCTGAGAAAGTTGCACTCTAAGATTGTCATCATGAAGTTACATGTGGCACTATTTTTTGCTGGGCTCTTTGGTGCCTTGGCAACTCTTTTCATTCTCTTGTCTTTTGGCACGGACTATTGGCTCTTGGCATCAGAGACCTGCAATTCACATGCAAATGGTCCGGTTACTTTGCAGGTGGGTGGAAGTGTTGTTTCAATTCCTTTAGGGCAAAGAGAAAAGTGGACAAGTGTTTTATCAATATGAATAGGCTTATTAGTTCTGGTGAATTATCAGAAGACTAGATTTAGGGATGGTCTGTTTATAAATATGAAACAAGTCTCTTCAGAATTGTATGTTTTGGATTTTAGTGTAAACTGAACTAGATTTCTGCTCTTTGATCTGTACTGAAGCAAGATCCTCAAGCGGTCATGGGCATATTTTGTTTTATAAGCAGCGACTGTCATATGACATCCTCAAACGTCACTATTTACAGTCTCTCAGTTGCTTGAGTGTAGACTATCACATGCTGTAGTGTGATACCACACTTAATACTAAATAGCGAAACTGGAATCTCAGTGCTGTTTCTATTCATAGGAGTCATGCATGAATTAGGTTTCCCTCATAAAGGATTGGGAGGGAAAATTGAGTTGTTACTGACATGTGCCCAAACTGAGCTCTCAGGTCGAAATGTATGATTTTTAGAAAAATATATGCACCTAATGTAATCTACCCCTAAATGTAAGTGTCATAGGGGCATTAACAATATGAATGAGATTGTACTGGCTTGAACTGTGGCTAACAATTCGTCAAAATGTAAAATAGTTTTGACAAATTGCCATGAGCGTGTGTTGGATGTACCCTTGTGCTTGGAGGCTGAAAGACGGATGTCTGCAGGAAAGCTTGATGTAGAATAATTGCAATGCTCATTTGTTATTTGTCTAGTGCATGCTTCTCTTGAAGACTGCTGCTATTAGCTGTGTTTTGGAACATGATATCTGGTTTCTAAATGGCTGGACTGGTCATTAGTTGGTCAATAGCTGGTCTAAGATCATTCAAGCTATTTTTGAAACATTGTCACTGGTCAGCAGGCTAGTTTAAGCTGGATTTTCAGGCAGGGTTGAGTCAAGCGACTCAAAGCACTTCTATAATGTTCTTGACTTTCTTTTTGTTAACTGCATCTAAACACATCTAAACAACAGAGCAAGTGTCCATCCATACACTCTCAGAAATAAAGGTACAAAAGCTGTCACTGGGGTGGTACCTTTTCAAAAGGTACACTTGTGTACCTATTAGGTTCAAATATGTACACTTTAAGTACTAATATGTACCTTTAAGGTACCAAAATGGACCCTTTACGTACAAACATGTACATTTTGAAAAGGTACCGCCCCAGTGACAGCTTTTGTACCTTTGTTTCTGAGAGTGTAGACTGCAAGTGTCTGTTCTCTAGTTGTTTTCAAATTTGTAAAATCACTGGCTTCACAACAGGTGTCTGTTGCTTTCTGACCTCTGCTCTTTGCTCCTTCACAGCGAGGTGATGTTGTGGTCAACCAGGGTCAGGACCAAGTTAGTGAAGACCAGAATATTACCTTTCATCATGAGGGCTTCTTTTGGCGCTGTAGCTTTAATGAAATCATGAATGATGACGATCTGTGGAAGTTCTGGTTTGGTAAGAGACTGTTACATTTGCTTTGGTGAACAAACATTCAGAGGGGTCTTATGTGGTTTTCCAAGAACAATGACAAAAACACTTTTACAACCACACACACACACACACACACACACACACACACACACACACACACACACACACACACACACACACACACACACACACACACACACACACACACACACACACACACACACACACACACACACACACACACACACACACATATATATAGTCTTAAGTCCCTGGGGTATATTTGTAGCAATAGCCAAAAATACATTGTATGGGTCAAAATTATCAATTTTTCTTTTATGCCAAAAACTATTTTGTAAATTCCTTACCGTAAATGTATCAAAACGTAATTTTCAATTAGTAATATGCATTGCTAAGAACTTAATTTGGACAACTTTAAAGTCAATTTTCTCAATATTTAGATTTTTTTTTTTTGCGCACCCTCAGATTCTAGATTTCCAAATAGTTGTATCTCAGCCAAATATTGTCAGATCCTAACAAACCAAACATCAATGGAAAGATTATTTATTCAGCTTTCAGATGATGTATAAACAGTTTTGTGTTCCAGGGTCACATATATATATATATATACTCTAAAAAATGCTGGGTTAAATACAGACCAATGCTGGGTAAATATTGGCCAGAACACATGCTGGATTGTTTTCAACCAACAGTTGGGTTAAAGGTTTAACCCCACCTTCTGGGCAGTAACCCAATCGCTGGGTTCGTCCATATTTTACCCAGCGCGGGGTTGTATTTAGCCCAGCATTTTTTAGAATATATATATGTATAATGGACAATAAATGCTGTAGAAATTGTTGTTCAGTGATACCTAATCATTAACTCATTTTAAAGAATTGAACATTATAGACTTTAACCATTATTTCATATTAGAAGGTGTGAAGTGCTCAGAATTACTCTCTGAACGTGGCATTTGGCCCTCTTGTGAGGCTCCGGGTGAGACTTTGCCACAAATATCAAAGCGGTCTGACCTGTTGCCCTACAGAAGGCCACAGAAGGTTCAAAGATAGGGAATAAGTATTCAGATTACTTCAGCCAGCAAACAACTTGATATACAACTCTTCTGAATCCTAACTGAAACAACGGTTTAGAACTAACACACTAATAAATGGCATTTCTCCTCGTTCTTCCCATAGAAAATCAGCCACATGCAAGGGAGTGCAAACCTGCATATCTTCTCCCCTTTCCGTTCCCTGACCAGATCTACAATACTACCAGCTATCAGACTGCCATAAGTAAGTTAGTTTGTTTATTTATTTAACAGGTCAAGATTGTTTATGCCCCTAATGCCAAATTCCAAAGCCAATATTTTCAGCTCCTCTTGATTTCTGTCTTTTTCTGTTTATTCATATGAAAATATTTTTAATGAAGTGATCCCTCATATTTTCTTGACTCCTCCACCTAAAATCAAGATACAAATAAAGTTAAGCCTTTTTCCCGCACAAACATCTTGCTTCACCGTGATGTTATGGAAGTAAATGGGTTGCAGCAGTGTCACTGCATAATGTATAGTGTAATTGAATTGGCTACTGTACTGTTTGTGTTAATGAAAAACATTATCTTTTAGTCTACAGAGGTTTCTGGAGCGTCTCTATGTTGCTGGGTGTGGCCGCTGTGGTGGCCGGCGGTTTCATTATTATTTGCGCAGCTCCGTTTGCCAGTCATCACCTTTATAAAGCAGGAGGTGGACTCTACCTCATTTCTGGTAGGTTAAGGATTACATGAAGAGGTATGGTGTATCTCATGTGCAGTATTGAACTATGTGTAACAGATATCACAAACATCTAATTTATTCTTTACCCTTTATCTCTCTCTTTCATGTTGCTTTTCATTTCTCCAATGCTGTCTCTTTTCTCCAGGTTTCTTCCTTCTCGTTGTCACTGTGATGTATGTTTTCTGGCTAGATGTTTTGGATGTAATAAGCTCGTATAAGGAATATCAGAAGTCTAATGGGTGCCCTGATTTTGAGCTCAATATGACTTATGGCCTCTCTTTCATGTTTGCTCCTGTGGGCGTGTTCTTCTGTCTTCTGTCTGGTCTTCTCTTCCTAGTGATTGGCCGTACGGTCAAACATCAATATAACTGAACCTTGTGAACGGTTTCCAAACAGAAGAATGAAATTGTATGCTCAAAATGCATTAAAGGGATGGTTCACCCCAAAAATGAAAATTTTGTCATTATTTACTCACCCTCATGTTGTTCCAGTATGGATTTCTTTCTTCTGTTGAACACAAAAGATATTTTGAAGAATGTTGGTAACCAAACAGTGGACGGTAGCCACAGTATTTTTTCCATACTATGAATGTCAATGGCTGCTGTCAACTGTTTGGTTACCAACATTATTCAAAATATGTTTTTCATGTCATTTTTGGGTGAACTATCCCTTTAATTATCTGCAATTGAACTCTGAGGATGCGCCGACTTTATGACAAGGTGGGGTACAGCTATTATTGATTTTGAAATGTGCAAATATTGGCCGTCATGTGTGCTGTGAGCAGTACTGTAAACATTGATCATGGATGGTTTGGGAACACTTCATGTATGTGTGAGTGTTTGTGCGAGTATAGTATTGCACAAAGCATTAAATTATGTTTAATATGTCTATTAGGAACCTCTGCATTTTTCTATTCCTTGGATAAATTACCAAAACATATTGGTAGACTCTTTTTCACCTCTCAAACCTTCTCAAGTATAAATGGACACATTTTTTGAGTTTGTTCCACCTTGAATTTCGATTATTAATTTATTCGTGATTTCTAGAGTGTTTTTCCCCTCAGGCTTTGAAATAATCTAGACAGACTTTGTAGCATTGTAGAAATACCCAGCTGACCTAAAAGTTTTACATTTTATGTTTTACTTGCACAGCTTGTTCACACACCACGGCACATATTTTCTTTGTAAATAATACTATATATTGCTATCAAGTACAACTGATATGTACTGTAATATTTCAAAAGATTCATTAAACCTTTAATTAAAAAAAAACTCATTTTATATTACAGTTGCAAGGGTTGTGGGTTATTGATTGGATTTTTGAGATGTGGGTGTTGAACTAAAATAAATAAATAAATAAAAAATTTAATGCAAACTTGCTGTCAATTGTGGAAGGTTATTAAAAAATGAAACGCATAATAATTGGAGGAATCGTTCACAATAAGATCAATAGCATGCATTTAAAAAAACGGAGTATCTATTTCCACTAAGTGCAAATAGCCCGCCTTGTTGGTAGATGATACGGCGCGTGGGCTTTTTAACGCAATCGACCCGAGTTCGAACCTTCCTTTTGCCGAACTTTTTTTCTCCCTTTTCAAATCTCATATCGCATCGGAAAGCCATTTATTTTCAATAAAAATGAAGGAAATAATCAAAAAGTTTAAATTAAAATATCGGTTAAAATATCGGGTTAGGGTAGGTGTAGGGAGGGCTTTATTTTCCCAATAAGGTGGCATCCATTTAATAGCCTAATATGAATTAAAACTATAATTTACACTCAATACGTTATTATTGCGTACTGTTTTATAATGTACTACAATACTGAGGTCCAGATAATTGCCACTATTTGCAATAAGTAGTTTAAATAGCAGAAAATCTTGCTATTTTAACATAGTGTAAATAGAATCTATAGCTATTTGCACTTAGTGTAAATAGCATATCGTTAAAAAATACTGCTATTTGAAATTAGTGTAAATAGCATCTATTGCTAATTACACTTAGTGCAAATAGCCGTTGCCTTAAAAAAATGGATGCATTTCATGACTTTAATATCTTAACCTTCTGCTGTTTTCCTTACATTCCAATTTGGGGAACCACTTCTTTGGAGAACCATGTAAGAATGTTGTAGGAATATTTTTTTTTTGTCCTCACCCAAACGCTAACCTTCCCAAAATGTTGCATGGATATTTATTTATTTATTTTAATGACAACCTAAAGGCAACCTACAAAGAACATTCCTTTTTGATTTTTAGGTTTTCCTTATTTTATTTATTCTTTTTTTTTTTTTTAACAACCAAAAACAAACATTTCCAGAATGTTCTGGGAACCAAAAACTGTATTCCGTAGGGCATTTCATTGGATAAAGCCGAGGCTCTATCACCCATGCTGCATTCCTTTTTTTTTTTAAAATAGATTTTTCCCTATGGTAAAGAAAGAAAAGTAGGCCAAATGTGAATGCAGTTTTAAGACTGAATATGAGGCAATATTACCTTTTCCCATCAGAGACAGACTGGAGATGAGACACTGACAGGTGCGTCCATATAACAGCAGAATCGCTGGGAGCTGTGACTCATCTATATGGCAGGTGACAGCTGTGTGTATGCGCTCTCACTATACGTAGGACTGTTTGAGGCAATGTTACAGACATTAAACTTAAGCATGCATATCAATCAGTGTATGTCTATAGTACTGCATGCTCTCTTGCAATATGAGATTTCCAAACCGTTTGCAGCAGAACACATTGAGAGTTTGTGTGTCTATTTCTGCATGTTTGTATATGTATTACTTTCAGTCTTTAGTATGTCTGTGTCTGTATTAGGTTTCTTTCGGGCCAGCTGTAGGCCTCCTGCAATGCTGGACAGTGTGTTATTTAAAGGTCTTGGATCATATTGCACATGAGAACCGAACTGTGCATGCTCATACTGACAGACACAGTAGATCTGAACTGAGGTAATGTGTACAGATGGAAAGGATTTAGTGTTACACGGTTAAACCAGTTTTGCCATTGTTTCCTGAAAAAGTCTGCAGTTAAGTTATGCAGTTAAGTTAACCAATTTTAAATTCATGACTTGTGAGAGTGACCATTAATAACCTTTCAAAATATGTAATTCTAGTATTTGACTCTGTAGGTATTTGTGTAAATCACTTTACAACAAAATACGTTTATCCTTTTTTTTTTAAAGTGTTTATTTATATAAATATATATTGGATATTTGTGTTGTCCATCTACATTTTAGCCACTAGAGGTCACTGGTACATCAGAAATCAATGCATAATCAAAACACTAAACAATAAAACGGAGTATAAGTTAGAACTTAGACAATAATATGCAGTATAAGTCATAACTTAATGTATGTTTGGCACATGAGACATATAAATAAAAATAACACTATGAACTAACAGTTTTTTTCTTTCTATTGGTAGGGTAATATCTTGGTCATACTTTACTAGAAGGTCCTATAAGTTGGTTCATGCATTTACTAACAATGTTAAATGTGTAAATCAATACAGATTTATAAGTCAGTCAGCTCAGGCTCATTAAATAATATTAAAAGATACAACTTTTGATTTTAATTATGCATTAATGTTGAAATTAACATTAACTAAGATTAATAAATGCTTTATTAATAATAATAAAAAAAATGCTAAATGCAAGTTTTTTATTTTAAACAAATACTGTTATTTCATGTTAGATAATGTAGTTACCTGAAAAAAAATGCTGGGTTGTTTCAATCCAACTTTGGGACAAATATGAATTTTTGGGTTAAAAATGTAATTAAAAAATTTAATACAACAGGTGGGTTAGTCCATATTTGCATATTTGACAGAAAGTTGGTTAAAACAACCCAGCATTTTTCAGAGTGTGATGTTAACAAATGTAACCTTATTGTAAAGTGTTACCAAAATGTCTTTCAGGGCTGATGCTAAAATTTGTGGGGCTTGTAAATTTATACAATTAGGCTTTTACTCTTTAATGTTTTCATGGTACAGTGTTTTTATTATTGTTATAACAACATCTGTTTCTATTTAACTTGTGACAGTCATTTCTGTTCATCATTTTTATTTGTTTTTGGTAATTAAAATTAAAATTTAAAGTGAAACAAACTCATTACTGCAGGTTTTAACTTTGACACCACTGTGATTTAACTGAACTTAAAAAAATTGAGGCAGCAATTTTATTTTATTTTATTTTATTTTATTTTATTTTATTTTATTTTATTTTATTTTATTTTATTTTATTTTATTTTATTTTATTTTATTTTATTTTATTTTATTTTATTTTATTTTATTTTATTTTATTTTATTTTATTTTACAAAGACTCAGCTGTATCATAATACAACAATTGAAAACATATCTACTTCAATTTTTGCCCTTGGTCATTTCTGATATGCGTTTGGAGCTAATGAATTAATTTACTTATGCTTCAGGATTTATTTATTTTTTTTTAACCTGAAAACTGTCTACTATGAAATATTCACCTCCACAAAAAAACAACAACAACAACAAAAAACATCTTAATCATGTACTTTGATTGTATCTTCTAATTTAAAAATATCAGTCTTGTCTGTAATTGTGAGATATGGTATTGATGCACCAGGTACCTCACAAGTTTTCAGCATACTCCCTGTGGGATGTGACACAGATGTGTGAATTAATTCTGAATGTGTTGAAAGAGAAAATAACTCCGCATAGGTGTTTTGTGCTTCGTGGACTCCGCTACTCAGTATATCACCCAGACTGCAATATACTGTACAGTAATGTGCATCACACGTTGGTGTTTCAGAGCAGCTTTCGAAAGAGGTTTTTCTAGCCACACATCCTGTGAGTGAATATGTAACGGGGTGAAAATCAATCAGTCAGAGAATACATAAAAAGCTATGGAAATATGAACTGAAAATCAAATCAACAGGAAATATCTGAAGAGAATATTGACAGGGACACTGGCTTTCTTGTGATGCAGTGTCAATAAATGCATGTTTGCGCGCTGTTGCGAGTCTGGGTGAGAATGTCGTTAGTTCCTTGGTCCCTGGTGATTGTTGTGCGGTTCCACATGATTAGGCCAGATAATTGTGTGTTGATAATAAGCATGTTCACAGCACTGCACAAAACGCTGTGTTCCACAACAAGACGCTCATGTGGGCTGCCAGGTCAGTCGGGGGCTGTAGAATATGTACGGTGCATGACCAGAGGTTAGACTGAGAGACAGTGACCTACAGCTTCAGTGCATCAACACCTTTTTAGCACACAGCAAGAATCAATGCATTCATGAACAATAAAAGACTCAACTGGGCATGTACTTAATAATAGGACAAACCTGGGATTGTAGTTACTTATTTTATTTCAATGTTTAGAATAATTTTTTAAATAGACACTTTTTTAAAATTAAGTTGTACATGACAAATACATTTGAAAAATTCAAAACAGCATCAAAATATAAAATGTACAGCATCAAAACAAACAATCTGGCAACAATGTTTAGTAAAATATACAGTGCTCTAACTAACCACATTTTTATTGGGGAATTTATTTGATTTTTTTCCTCAGGGCACATTGCTAACATTCACAGGGGACGTAACTTGCTATTTAAGTTTTCACGGCACAGCATTTTCATCACTATTTTTATTTTTTGGGTTTAAATTTGTGACAGTTATTCTACTCATTTGATGCCTTTTTAGTAATTAAATAAAGTGGTCTCAAAAAGTGCAATGTTCTCATCACTGCACTTTGTAACATTTTGCCACCATTTTTTTTCACTTCCCTTGAAAAATATAATGAAGAAATTAAACTTTTAGATGTCATTCATTTATTTACTGACAGTCATATTTTTAATATGTAGACCAATGGTTCTCAACTAGGGGCCTCAACAAACATCCAAGGACACCACAAAATGATTTAGATGCACACACAGGTCATTTATTTTAAATGAAATCTGGACGTAAACCAGAATCATATTTCTTTCTCCTTTTACTAATTATTTTTGATTGAAAAAAAAAATCTGCATTTTATTGAATCATAAAATGAATCATGTTTAATTCATTAAATATATTAACAATCCCAGTTTCTGTTTATTAAAAAGTTTGAAAACAAGTAGCGTTGTCTTAATTTTAGCTGAAATAGCTAATAGATACTGTGAAATAGCTTCAAAATACTGTGTTAGACAATGGGGGCGCAAAAAGGTTAATAACCATGCAGATGAAACGCTTAGGTGGATGTTTTATATCAAATTAAAGAAGAGAACCTGCTGATTCAGATGATACCTGTTATTTAATAGCATTGATATTGATCACAGATCAAATTATAAACCAGACGTGACATTTTATTTTCTTGCCTCATAATTGATTTTTGTCCTGTTAATCTGATAAGCGTACTGGTTCTTCATATTTGGATACAGATGTTGGCTGTGTGTTAATCTGTTGTAATCCTCTGTTGAAGGTGAAATGCTTGAAAGTTTAAGTGCCGTTTTTAGTCATTCTTGAGCACGGCAACTCTAATTGAACTCTTTCACATATTCCACTGCAGGAAGGCTAAGATTATACAAGCTACAACAAAAATCCCCTGCAACTTGTGTTGTGACTCCTATATGCCTTTTTCTCCAAGTTTTCCTAAAGCCCATATTTATATGTAGTTTTGTAATCCCTTTTGACGTTTTAGTTATATTTTGTTCATTTTGCCCCCCAGAATCTTGCTAGTATTTGAATTGCATGAAACAAAATGGCAAGTCTTATTAAAGCCTGCTCTTTGTTTAGAAATGGTTTTACATAATTTCAGAAACGGCTTGGAAATAATGAATAAACAATGGGCTATGTTAATGCACGTATTAATGCAGGGCACGAGCATATAATTAAGAGCCATGATTCAAAATCAACTGTGCTGGTGTGGGTAGGAAACCACAAAGAATTACTGGAGAAACAAAAATAAAAGGCCCAAGTTTGTGTGACCTGTGGGGTCAATAACATTCATAAACTGGAAGAGAATAACGTAGTGCAGTATACCATATGATTTCCCATGTCTGAGGCCTATGTTCAGCGTTTCTCACTGTTAGTAACCCTCACACCATTATTATTAATAGTTAAATGTAAATGTCAGAAATAAAATAAAATAATCTCAGTCCCACTTTTATTTTAAGGACAATTTCTCACTATTAACTACAGGTTTTGCAACAACAACCAAAAAAAAAAAAAAAAACCCTCCCAATTTGCTGCTTATTTATAGTTCATAAGGTAGTTGTTAGTATGGGATATAATTAAGGGATCTAAAATATGGTCATGCAGAATAAGGAATTAATGTGCTTTATAAGAGCTAATAAACAGCCAGTATGCTTATAAAATGCATGCTAATAAGCAACTAATAGTGAGCATTGGTCCTACAAATAAGGTATCATAATCTCAAGTAAAAAAATATTATATATTATATAATAATAATAATAATAATAATATATTATATTTTTTCAGTTGTCTTAAAGGTATAGTTTATGCAAATATTTCAATTCTCTTATCATTTACTCACATGTCATTCCTAAACCATATAACTTCCCACAAAGGGTTTATTTGATCAAAAACAGTATACAGTATAAACAAGAACAATTTTCTATTTTAAAATGTAATTTATTCCTGTGATGGAAAAGCTGGATTTTCAGCTGCCGTTATTTCAGTCTATCCAGTCTTCCATTAAATAATTGTAATATATCTATATATCTATATTATTATTATCATTATTATTATTTTTGATGAATAGAAATCAGTCAATTTAATGCTTCCTTTGCCAAATAAAAATATAATTTTTGTGACCTCAAACTTTTGAATAGCAGCTTATTAAGTCTTGTAAAGCCATATGGTAGCTCTGTGTAAGGCATTTTTGATATGTCATGAAAGATTTGATGTTTATGACAATGATGACTAATCATCTTAATTATGTATATCACGGCTTCAGAAGATTTGAAATATAGTGCTTTTTTATCATTTTGAAGCCTGACAGCCTGAATCCCCATTCACTTAATTATATGGTAAACAGCGGTCAGCGCATTCATCAAAATTTCTCCATTTATGTTCTACGGAGAAAAAAAAGAAGAAGAAGAAGAAGAAAAAAAGCAGACATACAGATTTGAAACAATATGTGGAAAATGAGTAAATGACGAATTATTGTTCCATCATTTCTGTACCTAGTGTATCTGCGGTTAGGGAAACACCTCTGCTAAAGTGTAAAGTGGCACTCAGGCCTGTTTGAATATTACACATGTGAAGTGACAATAAAAGGGCAGGTAATGTCTCATCTCATAACCCAGCAGCTGCCCATATCATCCCATTGGCTCCATGGCACACAAAGGGTTATTCAGGACTGTTGCTCCGCCACACTGGGCTTTTGATTTTAATTGCGGTTGCACTCATCTGCTCCTCTTCACTCAAAGGCTCAACTGCCCCGTTTGAAATCTAGTGCATGAGAGATGCTGTTTTCTTTTTTTCTTCTTTTTTTTAATGCCCCCTCCTCTCCTCTCCTCTCCTCCCCCCTTCCCTCTTCTTAAAGCTTGCGATACATTAAAAGGTGTAATCCAACTGAAATGGAAATTGCGCTTCTTGAAAACAAATGATGAGAGGACGATAGAGGGGCCAGCACTGTGCTCCATCACTGAGACCGTGAGGAGGCTCGTCAGAGGCGGGCCCCTCTCTTACAGCCCCCGATTGTGCTGGGCTTCTTATAGTGGCTAATGGTGGAGCTGCTAGGCAGGTTGATTACAAGGTTACGGTAAACAATCCTTTTCAGCTGCACCAAGCAAAATTACATGTTGTGTTTATATGTGTGTGTATAGTTTTTTTTTCTTCTCCATTTTGCCACGATGTGGAGTGTCAGGTGGTTGGTTGTGGAGTAGGGGCACGGGCTTCTGAATAATTACTTGCAATCAAGTGGTAGAGAAGCGCTACAGAAACCTTGTTTATCTGCACACCGAGCTTCTCGTGATGCATTGTGTGTTAGACATGTAACACGCTCTAGTCTTGTGACTCGTGTTTGCGGAAGAGTCAAGGAGCTTGTGGTGCTCCAGTTTCAATAGTTGTTATCTACCTCTGTACGAAGTACTGAGGTTGTAACATGGTACACTGATGATGATAGCATAGTACCGAACGATTGCTGTGTTTGTATTCTGTAGGGTCTGGAAACTGTAGTATGAAGCAATATTGCAAATCTGGATAATGAAATGAAATGATCGACATGTTGAGTGCTGCTGTCATCTAAATAAATAAGTAAATAAATAAATAAAATAATAATATAACAAGATTCAATTTTTTTATTTAACTTATCTATTGAAATGTGACAGATATGTTGGCAATATAATTTAATAAAAAAAATAATAATTTAATAATTTGTAATAAAGAAATATTAAATTGTTTAAAAAATGGAAGCATTTTCATTCATAGTCTCAGGCGTTTGGAGTCCACTGTACCATGGTGGTTACAGGGTATTTCAAGAAAAACCAGTACCGTAGTGCAGTACCACACTGGTTCATGTTTATAAAAACATGGTATTGTCATGGTGCCATGTAAAAAAGAAAAAAAGGTTTGTAATTTTTACTAAATAAATGAACAAAACAAAAATTAAAATGCAGCAGTAAACACCTGTTGGTTACGTGTAAGTTACATATACAGTGAAATTGTAATCTCTTTAATCACAGAATTTTACTGTAACATATTCAAATTTATGGTTTTGCAAATGAAAACTAAGAATTACTGTTGAATTTATGGTGAAAACTGCTGTTTTTTAAAGAACAATCCCAGAAATTTCCATTCCCTGCATGACACATCACATTTGATTATATTTTATTGAAACAGTAATGTTTCTTACTGTCATTGGTAATGTCTGAGTATTAGTCATGTTTTATTCTGATTCACAATTCTAACAATCTTTATTATTATGGAGGTCATCAGTATTTTAAGGTAAAAGCATATTTCGGTACTTCAAGCTTAACATTATACCAGAAGTTATAAAATATACAGGCACTTATATGCCATATACCGTATACCAGAAACATTGTTACAATATATATATATATATATTTTACTGTACTGTGTTTTTTTTTTTTTTTTACTGTTTCTGGCAACCACCACTGCCAGTTATTATATACTTTTTTATATATATTTTTTATAACAGGGTATTGCTTTACAGTGTACAAGTGTACAATGTAGTGTAGTTTATTTACAAAATGTTCTGGAAAATTTCAAAATTTTTAATTTTCTTTTTCGGAATTCTCAGATGACTTGCTGTTTAACACAAATGGAACCATTTCTCAGAAATAGGAATAAGAGATTGAGAAAAGGCATCTGAAATTCAAATAAAAATTCATTATAAGTATTTTATACAATATTTTACAGCGAAAGTCGAGCACGAATCTAAACAAATGATCAGATATCTCTTGTTCTGTAATGAAAACAGGAAATCTCCTTCACCGTTGAGCTTTTGCTAACACAAACATCTGTTGCACTTTACTGTAATTCTTTATTGCTTATTTTGATCTATGGTTGTCAAAATACGACTAGCTTTTACAAGATTTTTGCGTCGGGGAAGAATAAACTGGTGACCTCTTGGTTGGAGATAGGATGTACTGCATTTCAAATTAGGAGAGAGACAAATTAAACCCTGCTCTCTGTCTTATTAAGTATTTGAAAAGACTGCTCTTTGGGCACTGCCCTGGTTTTGGGAGAACAGCACACTGTTGGGTGTTGGAATAATTAGTTTAATTTGAAGCGGTTCCCCTCACAGCAGGTAGGGGCGCGCAGTGTGGACCGCTGGAGGCTGTTGGGGTGCTGTGGTGTGGGTCGGGGTGAGAGCTCAGATCACGGTCTTGTGTCTGTCGGGCCGGGAGAGGCCTGAAAGGGGTAACGGCTTCTCGGGAGGAGAGGATCTGTGCGGTCTCACTTCTCTCACAGCTGCAAATCCTCTGTGTTCACCGTAATGAGCCGCATGATGGAGGTGAAAAGACCTATTCAGCTGAGAATAGGTGCTTTTACTCTGCTTCCCACAATTGTACGTTTTTTTCTGAACGGTTAAATCGATAATTGTCTCTTATTTATTAAAAAAAAAAATTGATTTTGATGATCTGTTTGCTCTTTTATTATTATTATTATTATTATTATTTTCCCGTAAAGATGAACATTTTAGTGATATGACAGCTTGTGGTGTTTGATTCTCTAAATTCTCTAAATCATTTTCACTGTTGTTATATTTACTATAATGATTAATTTACACACACTATATACTGTTGTAATATTTTAAAAAAGTTAAAGTTTTAGTAATTTTGTTGTGAGTTTTTGCCATTTTTATATATGTCTGTGTAGTTTTTATTCATTTTATTTCAGTTTTTTAGTGCATCAAATTGGCAACTAACTATTTATTTTATATTTTATATTTTTTAAGCTTTCATTTTAGTCCAAGTAATGATTTAAAAAAAAAAACTTTGGTTAACCATAATGGCCCTGAAATACAATTATAAATTGTATATATGAATACTGAATATTTTATTTGAGTTTATTTTTTATATAAAATTTAATTAGCATTCTTGTCTTTATTCCTTTTGTATTTAGTATTTATTTGCCCAGAAGCTTGGCCAGATCTGCATAGAATTGTTAATGGAATAAGATTTCCCAAGTGTCCTTAAAAGTGCACACAGCTGAAAGAATCTATATCCGAATATTACTCAACGTTACCGCCATCTAAAATAAACACAGCTCTTTTCGTGTGTGTATGTCATACTCATACTCTTACACAAAAAACACACACAAGTGTTTCAGTTTCCACCACAAACGTATCTAAACAAAAGTTTAAGGCAGAGTTGGAAATGTATTTGCTTTGTGCGGTTTAGTGTTTTGATCCCGTTGCTCAAATAAAGCGCTGGTGTGAGTTCAGTAATCTGACCTCAGCGGGGTTAAACCTAAAACACCTGATTAGGATTCATCAGGTCAATTCCAATCATATTCCCCAGTCTACAGATATGCCTCTGTAGAAATATCATTTATTTTGCTCATGTATTGCAGATCCTCTTCTAAGACTCGACTTTGAGGCCGCAAAGCTTTGGCCAAATGGGACAAATAGATTTAATGAAAATAGAACGTGGAGAGAAAATAAAT
Organism: Acrossocheilus fasciatus; assembly: GCA_036784905.1. Classification (NCBI taxonomy): domain Eukaryota; kingdom Metazoa; phylum Chordata; class Actinopteri; order Cypriniformes; family Cyprinidae; genus Acrossocheilus; species Acrossocheilus fasciatus. Next base: position 4,316,159 of record CM071946.1, read on the forward strand.
AGTGCTTTGTGTCATTGAAAGCCCAAGAGAGAATACACAAACATTTACTTGTATTTACACAGCATGCCGTCCAAAACCTCACGTTCACCGCTGCATTGTTCATATTAATATTATTATTGTAACAAAATGCATATCAATGTTCCTTAAAGCAGATTATATTAACTGAAATTCAATGACCTCCTTGTTTACACAAGTTATGGTAATTGAATTCATCCACTTGGAGAATTTGTCAGCATGACAGTAACATATTAAAATGTGATGAGATTACTCATGTTAGCGGTCTGCTTTAAAACAAATGAGCTCACTTGTCCAACATGTTAAACACAATGACATGCACATAATTTTATTTATACCTTAAGCATATGATAATGAATAAAGTGCATCCTAATAACATGGAAATGATATTCTAGATCATGAAGACGCATTGGGAACATCTTGCATTAAGGTTCGTCTGAACATATTAGAATCAAATAAAAAGTGCTCATGCATGTGTATTTCCAAATTATTCTTTTATAGTATTATTCTGTATATCGTGTGCAAGCTATGACAAGAAAGTGGATATATGATAAATATTAAATCCAAGTGGTATCACTCTGTAGTATCCGTTCAAATAAAGTCATAAAATGGCGACAACAGATCTTTTCACACTCATAATTTTTTTTATATCCTTAACCACAATGAGAGAAAATAAGCAGTCTTTATTCTCTCTCTCTCTCTCTCTCTCTCTCTCTCTTTCTCAAGCCGAGCCACATCTGGGCAACATCTGTATACAGGCTGAAAATATCAGCACCAAAATGAACTACGCAATGAAAATCCGCAGAGCACCAAAATCAGTCGTTCGCCACCAAATCGCAACAAACTTTTACGAGCGTGTGTTTGTTTGTGTGTCTGTGTGTTTTGTGTATTTCTGCTGGTTGTGTATGTGCTTGTGGGGATCTTGTCTGTGGGATCGGCGGTTCCTCCTATACCTTGCCTAACCAGCCATTAGTGGGATTGCAGGCCTCCAGCATTTCAAACACCTTAATTAGTTATTCAGCTCCTTATTTGTGTTTGCTTCCCCCTCCGGCACCTAATTAATGCTTAATGGAAACTGCTGAACTGAGCCTGTGGAGAACTCATGAATATTGAAATTAGCCTCAACAATTTTAAAAAGGGTTGCAGGGGATAGAGGTAAGAACTGCTCACTGAGGTACTCATTACTTTTGTGGGATATAAGCCCGTGACATATCGGTAGTGAGCAATGTGGACTTGTACATAGAAAAACACAACTTCATGCAACAGAACAGACATTTCCACGCCGTGAAGCAGGATTTTGTGGAGTTAAAACAAAGATTACCGGAGTACGTTTTACAAGAAAATACAATGTCAGTCTTTCTACTTTAAAATCTCACATTAAATTCAATGTGTTACTTGCTGTTTCTTGGTAATTAATTGTAAAATTTACTAGCAATTTCTAACTGAAAATTGTTTCTACACCAGTTTTTTTTTGTACATGTTTACATAAATACAGTATAAATGTGTGTTACACATTAGAGAGCATACACTTAGAGAGCAGGATAAAATGATTTTAATTGTATAAAGTGTTTAATTTATAATACAGTATTTCCAATGTTTTTCTACACGTTTGGCCAAACAATACTTAAGCACATGAATGAAAATAAGAATTCAATAGTTCTGCATTTCTGTATAATTTCACAAGACTGTGAAAATAAATAAATAAAAATAATATATATATTTAAATGTTTAAAGTTTTGTTTACTAATTGATATTTTACTGATTTAAAAAAATAATAATTCTGGAATTATTAAAGGAATATCATGGGTGCAGTCATTGAAATTTAGACTGCTCCAAACAAATCTCTTTGTTGGTTTTAACTCTACATTAAGGCATTAACATTTTATCATATCTATCTCCACATGTTCTCTGTTTGATAAACAAATATAAGATTGAAGTTATGCGTTTGTAAGCACATTCCAGCACAAAGAATGCACGTACGCCAGATAACCTTTCACTAATTTGGTTTATTTACATGTTGGCTTTCATTCTTTTCTCTCCAATGTTTTTGTTCTCTTTTTTCTTCATATTTTACCCCCCAAAATCCTTCAGTCTTAGTTCTACAAGTTTTGTTCTCTCAGTTTGTCTCTCGTTCACCTTACCAAGTTTGTATGTATTTCAAGTAGCCTAACTATATGCTGACTTACATGAACATGTTTATTAATGTTACCTTGCAGTAATGATCTGTCATATCTCTGCGCTGATAATTGTAGAATGTGGAAAATCATTTTAAAATATACACTAAATAACACTGCTTTCCATATATTATGAGCAAATGTACAATTCAAATGGCCTTTATTTAAATTTGTAACATTTCATTGTTGCAATTATTCACGTGAATTCACAGTACATTTGAATATGTAACACAACTTAATTTGAATAAGATTTATGAAAATGATGCCACTTAATTTATACAAACAGGACAACAGGGCCTGTTTCGAGACCAGTGGCCAAATCAAGACTGGCGCGGAAGTCACGTCTCTGTTTAAAGAAAAAAAAATTCAAAGGTTATTCAAATGTTATTTGACTTGTGACAAGGCCGGTAATTCACGAACAGAAAACGTGCCTATCAGTGTGTCTTGAATTTGCATAACGAGGACTCTTCTGTTTCCACAAGCGTGGTTTTGTTGACGTCTCCACCTCAAGTCAGTAAAGTGTGCGAGTGCAGTTCATCTGAGCAGATCTTCAAATGAAGATGGCCGGGTGACTGTCTAAGCATGTGAGCCCTGGTAAACAAAATCAACCAGGCAATAATAGCTCTTGCCGGCAGAGAAATTTGCTGAGGCTGTGTGTGTGTGATTTCTGAATGCTGAAAGGCATTATACGAACACCATTCAAAAGTTTACTCGAGTTGACTAAAGTAAAGACTTCATGTTCATTTTATAATGTTGACATTCACAGCAACCGATTCCACTTTCACAGTGTATTTGCATTTGGCAGTTCTGCTGTGTATTTTAGAGAACTTCATAAATTACCAAGAATGGTATTGTCAGTTTAGAAAATTTGATTTTAGAGAGAGAGAGAGAGGAAAAAAAACAACAACAACTATTAAACTAAAGTAAAGTAAAAAGTTTAAATGCTATTGATGTTGATGGTTCTGGTAAGATCTGTTCTGCACATGTTTGCCAATGAAAGAAAACAGAATATAATTATACAACTTACTCATTTTTGTCTCCACGTTTTTAAAGATCTTCACTGCTTCTCCGGCTTTCAGCGACGTTTCAGATACGGAGCTGAATTTTATTTCCACAGCTGCGGTGAAGGTGCTGAGGACTCCTTTGCCGACTGCTTTCTTTCTCTTACTTGAAACTTTGAGGCGGCTTGGAAAAGCGTTCCCATTCACTTTTATATCTTCTGGCTGGTTATGTTTTTAACATATCACTGGAATTGCAAATTTCAGACCTGTGTTGAGCTCTAAAAGGATTGACATTAGAAAGGAGTAAATACATTCAAACACATGAATTTCCTCACGCAGGAGTGGTGGGCCATGGTAAAAACCAGCCATAATTAAAGTATAATAACATCTCCAGCTGAAATATACTGAGGTCAGCGCATAATGTGTCACAAAGCAGATTCGCAATGAATAATATGTTCATGTATTCATTTATTAATTTATACAATTGGATGGATTCTGCGTTAGACCGCAGACATTGTTTAATTCAAGAGAGATGAGATTTATGTATCAATTTTAAATGTGATTTATCGATTCAGTGTCCAAAAGAATTCTTGCTGATTTTTGTACTTTATTTTGTATTCAGCCTAATTTAGAGAGAGAGAGAAAATAAATAAATGAATGTGAAAGTTAATGAAGATCCAAGAGACTTCACCCAAACTTTACAACACCCTTCTATTTTTTTTTTTTTTTTTTTAAAGCACTTCAAAATGAGTTGAATCCAGAAGTTTTGATATGAAAGCCACGGGTCACAGAGCAGCATCGAGTCTTGTTTAGGCAGCAAAATATTAGTGGAGATAAATAAACATTATTTAAAGGATCCGTCAAGCCCTGTTAGATATCCTCGCCATGGTTCACTTGTTCTTCGCTCCCAGGGCAAGGACTATTTAATTATCGCACTAAATGAATAATCAAAAAGTCAATTTCCAAAGAGCCTCTCGCTTGCCCGTGCGAAGAAGACAATTGCATTTAAAATATCTGCATGCAAAATCTGTCTCACACCCCACCCCATCGTACAACACCCCATATGCCTTGAAGCAGTGCAAAACAAAGTGCATAAGGATCCCTCCTCCTTGCTTGAGTTAAAGTTGTCCTTTACAGCTAATGAGATGGTCCTCCTTACACAGGAAGAACAAGGATGCTGATGGTTCATCATGTCCTACACCAGCACTTTACTGATCTTTATTGATCTGATTATGTAAGGCGCGTCAAAAGAGGTTAATTATCCAGTAACCCATGACGCCTGGTCTTAGAAAGATTGCTGGTTCATGTAGGCCTGTGTTGTACTTAGAGGTTGTTCATATTTGCAATAATGGTTTGCAGTGGTGATGCAAGCTAGAAAATGATGTGAGATATTTCCATGCATCCATTTTGATGTTTGTCATATATTTAGCAAGTCTGTGAATAATAAAGACCTTAAAAGTTACATTAGATATTTTTTTTCTTTAATAGTATGTACACTTTTTCTTTTGATTTCTGTTGTGTGTTGAGCTGACATCTGAACCACTAGGTGGCGTTACAGTTTGGCAGGTCCTTTGACTTGGAGAAGTGGTCGTCTTCTGATGCTGGATTATATATATATTTTGTTTATTTACGGTTTTTCCGCAAACACAGTGATGTTGAAGTGCACACTTTTGATTTTATGTCACTTTAATGGAAAGGCTTTATAGTGTAGACTTTTTTTCATTGACATCATTGATGTTCAAGGAAAGTGTGTGTGGTGTGCTGTGATTTATTATATAAAAAGTATTTAAAATATTTAAATATTGATTTATTGCTGAAGCTAAAGTGCATTGCTTTTGTTATTATTTCAATTTCTTTATACATATATATATATATATATATATATATATATATATATATATATATATATATATATATATATATATATATATATATATATATATATATATATATAATATTTTCATATAAACGTGATATGTTGCATCTCAAAAGATTCCTGTAATTTTACATTCTGTTTAAAAGTGAAGTATTTTACTTAAGCTTTAAGTTAACTGAGGTATTCAATATGTCTGGAGTTCATAGATAGACATCTTTGTATATATTTAATTAAAATGAATATTAATTTATAGTTATTTTTTAATGTAAACTTGTTATAATGCATCTCCATTGGTTTCTTTCAATTTACATTCTGTTTAAATGTTACTTTTAATATGCCTGAAGTTCAGAAATATATGTTTTTTTTTATTAGCCTACATGATGGTTTCACTTGTTGCTTGTTAGCCAGTCATCTTTGATTTATTTATATTCAGCTGTTACTGAAAATGCACCTAGGTACATGTGAGCACACAATTATTAATATTATTTTTAAAATATTTTATTTATATGCTTTTCTTACCTTTGCCTCTCCAGACACTAGAGTACAGGCTATAATTGTTCTATTTTTCTCTATTTTTTATTTATTTTACTATAGAGGTTTTTAATGATTATTGCACATTCTATATATTTAGATAAATAAGCAGTTCATTATATACCCTTTTTAGATCTGTGGTATGTATTTGTTTATCACAATGCTATATTTGTTTTTCATTTTGTTTGTTGCCATTATTCCTGCATTTAATTAGTTGTGCTTTCTAATGGCAGTACACTATAGTAAATGACTAGTAGAACTCTTTCTTGGTTTTTAATGTTGTTTTCTTCTACACACCCTATCAAGTCCACACTTGAGCGATTATATTCTGCCGTAGACCTCATTTTGAGTTATTCAGCTGATTGTGAAACGAACCTCTGCTCCTCACACAGTTCACTGTTGCATACAGCGTGGAGTGATGTGTCTTCTGTTCACTTTGAAATGCTTAGCATAAACACAGCGGCTATTCAAAGCGCGTACACAAGAGGCATCGAGTCAGATCGCCACTCGGTTCCTTTCATTTATGCCCTGTCACTCAGCTGGCAGACGTCCGCTTTTCCACTTCTCATCACTCCTTCCTACTGTAAGGTGTTAGACTCTGAAATCGTCACTGTATTTGTCTAAACCTTCCCGGAGACGAGTGTTAAATCAACATTGAGCCAGCGTTATTGGAGCACGCTTTGCTGAGCTGGTCTCAGCAGGGGTTTAGTTGTGTCGCAGGGGCATTCTGCTAAACGCACATGAATTTTAATAATACACTGTGAGTGTGGCAGGATGCAAAAGATTCCCCATTCCTCCAGAGCACTGGCGGTGTCACACTCTGAGACCGTGCCAAACCTTCTCATGTGATAGATTCTCTCTCCTGAGACTGTACTTTACCGCTTAGCTGCAGGATTATTCACTGAAAGGCATAGCTGTGGCCCGGAGAAATGTCTGGGAAGTGTGACGGACGGAAGATTTACTCATCTAAGATTCTGTAAATTCTGTAATTATGCTAAATAGGCAGATCAAATGACATTTCGATGGCAGCCCGTCTCTGTCTGCGAGAATAGCTATCCTGTCACCCTTTTTACGATCAGATGCTAGGTAACTTGTTACCTGTCCACGCAAAACACAGAGGCCCGCTAATGAGGCTCCCTCTCCTCTCCTGTTAACCTGCACTAATTGAATCTCAGGTGTTCTATTGTTCAAAGACAGAGCCTGCGGGACCACTGAGACGCCTCTCGCTCCCCTTGCTTCTCTCTAAAAGAGCTGGATGGAGAGAAAGAGAGCAAGAGAGGTGGAAGGGGGGGGGGTGAGTTATGTTATAGCAATGTGATGTGCATCTGTGCCCCTCTGCACCCTGTCATGGCCTGCAGACCTATCCTCACACATCCAGTCTGTTGGCACTGTCACACCTGCATGTCGGGGTGGGGAGTGAACGGCATCTGTTCTGTGCTATGAAAGTAGAGAAGACAAGAACTTATGAACTTGCCACATCTTACTGTCCTTTGAAAAGTCTATATACTGTATATCTAAGTGCAAATTCATTTATAGGATTTCACATAGCAAAACATTTGCAAGTCTTTCGATTTATACACACATTTATATATATATATATATATATATATATATATATATATATATATATATATATATATATATATATATATTCATACGCATAAACACAGTACTAGTCAAAAGTTTGGAATATTCCATTTTTTTTTTCTTATGTTCACCAAGGCTGCATTTATTTGAACACAGTAAAAGGAAATGTATCATGTAATACTATTACAATTTAAAATAATGTTTTTTAATGTTTGCAAATATTTTATTTTAGAATGTATTTATTCATGTGAAGGAAAAGTTGAACTTTCTGCATTTGTTACTTAGTGTTCAGTTATTATTCATGCTCAAAAATAGTGATGGTCCTTATTATTATCAATGTTGAAAACTGTTTTTGCTGCTTAATATTTTTGTAAAAACTCGGATTCATCCTTTGATTAGAAAGTTCAAAAGAACAGCATTTATTTGGAATAGATATCTAATGTAACATTAAAATGTCTTTATTGTCTTTTTGGATGAATTTAATGCATCCTTGCTGAATAAAAAAAGCATTTCTTCTTTTTATATCTTTTTAAAAATGATTTTAATCTTACCTCAAACTTTTTAATTTTAGTATATGATGGCACACACACACATGCACGCACGCACGCACGCACGCATGCACATGTTGTGTTTCCATGTTTTATTGGACATTCCAGGCATAACGGTTTCTATACTACACCAACCCTACACCTAAACCTACCCCTCACAGGAAACTTTCGCCATTTTTAGATTTTCAAAAAACATTCTGTATGATTTATAAGCTTTTTTCCTCATGGGGACCTAAAAAATGTCCCCACAAGGTCAAAACTTTAGCACACAATCAGCACCAAAAACTATTTTTTTTTATTTTTTATTATGCAAACAAACATACCAAAAACTATTTTCAACATTAATAATAATAATAGTTTCTGATTTCTGAAGGATCATGTGACACTGAAGACTGCTGAAAATTCAGCATCACATTTGTAAAATATGTTCTAATTTTAAGTTGTAAAATGTTACAGAATTACTGCTTTTACTGTATCTTTGATGTAATAAATGCAGTCTTTGTTAGCATAAGAGACTTCTTTTAAAAAAATCTGTATACAATATAGATCATATTGTTTTTATCTCACTGTAAAAAAAAATGTTTCAAAAAGATGTATCAATTTAAAATAATTTGTTACCCCGCTGACTTATTTTTTTTAGTTTAGTCAACTTGAAATTTTAAGTTACTCAAATTTAAAGTTTAAGTTTAAATTATTTTAAGTTGAAACAACTATTTTTTTTTTACAGTGTATAATTATAATTTGATACCATCTGACAACAACGGCATTGATACAATCTGAAAGCATTAATTAAATAAAAATTCTAAAAATGTATTTATCATTAAGCATTGTTAAATCAAATCCCCATTGTGGTGTCCTTGGTGCTCTGATGACTCAGCTGTATCCCCTCGCCATTCCCGTTCCCTCTCTCTTTCGCCACGCTCCCTCAGTCCTCATTCATCCTCTCCTTTATCTAGCCTTTTTATCATATTTCTTCAGGTTTTCAAAAACAAACACCATTAATGAACTACTGTGCTGACATATGCAGAACGCCGACAACTAATTTAATACGCACGCGGCTGATCGAATCTCCCTGTGGCCTGCATGTCACCCGCTGCATCTCAATGAGAAGAGAGGCAGTGTATCCGTACAGTCAGCTCAGCGCCCAATCCAGAGACAGTTATCTATCGAGAATGATAATAATCACAATCAGCCATATATTTACTTAGATCTAAGCATATGTTTAATGTTGGATTATTATTTAGTGGTAGATTAGGGTGAAGTTCCGCACTTTAATAGCGTTTGGGTGTTTTGGTAATCAGATGTGCTGCGACTCTGAATAGTTTGAATTCCCTGAGGTTTGTGCTGTGTTGGTTGCCATGGGGGCAGCCCAATGTCGTTGATGTGCGGTAAATTGATTTCAGTGCTGATCTGATGGATGAATTGAAAATGAATGTCTTCATAGGTGACCTCTTTGCTGGCGACGCTGTGATTGCCTCCCCAACGTGCCTTGTGTTGATTGACAGGCCGGCTAACGAGTTCTGTCTCTGTGAGAGTTATAATTTACCTGTGCAAGGGACTCTCTCTACCAGCCACACACACACACATACACACACACACACACACCGAGCTGAGATGAGCAGCTCACATGCCGTCTCTGCTTGAAAAATAAAAAGCTGAGAGAGAGACAGGAAAAGGAAGATTACACTGAGGTACTGAAGGACATGCTATAGGTGTTTGCAGGAATACATATATAACTGATCATTGTCGTGAGATGTCATCAGATACACCAGCCTGTGTACAGACAGCATGAATGGATGCATTGAACATTAATTAATTCATTAATTTTACTCTGTGTAGCATAATCAGTTGGAGCATTTAAAATATTGACATGTGAATCATGCATTACTGTGCAAGAGATTTTGTAGCTTTGCATTTCAGTTTGTGTGGACTGAGAGTGGTATACTTATATTTATACTGATACTGCTTACATTTATATATTAAATTAAAGACAATGCCCATTTTGAAAATGACCAAAAACAGATTATCTATCTATCTATCTATCTATCTATCTATCTATCTATCTATCTATCTATCTATCTATCTATCTATCTATCTATCTATCTATCTATCTATCTATCTATCTATCTATCTATCTATCTATCTATCTATCTATCTATCTATCTATCTATCTATCATCTATCTATCTATCTATCATCTATCATCATCTATTTTTTTAAAATTATTTTATTTTTATTTTTTACAAATAGTGACACACACCGACCTTTTTTAAAATTGGACTTCAAATTATACTAAAGAAAAAACACTTCTGCTCATTATTATTATTATTATTATTATTTATTTTTTTATTTTTTTAATTAGGCTTGCTTTATGTATGTATTTATTTATTTATTTACGGTCTCTGGACACCATCAACACATTTATGACTTTAAACCCTACAAAATAATTTCTGTAACTAAATGTGTTTATAATAGAAGAAGTTTATTCAAGTTATCTATAAATCACTTTTTTTTTAATGTATTTTGGAATGCCTTAAAATTCTGTACATATGCGTCATGTCAGTTTTGACCTGTGATGTATTCCATTGTCTGACATGTCTGTATATCTGTATGTTTTTTTTTTTTTAATTGGTTGTTCAGACATGCTAACAAACAACGTTGTGGTCACTTTGGGATTGATTATTCAGTTCATGCCCGATGACTCTGGAGAACAGGTCTATTCAAATGCCCTTAGGGAATGTGACCACAGATTCAAAAAACTGGACTAAAAGATCAAACCACTGCGAAAATTAAGATCAGAAATATATGCTGTCTTAAGAAAAATGTGTATGGAAAGTTCAGAGACTATTGAGTCAGGTGAGTCTGATGAATTAAACCAGCTCTGCCAAAGTGAAGTTTATTTGTGGAGGTTGGAGAGAGAGGAAGGTGATCTGCCATTAAAAGCTAGAGGTCAAAGTGTGTAGGGACCCAGCTGTTCCCCTTGACAGTACCCCAGGAGGGAGGGCTCTTAGCCAGACCAGGGGGTCCAGGATGCCCTCGCCGTGATGGAGCGTCTGTAACCTTCCTCACTCTTCCTGCAGAGTGCTAATGGAAAAGGGATATGCAGTGCTCACAGAAGAAGGAATGAAAAGTTCAGAAAGAGGTCTGGACAAGACTGTCTGCATTAAATAAAATTCCACTTCACCTCTGTCCTTCACTCCAGCACTTACGATCTCCTCAGAGACTTAGTTATGCAACTCATTATCTGTAGGATCCTGTAAGAAATAAGTTCCATTTCAGTTTTAACTGCACAGTGTTTAATGTACTGTAATACTGACAATGGAAGTGTAACGAGTTATTCAATAAATGTACTATATATATATATATATATATATATATATATATATATATATATATATATATATATATATTAGAAACTTGGTTATATTGAGGTTTTTTGGACACCCAAACCACTAATATTTAGAACAATTGTGAGTAGTAATAATAAAATTATAAAACAAATATATGTTACAAATATAGTGCTAATATTTATTTTGTCAAAAAAAAGGGAAAAAAAGAAAAAGATTTTCAGATTTGATGCATTTAATACACTTAAATATACGTTCAGTTTTTGTGTGTGTGTGTGTGTGTGTGTATGTGTGTGTGTGTGTGTGTGTGTGTATGTGTATATGTATACATAACGTTAGCTGGCCTGTATTTCGTGACAAAAACAGCACTCGTGATGTAGCCTAGCCTAGATCTTGCTGCTGGTGTGATATCGCTTATCATGTGATGTAAATATGAGACAAAAACTCATACAGGGGAAGTTTTTCCCCCCAATATCTTGAATTTTAGGGTATAACTGCATTTATGGAGTTGTTGCCCTGCATCATATTTATCAACAGTCAACTGTATGAAATGTAAGATGATGTACAGGTCTAGGGGCGGAGCCAGTGTGTTAACTGTGCTAAAATATTTTAATTGCGTTATTTTTTCATAACTAATTAATTAAGTTAACGTGCTAAACTGACAGCCCTAATATATATATGTATGTATATATATATATATATATACATACATACTGTATATATATATTTTTTTTCTTGTAATATTTATATTTCATTTCTTTAAATCTATTTTATGATTCTTTTTTTTAACAGTAATAACATTGGTCAAATCAAAGCAGTAATTGTTTTTTCATCAATACTTTTTAATTGTGAATATTTAAAATACAGCATGGCTTCTCATCCTTGTCATGTAATTATAACATAGCCTATACTTTGTTTGTGCTATAGAAACATATTAGGCTGTGGACCAGTGTACAGTTACTGAACAACCTGCTGAAGACAGATGCATTATCATATGTGGCTTTGGATGTAGTCAGTTCAAACCCTACTGCTTCACACCCAGAGAGGGGCACATTAAAAAGGCCTGTCTGTCAGCTCTCGGTGAGTGAGGCCTGTGCTGGTAGATGGAGTTTTGTGCAGTACTTGTGACTTGTGCAGTACTACTTCATGGGAATGGAGGTGTGGGAAATGACAGCAGTGTCATTGCATCCTGGGATTGATTTAGCTCTGAGCCCTGCGCACTGACAGCATGCAATGTGCTGCGTGTTTGTGTGTATTTACCGCTGAGGCTGTCGGAGAGACAGACGACATCTCTGTCAGCACTCCGCGGCAGAAATGATCGGGCGGTGATGTCCTATTAGTCGGCCCGCAGTACATTTGAAAGCGAGTGCTGACTGCACACAGCGTGCTGCTTCACGTTGGTTGGTAGGTGTAGATCTCTGTCGTGTTGTTCTTCTGATCTACTGTTATCCTCTGTCCTCTCTCCTGTTGTGGTTCCTGCTCTCAGCAACACTCACGTTTTTAAACACTGTTAAGGCACTTTCACCTGACAGGATGGCTTCAATGCAGGCGGCATGCAGATATCGTCACAGAGAAGTCATTTTTTCAGTGTTAGAAAGAAAGACAGTGGGAATTACTGAATAAACCATTTCACAAAAAAACCAAAAAACAAACAAACAAAAAACCTGTAGGGTTTTTAGAATATACAGTACAATACAGTACAATATACAATCTACATATTAAAGCTGTTTTGAAATCTACAGATTAACCTTATAAATTACTTTTAAGTATAAAGAATACTACAAAGTACAACAAATACTTATCTAACCCAAAAAAACTGCTTCAGTCCCCCACTTCCCCCAAATCCGTCCCATTTCAGTATGAAATATTCAATTAAAAGAGAGTAATATTATTCTAAAACGGCAAAAATTCACACAAACAAATACAGTACTATTTAAATATGGGGCCAGTATATTTATATAAGGTGTCTTTATTTATTCATTTATTTATTTATGAAAGAAAGACATTTTTATTTGGCAAGTAAGCTTTAATTTGATCAAAAGTGACAGTGAAGGCTAAAAGTAAAGTAAAGTATTTTAAGTACTGTTTTAAATAAATGCTGTTTTTTTTAAACTGTCTACTCATCAAAGAATCCTGAAAAATGTTTCCACAAAAATATTAATTAGAACAAATGATTTGCATTGATAATAATAAGAAAAACATTACTTGAATACCAAATCAGCAGAATATTAGAATGATTTCTGAAAGATCATGTGACACTGAAGACTTTAAAGATATTATATATTAAATATAAATATTAAAACAGTTATTTTAAAAATGTAATATTTTAAAATATTACTGTTTTTACTGTATGGATCGAAGTAAACGCAGCCTTGACTTTAAAAAACTTTTGAAAAATCTTACCAACTCCAAAATCTTGAATTGTAGTGTACAAAAAAAGAGGGTTAACACCAAAATAATATTTTACATTAAAAAGCAGCCATTGAAAAAAAAAAAAAAAAAAAAAAGATTGCCAAACATACATTGCATGACAGCGAACTAAATTTGAGAAATGATAACAAATAAATAAAACTATAAATTAAATATAAATTATTAAAAGTAAATTACAAGGCATTCAGATTTATTTATTTATTTGTTTTTGCATTGAAAATGCCCTGCAAATTATAAGCCATTCCATGACAATTTTTAAGCATTTATATTTACTTCTAAATAAGACATTGTAAAAATCACTTGCAAAGTTGGAATTGTCTTTGCAAAGATGGACATTATAATTCATGTGAATTGTCCATAGGGTAACTTAAGGCACTCGTGCGAAAGGGCCTTTACTCTTATAGCATGTTGTACAACTCGGTGCTTTGCTCATCTCTCGCTCATGCTTTCTCTCTCTCTCTCTCTCTCTCTCTCTCCTCTGTTTCTCAGTCAGGCCCAGATGTCCCTCTGTACTTCTTGTCTCTTTCATGTAGTCGTTAATGAGAGAGTCACATATGGCCTTCACCCTTGTTAGGCGGACTGGGTGACACTTTTGGGGGGATGGGGGGAGGTTGTGACAGGGGTGGGGGTGTGCTTGGAGGGGCCAGCTCTGTCTCATGGGCACATAAAAGGGACGAGCGGGGCACTGTTCCAGGTACAAGGGGGGCGGTGGATGGTGGTAGGGGAGATGAGCTGGGGTGAGCGGGCCGAAGGGTCAGTTCATTAAATACTTTATGGCTGGTTTCAGACTGGCAGATTAAGCCTAGTCAAATTTATACATTGTTAATGGGGATTCTGCACCTAATATTACTGTTAATATGGAATTTGGCTTATCTGTGTGTGGGAATCCAGTCCGCAGTTCAGCATCTGTGTAATATTCTTTACATTTCTTTATGATTTGTAACTCATTTTATCAGTCAACTAAATCATAATTTTATATTATTTTACTCTAATATTGCAATTTTTAATTTATCAGTCAATTAAATCAAAATTTTACAGAATTATACTCTAATATACTCGAATATTATTAGTCTAATATTGATAAACAAATAATATTAATAATGGTTGATATAATTTGTAAGATTGGATTTTTCAGAAAACAGCTATAATTGAGACAATTAAGGACAAATCATTTCAATGCGACCAATGTAATAATAGATTTTAAACTTTGAAAGTTAATTTAGTGAACAAATAAATCAATGAATTTAAAACAAACAAACAAACAAACAAACAAATAAAATGAAATGAAATGTCAAATTCCAAACACCTTATTTATTTATTATGCATAAATCATTTAATCTCCCTTGTGGTTGTATTTTAGAGAGATGTTTTTCATGAATTATTTTACCAATATTGTTTTATCAGATTTTTTTTTTTATGCGTTAATTGTTTTATTGCAACTAAGTGGAAAAATATTTTAAACTTCAACATATCACCATAAAACTTCTTAATATAGGTTGCTGAAAAGTTCTTTTGAAAGTGATCTGAAAAAAAGGGAACATTACACTTGCACTTTCATTTGTACGAGCCTCTAAACTGATTGTACTTCAAAAATATTCCCACTTGAAAAACTCAGAACACAACAAATTGGGTTCAAGAGGGTTCAGAGAAGTTTGCTGCAAACAACTGCAATTTACTTTGCATGTGTCATCTGAATATTCATAAACACCCCGGGTTTGACCTTTCATGAACAGACATGTGTTTCGCTTAATATGGTAAAGCTGAAATCTTGCATTGAACTATGGGAGTGGAAAGTGTTACACAACACATTTCAGAAAAAGCCGCATGACAGTTTTCTCACGAAATTAGTTTGAAACTTTTTGTAGAAATAATACAGTGATGCTACATAGAAATTGCATTTGTTAAAGCGACTTGTCAAAATATTATGCCTTGCTCTTCATAATGCAAATGCGTCAGTTCCGATTTCCATAACCAACAAGACAGGGCTGAGACTGAGACATATCTGTAGTATGCAAGCTTACCGCTGCCCCCCGCGAGATGCTCTTGTTTTGACCAGGTCTGCTTTTTCAAAGGAACCTTTATTTATGAGAGCAGCGGTTCAAAGGGCCGTCCACCTTCACTTCAAACAAGTAATACCAAACTCTCTCCCGCTTTCTTCTGCAGAGTAGCAGTTTCAGTTGTGTTGTACCTACCTACAGAGCAAGGTCATCCCTCAACCCTTTGGTCCCCTCAAAAGAGCCGCCCTTTCACAGACCACTTAGACGCAGACAGAGATACAGGGACGCAGGGAAAAAAGGTGAGCGACAGAAGAATAGAGCGAATAGTTAAAAAGAGTGGAGAGATAGATGAGAGGACAGATGATGTTTGAAAGAGAAGGTGAATGGAGGACAGGGGAGAGATAGAAGAGTTTTCAGAGCCGACAGCGCAAGACAAGAAAGAGGGAGATGAGAGGGAGGACATGCTCTACCAAAGCGGAGAGGTTGAGTTCACATCAGACACCAGGCTCCTCTGAGGTGATTCAACAATCTCAGGCATCTTTTGACCTTGGGCTACAATAAAGAGGAGAGAAGACAAAAGCAGAAGAAGAGCTCAGTGTCAGTGCTGTTTACATGAACTTGAGATCTTCAAACCTTCCTGTTAAATTAAAGAATAGCCCATCTCTTCAACCGCGACTGGAGAAGACAATGGCATAAAAAAGCAACACGGCAAGGAAAATATTGAGTGAGATATATAATATGTGAGGCAAAATGGGAAAAGGAAATTTAAAAGGAATGAAGATTACAATAGCTCCAAAACGCACTAAAATTGTAAGAGTGGAAATGTTATAGTTTTGTGTTAAATGAGCAGCTTGGCTCTTATTTACTGTATGTTTGAAATCTTCTTTTAGTGGTTAGTTCACCCCCCCCCCCCCCCACAAAAAACATTAAAGCTCTCGTCTTCAATCCTATAAATCTTTATATCTTTAGAAGCACAAATGGAGAATTTTTGAAGACTCTCATAGCCGCTCTTTTCCATCTAATAAAAGTGAATGACTCTATGTGCTATTTTCCAACAGATTCAAAGTTATACCATAGTTTTGTGTGAAGAACAGCCTGAAAATCGTCCACTTTATTTTAGCTTTCAAATAAACTATAGCGCCATTAAAAGTGCCATGAAGTTTGGTCCATGATGACTGTTTTTGATTGCCATTTTTTTTGTAGTGACTTCTATTAGTTATTTCAGATCAAAAGGGAAATTTATCAGTGAATAGCTAATTAAATTTTGTTCTGTTCTTCACACAAATACTTCAGAAGACTTGGAATGCATAGTGCACAAGTTTGACCACTTTTAGAATCATTTTATTGTGCCGTTACTTTGTCATTTTGCAGCTTGATTCTGTAGCCATTAACTTTAATTAAATGGAAAATTCACCTTTTGTGTGACACAAAAGAAAGAAAGTCAACATGAGTGTGAGTAAACGATGGCAGAATTATTATTTGGGGTGAATTAATAACTTAATTAAGAAGTAAGCACAGTTTTTCCATTTGTTGAGATGTGAGTGGAGTGACCCATACTTGGAATTTGTGCTCTGCATTTAAGCCATCCAAGTGCACACACACACCCGGAGCAGTGGGCAGCCGGGGAGCAGTTGGGGGTTCGGTGCCTTGCTCAAGGGTCTCATCTCAGTCGTGGTATTGAAGGTGGAAGAGAGCCCTGGTTATTCACAATCCCCTCCAGACCTGAGACTCGGACCTGCGACCTTCGGGTTACAAGTCCGACTCTCTATCCATTAGGCCACGACTTCCCCGTGTTTGTATTCAAAGAAAAAACACTTTCTTTACCACTAACGGGTGCATATTATTACCTTAAAAGTAGATATCATTATCTAAAGTGTACATATTAGTACCTTTTGAAAAGGTACCGCATTGACAAATTTTTGTATCTTGTTTTCCCGAAGTGTACCTTTTCCCATACGTTTACAGACTTTTCTCTAAATCGCAATGCAATGCGTAATTTAAAAACAGGTAAACAAATCCAATTCAATACAGAAAATTCTTTAAGAGGCTATACTGCATGTCCCTAGTAAAAAAGTAATATATTTAAAATACATTCATTTCATACTAAATATAGTTCAAATCTATTAACAAATTTACTGACATAGGCCTATCACTCGATACTTACCGATATAAAAATTATAATTAAATTTGATTTGGAGTACTGCTTTTAATTTCTTAATATTAATAATGTCACTATTGATGAGGATTGTATGATCTTTGAATAATATCAGTATTTAAATGCAAGATATTTAAAGTGTACTTGAAGTATACTCGCAATAGTTCCACTTTAGCACAATCAAATATACTTCAGTATATCTTTAGTTGGACTTCGGCACAATTTCTGCACAATTAAAGTGCATTAAGTATAAAATTAGTTGTCCCAGTTTAGCAGACCTTGACTATACCAGTTTAGTATCTAAAAGTACAATTGCAGGGTATTTTTATTAAGTACATAAACATATTTCAAATACATTTTAGTGTATTTATTTTTCAGTTTTATGTGTTCCATTACGTCTTTAAAGATACAGCAGAATGAATCTTTTCACAAATATAACATGATTTTTTTTTTTTACTCGTAGACTGTACACAACAGTGTATTGTTACTTTTTAAATTTGATAAAATACATGCCCAGTTTTAAAGTCTAATTGTCAAGCGTTTTTGTATCAAACCATTGCTTTAGTAACAAATTAAGATGACAGTATTATGACCGTGTTTAAAAGCATACTGGAAGTCTTTTATGCATTTACTGTTTATCGACGGAAAAAGTACCATAAATATTTCACATTTTAAATGCATACTTAAACTCCATTAAGTTGTCACTGATAGTCATCTCATCCATCCAGGGCTTTGTAAATGAATTTAGGGCTCAAACCGCAATGTTTAGATTTATGCGGTGGGCTGCTTTTCCGTTTGTTTTGGGATTAAGAATTACATGTTTAAACTCAAATTTCCCTTACGCGTTGGCCGAGGCTGCAGATTTTTTGAGCGTTGTAGTTACATTGGAGGGAAGGCAGAGCGCGGGCAGACATTCAGACATTCAGACGGCCTGTCTGCTGTGCACCGGCTGTGCAGGTTTTTTCCCCTCTGTAAAAATATCACACCTTATTTACAATTCAATGAGGTGAACTGAGTAAGAGTAACAAAGCCACCCTCCCTCCCTTCCTCTCTCTCTCTCCATCCCTTGCTTCTCTCACATGTGCGCGCATACACTGCTGGGTGCACCAAGAACAAATAATCTGAAAAGAGAGTCCAGATGCTGTATAAATAGAATACGCACTTTCTTGCTCTCTTTCTTGGTTTCTCGATGTCTATTCCCCCCTCAGATTAAATGGTGTGATGGATGAAGTCAGAACATGCTACGGCACTCTTTCGCCTGCTATGTTCTCGTGCATTTCTCTAATTGAAAATGACTTGAAATGAAAAACGGGTCAGAAACCATATGGTTTCAAACATCCAAGGGGTAGCCAGTAATTATGTGTCACGCCAAACTGCCGCGAGTTGACGGATGTATTCTGACCAAGTTGTATTACAATACAAGTGAAGTTCACCTCAGGAAATGTTGGAAAAACATCTTTACCCACAAGGCTTGGCTGGACCGGCCGCTCGACTGAGGAACTGTTTTTGCTTACAGCTTGATTATCACATTTATTGTATTGCACTATCATTTTAAATGTAGGTATTTAATAAATCAATCAATCGTTAGCAGCAAGTAAAAAACACAAGGAATGGAACCTGTCACACACACACACACACACACACTTATGCAAATGTGCATGCATACACACACACATACACGCCCTAACCAGGAGTGCATTGGCTAAAGCAGCTGTCCAGATGTGGGTCGTACATATTCATGCGCGCTGCCGCGGCTGTCAGGGTTGTCATGGTGACGTCTCCAGTGCAGTGGATGCCAGTGAGCGTTTCTCTCTCATCCATCACCCTTGGCAAAGGTCAGTATTATTCTCATTCATTTCAAACTCTCTCTCCTTCTCCTCCTCCTTTTTTAAAGTCTGCCCTGTGAAGGTTTTGGTAAATTAATAACATATATATAGAGAGGCTAATGTGAAAGAAGAAACATTCTTTTGTCCAGGAAAAAAAAAGGAACTTTTTATATCTATTGTTATATTCGTTCCCCATCAGACTAGATTAATCAATTTATTACTGCGCGGTTAATGTAGTTATAAAAATAGGAATAATTCATGCTTTTGTTCTGAGATCTGCAAAAACTTCAAAGCTGAGTTCGGCTGCTGAGATAGCAGTAATGGTGATACAGAGCTTGGCTTGAGGGAAGAAGGCTTCAGGCTCTCGCTGGATACAGAGTCTGAGCGCTTTTGCTACGCAGACGTGTTTCCCCTCAGCTGCTGGCCCAGGTCAATAGTATGAGTACAGAGTAATTTAAGGGGGGTCAAAGGTCATGGTGTTGCCTGCCCTGCCCTGTGCTTAAAGTGTTTATGTATTTTTCTGAAATGGACAGTTTGTTCCTTTTACGTAACACAGTACCCTTTACATAACGTGCAAATTTTGAAGCTTACAAATAGTCTGAAGACTAGTCCAAATTGAAAGTTTTGCAAGGGTACCAAGTTTATTCTGAGACGATCCCCACAACGGGACTCTCGTTAATTATTAAATGATTAAAAAACTTTGCTATCAATGAAATTCAGATGGGACTAATATATTTAACTAATTAATAAAGTAATTAGCACTCATTCATTTTACATTTAATTAGCATCGAAGTTCACCAAATATTAAATTTTAGTGTAATAGAATGAAACCGTTATAAAATTATAACATTACATGTCAGATTATGACAGGTGTAAATTAGGTAGCATACAGTATGCCAGTCAAATGTTTGGGGTCAATATTTTATTTAAATTTTCTTAAGAAATTAGTACTTTTATTATGCAAGGATGTTCAATTTTTACATTAAACTGATCGTAAATGTTGTTTTGAACTTTTGAACTTTCTGTTCATCGACGAATCGTGAGAAATATTCAGCGGCACAACTGTTTTCAACATTAATAATAATAATAATAATAATAATAATAATAATAATAATAATAAATGTTTCTTGTGGAGCAAATCAGCATATTAGAACGATTTCTGAAGAATCATGTGACACTGAAGACTGGATGCTGAAAATTCAACTTTGTATCACAGAAATAAATGGCATTTTAGCATATATTCAAATAAAACGCAGTTAACAGTGTTTCACAATATTAATGTTGTACTGTATTTTTTGGAGCAAATAAATGCAGCTTTTTTCAAAAAGTTATATATATATTTGAAAACCTTACAGACTTCAAACTTTTTATTAGTAGTACATTGAATTCTTCTCATTTATTATAAAAAACAAAGAAAAAAGAAACCAGCCTATGAATTCAATAACTTTGAATTATATGATTCGTAAATATATGTCTGTCATTGTATATTTGATAAGTGAAACGGGGCTGTTTTAAGTTGAAAGTGTGTCAGTATGAATGCTAATAAGATCTCGACAATTATGATCTGAAACATTTTTCATTTAATCATTACAAATGTGTTTATGCCAGAGTGAGAGGGATAACTTATCTTTGTGTCCTCACATCTTCCTTTTCAATTCCATTCATAATGAATGTTTTCCTTACAAAAAAACAGCACCCATTGTTGTTCAGCCTTTACACTGCCAATCATTCTTGCCACAGCTCTATTTCACTGTCCTATATTGTACGTTTTCTGCTTCCGCGAGCTCGATTCCTCTCCGTCTGCCTCATAACGTCTCACGTAAAAAGCGGCACACAAATGAAATCGAAATTGTGCACACATGTCTCAGACCCCGAGGTGTTACGAGACCCAGTCGCCCCTTCACCCACCCCACTTCCTCTCTCTCCTTCAGCCGGCTCTGCCAGGGGAGCAGAGGGGAAGAGGAGGGGCGGCGGGGCGGCCGTATCCAGGAGAAAATTCGCAAAAAGCTGCGGTAATGAATATTCATCTGTGACGGTGGCTTGGGCTGTGGCACGTTATCCTGGCTGAGACGCGGGATCCTCGCAGGCCGTGATGTGAAGCAGGGGGAGTGGGGGGGAGGAGGAACATAAAGGCCCGTGGCCGATCCCATTACCCAGCGCTGTGCAGGCTTAATGGGATTCAGCCAGGAGTCTCTGTGCTGTAGAGACACACTATTCTGTGAGATTTCATACGGGGCTTTAACGGCGGCGACGATACGCTCTTCCAAGACGTGCGATACACATGAGCGGGTCCCACGCATCTTAGATAAAAATGGCTGATGTCAGAAAAATCCTCATTTGGGTAGATTTAACTCTCAGTTCAATTTGTTTATGTGGGAGGTGATCAATGTTACTTTTCTATCATACTCTCTTTACCCGTAATATGACATTATGGTGTCTATTTACAATTGGCGTGTGGTGAAAAATGAAATAATGCTGTACTGTTGCTACCATGACTATTCTGAATTGCCAGGAGAGAGATAGAGAGGGGGGGGGGGGGGGTACATTTGTATTCTTTTCTATATTTCTCTCACGGAAACATACATTCAGGTCTACCAGAGCTGATATCTGTCTTATTACCTCAGATCAGTGGAGTTCTTTAACTTCACCTCGAATAAGTTTGTTTGTCTTCCTGTTTGATTCGTAGACATGCATCTCCTCCTTTACTGTCTGAAACGCTGCCTGAACAAGACCGTGCCGTTCTCTGATCACGGTCAGTAGGAGCCTCACATTTCATTTCTTTCCTGAGGTTGTGCTGAGTTTGTGGTTTCATGTAAGTAAATAGGAAGTAGGGAACTAGGAGGGATAACTGTAACCCTTTTTAGTTTTTGCTCATCTACTTTACTTTTTGCTTCTCAGTGGTAATTACCCATCAGTTAAATCAGATACAATTAAACTAAAAGTACACAAAACACGATGCGAAACACGAAAATAGAAAACATACCTTAAAATGTGACAGGAATATATTTGATATTTTATTATTATAGATTATATATTTGATATTGAAAATTTAAAATGCCATTCAAAAATGTGGGGTACATGTTTTTTTGTAATGTTTTTTTTTAGAGGTGTATTTAATCAAAAATACATAAAGCAGTAATATTTTGAAATCTTATTACAACTTAAAATAGCTGTTGTCTATTTTAATATATTTTAAAATGTAATTTTTTCCTGTGATAACAAAGTTGAATTTTCAGCATCATTACTTCAATCTTCAGTGTCACATGATCCTTCAGAAATCATTCTAATATGTGACCCTGGATGACAAAGCCAGTTTTAAGTGTCAATTTTTCGAAATAAATAAGCATTCCATTGATGTATGGTATGTTAGGATCAGACAATATTTGGCCGAGATACAACTATTTGAAAATCTGGAATCTGAGGGTGCAAACAAAATCTAAATATTGAGAAAATTGCCTTTAAAGTTATCCAAATGAAGTTCTTAGCAATGCATATTACTAATCAAAAATTAAGTTTTGATACATTTACGGTAAGAAATTTACAAAATGTCTTCATGGAACAAGATCTTTACTTAATATGTTAATGATTTTTGGCATAAAAGAAAAATTGATAATTTTGACCTATACAATGTATTTTTGGCTGCTACTAATATACCCCAGCGACTTAAGACTGGTTTTGTGCTCCAGGGTCACATGTCCTTTATCTGCTGCTCAAGAAACATTTATTATTAGTAGTAATGTTGACAGGACTTGTGCTGCTTAGTATTTTTGTGGAAACCATGATAAATGCATACTTATGCACAAAAAAAAAAAAAAAAAAATTGGAATCTTTTGTAACATTATACATTTCTTTATTGTCACTTTTGATCAATTTATTGCATCCTTGCTGATTATTATTTTTTTATTTAACAATTAAAAAAAATCTTATTGTCCCCAAACTTTTGAACAGTATACTGGTATACTGAACTGTAAACCAAAAAATTAATGAATGAATAAATCTACCCCTCTTTAGCAGTTATGGCAGATTTATGATGGACCGAAAAGCTGTCACATTCATAATTACAGGATCAGCACAGACCTTTTCTAATACTGTTTAAATCAGTCCAGAAGACACACAAAAAACATATGTAACTTTTCAACTAGAGCTTTTGAACTGTTTAAAAATTTATAATTTCAATATATATGTAAAATAATTTTAATAATATATACTATATTTCAATATAATTTCAATAATATCTTAAATGATGAACCTAACACCTCAAAAAAACACTTTTACTGAACTGACTCAAAATGTAATGTTTATTTTGGGATGTTTTGATTTTAGGATGTGCATGCACTGATGCTACTGTGAGTGTAATTGCTAATGTTACATTCATTGAGTGTTAAATTGTCCCTGCTCTCCCCTTCATGATTTTTTTGCGTGTGTCCCTTTTGATTTACTCTTTTTTTTAAGGTTTGGACTTGATGCTACGCAGCACAGAAAAATACACATCAAACACCAAATAGTATAAATAAAAATGTCTTCCGGTGTGCAGAAGGGGGGGGGGGGGGGCTGCTGTGTTTTTAATTCATTGAGATCTTGAGCATTTGCAGGTACTCTTACTGCTGGTCTCTCTGACATCTGACTTTGTTGAGGACTAGTAATCCACAGCCAGAGGTATCACGCCACCCTGAAGATTTAAAAGAGGGCTTGGTATTAAACCGCAACTCTGTTAACAGCGTTACTGTTAAACCACATACATAAAAAGGACAGATACAAAAAAAGAAAAGGGAAATTACAAAGCGTTGGCGAGGTGTGCTGCTGCAAGCATTTAGGCAAACACAATTTTCAGCTTATCGTGGCAAGCTCTCTTTTACCCATCATCCCTAACTGCACCTCGCCTCACGCTCACTCCAATCCGGATCATTTTCAAATGCAAATAGCAGCACTTCACAGTAATCTCACCCAACAGAGAGGCGAATCTATTTGCATACATAAGTTGGCCGCTGTTGCCATAAGTCTTAAACACACAATCTGCATAAAGTCGAGGAAAAGAAATAAAACGAACCAAATGTACTGTGTCAAATTCTGCAAAAGCAATAATGAATGACTTAGTTTGTTTAATATTTAAAAAAAATAAGCTAGGTCAGTAATAGGAATGACCATATTATGTGTAATCATCATTGTGAATTAGCTGCACTTTTGTGGAATCTAGTGAAAGTAAACTCAGATACACCTTATCTTTCTCCTGTTGTAACCTTCTTATGCTTAATCAGCGTTTTCTTCGGATTTCTCTGAAAAATCCATTCTTCTGTGGTGACGTTAATTTAATGTTTTACATGGCAGAATGATGGATTAGCCTGATTTTAAACTGTAACTCTGACAAGTAAAGATGGAACTGCTGCATACTGTGGTTTTTCTGAACAATTTGAGCTTGTTGTGCGTTTCTTACTGTGCATCAATACGTAAATTTGTTTTAAGGTGAATAGGATTTATGACTAAATTAGTTTGTTTTAATATAGAAAACTTTAGCAGCTTCCCAAAAGCCTTCCATAAATATAGCATTTTGTATTCTGATAAAAGCTAAAGTGTGGATGTGGGGGTGAATGTTAATAATTTTATCATTATAGCTATCAGTATAAAAGGCACAACAGACCACCACAATTACATTGTACGTTGCAGACTCCTTGTGTTTTGACTTGGGTGGTTTAAGTTAGCCGAAGTGTCTTCAGGGTGTGATGGGATCCGTTCATGAGTGAGCTGTGCTGTGCTACAGGCTGAGAAGTCAGTCATACTTCACCACAGGGTTCCTCATTATCCCTGGGACTGTGTAATAATTCCATATTATAGCTATTTATTTTTTTATAGTCAGAATGTCCAGTTGCATTGGTAAAACTGTACAGTGTAATCATAGTGCATTGTAGTACAATCAGCATACTTATTACACCCACAGAAGGAAACACTCCTGTTGTATCAGTTTATGACAACAAGAATACGAAGTTTAATGCTGTTAATGCATCTAGTACTAATCCACTATAATGTGTTAAACAATGGTTTTACATATTTAGAGTAGATATACTGATTGATTGCACAAAATTGGTTAGTACAGTTTATATGCATTTTCATTTATTCGTTTACAGATGCCTTTTTTCCTAGACATTCCAAAAGAAATGCAAGCAAAACACACAAGTAGCCACCAATATTAGATAGATAGATGGATTTAAAAAAACAAAAAACAACAACAAAAAAAACATTAATGTTCAGAATTACAAATAATGATTTACATATGCCCAATTATTCAGTAGTCTGTGTTTTTGTGGTTTTGTTGTTTTGTTTTACTTTTTAAAAATAAGTTAGAATTTTAGATGCTTCCTAGTAAATAAATGTGTTTGTTTACAAATGCTTTTTTTTTCTGTTTATTTAACCATTTCTATTTTTTTATTTTTTTATTTTTGATTGTTCAGTTAATAGTTTGAAATAGACTGCGTCAAACTTTAGCATTATAGTGCTCAATGTAATAATGTCATTGCAACAATAATTATGGAGAAATATTAATTAGCTACTTAATATGTAATTATTTTACTGAGCAAATGTAAACACTGTTATTGCATTTCAGTGTGATGTAAAGTGTTATCCTAGGCCTATATCGATATTTTTGATATACTGCATTTTTATATTTATGTTAATATTTCAGAACTGTCGGTAGTGATATACAATATAGATTTACAGAATACAATATAGATGAATAGAACATGAATTCCTCATTAGCAACTGTGAATTCTCAATGCAATGGTTCTGATCCCTTATACATGGATTTTTTAGTGCATGCATACATTACAATTGCTTAGTAATGTGTACCAAGTGTTTAGGTCAGCTTTTGAAATCAGGATGTTTTGTTTAAAAAAACACAATGACAGTAACATGAGTCCAAATAGAAAAACAAGTTTTGAGAAAGACAAGTATAACAAGGAATAAAAGCAGGTCCTGTACTGCATCCCCCTTGTAGGAGTTAGCACCTCATTAGCAAGTACAAATCTTGTGGGGGCGAGGGTGATGGAGAAGAAAGAGAGGATGAAGGAAAAAAAGGAAAGAAGAGGAGGTGGAGGAGGACTGAAGGAGTTAAAGTGTCTGGAGGGAGCAGAGAAAGAGGTTAGTTGTTCCTTAACGGAGCATAGAGGTGTATTACTGTTTACAGAATTGAACAGTTGCTCAGTGTCTTTTATAACTGAATTTGGTTCTAGTTCTTGCCCATGGTTCATTGCACATGCATAAGAGCAAATATCAGCGTAATGCCACGTCTGAACTTCTGAGGTAATGTCTCCCCGATCATGGGACGACAAGCACCAACTTTAATGTGGCTTTTCTTTCCATGTATGAAAAATAATGCTGCAGCTGAAGCATGTCTGGTAGGAAGGAGCAAATGGCTGTGGATGTTACCAGTATTCAGTGAGGGTCGTCATTTGAAAAGAACCCTCTGCATTAACATTCATAATTACCTACATGGCGAATCTGATATGGTTCATTTACCAGCAGAGTGGGGAAACAAGCTGTCAGGAGTGTGTTCTTTAATTAAGAATACGACGCAGCAACGTGTCCCTCATGACCGCTAATGGAAGTGTTAGTTAATTCACTTATCTAGGCATGAAATTCTTAATGCTTCCTCAATAAGTTGTGCTAGAATGTCATTTTTACATACAAATGTCTGTAAGGATCAGTTACGCAGGTTTACAAATACATTTTCGGACTCTATAATTAAAACAGAGTGTAATTGCATGTACAGTGCTGGACTTGGGTTTTCCTTTGGTTTTGACGTCAAAAGCCAGGATCAGGAAAAACGTGCCTGTGGCAACATTTCTACAAAATGATGTTACATAGACCTTTTTCACATTTCTGGGTTTCTCGGCAGTAGAAGTCGTCATAGTTGGGTAAACTTTGAGGGCAGTGAATGGGAGAGTACCACAAATACATTTTTGCATTTCCATGTGCTCAAATATCAAAAGAAAAACTCCAAGTTAGCGTTTTTTCCCGACTTTTAATCAAAGGGGAAAAAAATTGAGAGAGACTGATAACGGCAGTGAGAAGAGAGAATGATGTCAAATTTAAGGCCCCTCCCATAGATGCTACATTAGAAACACCCTTGCATTAGCCTAGCGTTAACTAGTTGTTGTTGTTTTTTTTTAATTTGATACAATGGTGACATGTATTAAAAAAAAAAAAAAAAACTAAATGTAAATCCTTTCAAGGATCATCATCACAGTCTTGTGAAAAGGGTCTATTGCTTCTTGCACATTTTCGGTACGTTCAAACTTAAACATGCAGTAAGTGGTGCTAAAATTGCATTTAGTTTTGTTCAAAACGAATGAACGTGATTGTTGTAAGTATTGCGTAAGTCTGAAAATGTCAGATGAGTGGCGCGAAACGATTAATCCTCTATCACATTTGAAAATACCCTACCACCTACACTAAACCCAACTGATAGTGTTGACAAAAACAAATGTGATTATAAAACCGCATTTGCTAAAGCAACCAGGACATTTGTGCTTGAAGTAATTTATGGTGACTCGTTTTTTACGGGACTCCTCATCGCAAGTGCATTGTGTATCAGGTGTGCTACAAGTTGACTACATCAGAAAAGCCAGTGATAAAAACGTCAAAATGTATTAGTTTACAATAGTTGCACTAATGTAAAAAATGTTTTGAGGTGAGAGTATTGTGTAAGAGCCATGTGAAAAGTCTGTACCCTTACGAAACTAACCATGGTTTTATTATAGCAGCAGTGTAGTAACCATGGTTTTTTGGCGTATTGATTAGCATTTGTATAACCACAGTTTTACCACAAATACCATTGTTAAACTATGGTTAGTGTAGTAAAACCATGGTTAATTTGTGGTTCCCATAGTTTAACTACAGTAACCATGGTTTTTGATTTTATTTAGTAAAACCATGGTTAATTTTTGTAAGTGGTCTAATCACAATTTATGTGGAAACGAAGAAAAGTTGTTGGTGTTTTACCATCACTAGTGTTCATTTCAGCTGGAAACTGCAGTGAATTATATGTAAAGGTACGTTTTTGTTACCTTTTATATGATAAAACAATACTGTTAAAGGTTGTTTGGCTATTTGCATGGTGGCAAGATATCACGCACGATCAGAGTTTAAGATCATGCGTGTTAATTCACTGAGTGTGTTCATTTCTAGAGGAATCCTCTGTTTTTTTATGTGTGATCTTATTTTGAGGTTAACGCTCTGTAGTTTTGTCCTTGTTTTGATATGAATCTTTTTCAGGCCGGTGTTTTGAAGCAAAACATCAGAAGTTCAATATCTGCTCTCCACAAGTTTGAAGAAAAGAGGCTTAATTGTTCAAGGTTGTGCGTGTTTTAATCAAGGCATGATCAAATACGTAGACAACCCTGGCTGTAAATAATACATTAATGCCCATACAAAGGCAGCCCCACAGGCAGTGTGCAGAGCGGTAAGCACTGGGGGAATAATACATGTCCTCAAGTTATGCACCACTTTTCTGCTGAGTCGTCAGAGTGAGAGGAAGTTCAGAAAACGGCTCGCTCTGAAGTTACAGAACTCTTCTCAAGGGTGATGGGAGGGCTGGCCAAAGTCACTCTTCAAAGGGACCCTGAATATCCTCTGGTTCTCTCTGAGAGTCCAGCACAGGAGACGATTCAAACACTTAACAGCATAAATGTTTAGAGGAGCAGCCTCATCCAGTCAATATGAGTGAACAGTGATCTGGTTGAAAATACTGCTGCCTTTGTTCCCTGCTTGGCCAGGCGTTGCTCCTGAGGTCCTCGGTCTTGGATTTGAGTCTTTGATCATCATAGTCTCTTTCGTCTTCTGTTTTGGTCTCGATGCAAAGGGACAGGGCTCTTCGATTGTCTGCATCTCCCTCGCTTAAGTCATGATGCAATGGTCCGTGAGCCGTTTGCCAGTGATGTTTGGCAGTGATTGTTTGGCAGAGATAGCGTTTGGCAATGCTCAGTGTTGGCTCAGAACTCTATATGAGAGTTTATATACAGACAAAGCCATAAAGTGAGGTCTTCACCTGAAAGATCTTATTCCACAAATAATACTGTAGGTTAAATGAAAAAGGAGGGAGGATACAGATAGGTGCCGATTGCAAAGGATGTCATGTCCGTGCATTTAAGTGGTTTTGTATTATAAATTTAGAATGATCTCTGCATGTACATTGGCCTTTTTTGGCTTTTTTGAAGAAAGGGTGCATGAAATTGATCAAGATGGTGAGTCATTGCATAATGTTACAATGAAGATTCCTATTTTAAATAAATGCTGCTCTTTTGAACTTTCTATTAATCAAAGTATCCTGTATTCCACCAAAATATTAAGCTGTACAACATTTTCAACATTGAGAATAATAAGAAATGGTGAGCACCAAATCAGCATATTTTAGAATTTTTTCATAATTCTGAAGGACCATGTGACACTGCAGTAATGGCTGCTGAAAATTAATCTTTACCAAAGAAATATACTACATTTTAAGATATATTAAAATAGAAAAAAGTTTTTAAAATTGTAATAATATTTCACAATGTTTTCTTTAGGTTTTCTCGATGCGGTGTCAGCCCTAAAAATACTTCTTTCAAATAAATTAAAAAACCCTAACAACCCAAACATTTGAACAGCATTTGAACTATAAACCAATAGTTATATTTTAGCATAATTAGATTATCCATTCTGATCAATTTCAGAAAAATATTTTTATATCAGAGCTTATGAATTGACATTTCCTGAAGAAAAAAATACTGACATGTATAAATACATCTAAAAAAAAAAAAAAAAAAAAAAAAAAAACTTTTCTCATGGGAAAGTTTCAGGGTTTTTAATGCCACTTCTCTATTTATTTTTTTATTAAGCTTTTGTTTATGTAGTAGTGACTCTGTGACACCATTTTTAGTTAAATTACAAGGAACCTTTTTAGTTAAGGTTAAAGGCAAAAAACAAATGCTAGACAGAAAAGGTTGGAGTTAAGTTTGAAGTGATGTCTCCATCAATTAGTAATCAGCCTAGTGGTAATTAACAATCTCCAGTCTCCACTTAGCACAGCTTTAAAGTTTCTTGGCAATATTGATTAGACTCAAAGGCCAGTCACTTGGAATTCCCAACGAGAGAACTAACACATGTTTATGAATAAACAAGAGCAGAGACCTGCCTTAATGGCTAAAATGTCTAAAACGGCTTTATTCTTCAAAATGATTCTACTGTTGTACTGATTCACACTTGCAATAACTTCACAACTGACTATGATAATAAACCAGCACAAACCCAGACAGATTATTGGAGCTGGGTGTAATGCTCTGGTGCAGCTGTGTCTGAGTGGGTCATCTTGTAGTGACCAGTGCACTCGTGATTATCTCCAGTCATCGCTGCTTGGTCAGCAATGGTTCTCAAATATGCTGACTTCTCACTTGAAGTTTGCATTCTTTTTTTTTTGGATTCACTTGTGCTTTATTTATAATGCTGCAGGCTGACTGCAGCGATGAATGTTGTATGCTTACAGGCTTTTTTTCCACCAAGGAGGAGCTGATGTCCAAAAATACTAAAATTTATGCAAATAGAAGCTTATTGCATAAGTGTAATAAAAGGACTAAGTGTTTAAGGAGTAGTCTTTTAACTGAATAAGATGAAGTGAAAAGGATTGAGAGCAAACAAAATTAAATAAAATAGGTAGGCTTAAAAATAAGTAGATCATTTTTTATGATTTTACAACCTCCCTGGAGATTAATGATCATATTAGAGGAATACGACTAAGGATCTGAGTGAATTTTTATTAATTTCCATAAATAACGTCGGAGCATTGTATTTGTGTTTATGAAATTAACCTCTCACAAATGACTTATGAATATTCACCACGTTCTGATTAAGGAATTTTCAAACCTTTTTTTATCAGAACCGCACAGAATATGCAACTTTAATCTTTAATCATGGCACATTTAATATTTTTGGAGGTGCATTTTGAGCAGGTGTTGCTCAAGTAACCATATGTGTTTTCAATTCCCTTTATTGAGTTTAGCCTTGCTTTTTTTCTAGTGATTTACGAATATATATAGAAATAAACCGTTAAGATTTCAATTTACACAAACTTTCATCTCTATAGTGTTTTGAAAGGAAATGAAAAAAACAAAAAAAACAAAGTATGTTGCCTCTTGATGCAATCTTTTTATTGTTTGCTCTGCTCTTTTTCCATTACAGCAAACCTGGCTTCTCTTCCACCCTTATCCAGTGCTCAGCCCTACAATTGCTTTTTGAATGAAATAGGACAAGTTTTCATCCATTTTTAATTGAAATGCAAACTACAGCAGTGGGTCACAGCAACAGCAGCGCCTTCACTCCCTGATGATAAAGGCTGCAGCTATTTGTCTGGCTATCAGCTTGGTCATGTGTGTAATTGCCTTTTACCATTCTCTGGCCACAAAAAGCACCAGAGTGATGCATGCTGAGAAGAAGCCAGTGGAAACTGCACACAATACAAGCCAAAAGATTCCATATGTACAATGAGGATGGTTTTTTGCCAAGGAGCTCATTTTTTCAAATATGTGTCTAATAATAATATTTAAGATCAAAGTTTTGTTTTGGCTCTCCTTTGTAAGCGACTAAAATTGTGGAGAGAAATGGATAAAGGAAGAAAGAGATGAAAGAGAATAAGGTCATTTCTTGTATACGCTGACTTAAAAAAATAGTTTGTGTTCTAATTTATGAAAGTGTTTATATAAAAAGGGTATAGGAAACTTTGTCAAATGTAGGCACTTATTTTCCAGTTCAGGCTCTTTATTAATTATAACATTTACACAATGGAAACAAAATTAACAGGACAGAAATAAAGAACTACAGTTCCCTTTCAGTCAGTCATGTTCGACATTACGTCACAGTGACTGACATAAATGGGATCTCGCCTGAGAGCCCAATCACCTTCGAGTGTTAACAAAACAAGCCAATGACAGTTGGCGTGCGTGCTTTGCCAAGCGCACCCCGCCCCGTAGCGCGGGTATAAAAGGATAGCGCTTGCAGACGCACATCAGCTTTTACCTTTGGAGCCGAGCCTTTTCAGCGAATCTCTGAGAGTGTTTCCAGACAGCAAGTTTCAGCGTTGGTGTTACGCTGTGTCAGCGGGGGTTGCTGTCCAGTGCTGCTGCTTCTCTCATGGCGGGCTGCAGCCTATCAAACTGCGGTTGCGCCACAACCTCCCCTGGGCACCTCAGCGCTTTCTCTAAAACAGTTTTTTTTCTAAAAGAGCAATATCTAAAAGAGCTTCACGAGCGACCGGCGTCTTTTTAAAGATGGCTTCCCGCTCGTGTGTTTCTGGATATTGTCGCTTCCTGGCTGTGTCTGATGGTCACAATCTCTGTGTCTCGTGCTTGGGCTATCAGCACACTGAGGCAGCGCTCGTGGATGAGTCATGTTCTCATTGCGGGAACATGACCATTGCGATGTTGCGGTCCAGAGTTATCCCCCTTGCCTAGTTCTTCCGTCTCTCAGCAGCGGAGGGCTACTTCGGCTCATGGTCAGAGTGATCTGAGGATCATGGTGAGAGCTTCCCCATCGAGTGCGTCTCCGCGGGCCTCTCACTCCTCCTTCGCACCCTCTGGTGTTTCCGGACGAGCTTGCTGGATCCTCATGCCTGCTATGCTTTCCCGGGCCGCAGAGAGCATCGGACTGCACTTGAGGCCTCCTCCTCGAGGCTGGACGATTGGTTCCTGGGGGCGCAGGCTGATTGCCGGCAGCCGTCTCCAGTTCCATTCCTTCTGGAGTTGCATGAGAGGTGCTATGCGATTCAGTTCGCCTGGCGCCCTCCCAAGTTCAGGGGTATCCGGTTCACCTCTGTGCTGAACAAAGATGCTCCTGTCTTGCGTGCAGAGATCGCGGTCCTGCTGGCGAAGGACGTGATTCAGCCAGTCCCTCCAGCTGAGATGAGGTCAGGGTTTTACTGCCCTTACTTCATCATACCTAAGAAAGGAAGTGGGTTATGACCAGTCTTGGACCTGCGCGTCCTAAATCGGGCCCTTCACAAGCTCCCGTTGAGGATGTTGACGCAGAAACGCATCTTTCAATGCATCTGTCCTTTCGATTGGTTCACAGCAATCGACCTGAAGGACGTGTACTTTCATGTCTCAATCCACCCTCGACACAGACCGTTTCTCTGCTTTGCGTTCGAAGGGCGAGCATATCTGTACAAAGTCCTCCCCTTCGGGCTGTCCCTGTCACCTCATGTCTTCACCAAGGTCGTGGAGACAGCCCTTGTTCCATTAAGGGAAAAAGGCATTTGCATCCTCAACTACCTCGACGACTGGCTTATACTGGCGCAGCTGTGAGAGCACAGGGACACGGT
This sequence comes from Acrossocheilus fasciatus, assembly GCA_036784905.1. Taxonomy (NCBI): domain Eukaryota; kingdom Metazoa; phylum Chordata; class Actinopteri; order Cypriniformes; family Cyprinidae; genus Acrossocheilus; species Acrossocheilus fasciatus. The sequence goes on from CM071946.1 coordinate 4,349,980, forward strand.
GCTCAGACACCTCAGCCGGTTGGGGCTTCGGGTCAACTGGAAAAAGAGCAAACACTCCCCTGCGCAGAGGATCTCTTTTCTCCGTATGGAGTTGGACTCGGTCAACCTCACAACACGTCTCTCAATAGAACGTGCTCAGTCGATGCTGAACTGCCTGGAGTCTTTCCAGCATAAGAGGGTGGTTCCACTAAAACAGTTTCAGAGGCTCCTGGGGCATATGGCATCCGCAGCCACTGTCACGCCGCTCGGATTGCTCCATATGAGACCACTTCAACATTGGCTTCACGACCGGGTCCCGAGGCACATCTCAGTTAGGTCTCAGTCACCTCGTCCTGCCATCAGACCTTCAGCCCATGGTCGGATCTTGCTTTTCTTCGGCCGGGAGTTCCCCTAGTGCAAGTGGCCAGGCATGTTGTTGTATCAACAGATGCCTCTGCCATGGGCTGGGGAGCCATGTGCAATGGGCGTACAGCTGTGGGGCTCTGGACAGGGCCGCAACTGCAGTGGCAAATCAACTGCCTTGAGTTTCTAGCAGTTTGGCTTGCTCTGCGCCACTTCAAATCGCTGCTACATGACAAGCACGTGCTGGTCTGTACAGACATCACTGCGACTATTGCGTAAATCAACCACCAAGGTGGTCTACGCTCCCATCGTATGTCGCAACTCACCCGCCATCTCCTCCTTTGGAGTCAGTAGCATCTGAGGTTGCTTCGCTCTGTACATGTCCCAGGTGAGCTCAATTGTGCAGCCGATGAGCTCTCATGTCAGCCCGCCCTTCCGGGAGAATGGCGACTCCACCCCGAGACAGTCCAGCTGATTTGGAGACACTTCGGGGACGCCCAGGTAGACCTGTGTGCCTCCCCGGACACATCCCACTGCCAGCTTTTTGACTCGACCCTCGGCACGGACGTGCTGGCACACAGCTGGCTTCAGGGCCTACGCAAATATGCATTTCCCCCAGTGAGCCTTCTCACACAGACCCTGTGTAAGGTCAGGGAGGACGTGGAGCAAGTCCTTTTGGTGGTGTCATACTGGCCCAATCAGACTTGGTTCCCAGAACAGATGCTCCTCATGACAGCCCCTCCTTGGCAAATTCCTCTGTGGAGGGATCTCCTTTCTCAGAGAGGGGGCACCCTCTGGCACCCTCTGGCACCTGCATCCAGACTTGTGGAATCTCCACGTGTGGTCCCTGGATGGGACGTGGAGGTTCTAGGTGGGTTACCTCCAGCGGTAGTAAACACCATCACTTCAGCTAGAGCCCCATCTAGAAGACACGCTTACAGGCTGAAGTGGAACCTGTTCGTCGATTGGTGTTCTTCCTGCCGGGAAGACCCCCATAGATGCCTGATCGCGGTCATGCTCTCTTTCCTGCAAGATGGGTTGGAGCGAAGGCTGTCTCCCTCCACACTCAAAGTGTATGTTGCCGCTATTGCCGCACATCATGATGCAGTAGACAGCAAGTCCGTAGGGAAGCACGACTTGGTCATCAGGTTCCTCAGAGGGGCCAGGAGGTTAAATCTCTTGGGATACCCTCTTGGGATCTCCCCTCGGTCCTAACGGCCTTGAAGGAGGAGCCCTTCAAGCCTCTGCAGTCAGTAGAGCTTAAGTTTCTGTCGTTAAAGACTCGGTCAAGAGGGTAGGGGAACTGCAGGCATTTTTGGTCGACAATTCTTGCCTAGAATTCGGACCGGGTAACTCTCACTTTGTCCTGAGATCTCAGCCTGGATATGTGCCCGAAGTTCCCACCATGCCTTTTAGGTATCAGGTGGTGAACTTGCAAGCGCTGCCCCGGGAGAAGGCAGACCCGGCCATTGCTCTGCTCTGTCCCGTCCGCGCCTTGTGTGTTTACGTGGGCCGCACACAGAGCTTAAGGATCTCAGACCAGCTCTTTGTCTGCTTCGGAGGACAGCAGAAGGGAAAGGTTGTCTTCAAAGAAAGACTTGCCCACTGGATAGTGGAGGCTATAGTCCTAGCTTACCAGGCCCAACGCTTGCCGTGCCCCTCGGAGTAAGAGCACACTCTATGAGAGGCATTGCTTCTTCTTGGGCATTGGTGCGGGGCGCCTCGATAGCAGACATCTGTAGAGCTGCCGGCTGGGCGACACCTAACACGTTTCCAGTTCTATAATCTCCGTGTAGAGCCTGTGTCTTCCCGTGTACTCGCCTCAGGTGGCCAGTAACACCGGACCCGCTCAGTGTCGTTCACGCTTGCTGTGCCATTCCCCTCTATGGACCGGATACGTGTGCTTTTGCTGCTTCTCAGTACACCTGTGTGTTTGCCCTTGTGCTGGGCTAAGTGCCCGTGTGTAGTGATTCCCCTTCGGGTAATCCCACATGTGTATTCTTCCACGGTGCGGCTCCCCACACGGTGAGCCCGCGTCTTTCTCTGGCAGAGACTGTCTGCCGTCTCTGCTGTGTATTGATCTCACCCCAGGCTGGCTGAGTCTACCTCAGAGACTTACATATGTAGTACTGCCCTTGGCCAGTCCATATGTGTAATCTCCAAATGGTACCTCCTTTATGCAGGATGTGGCTTCCGTAGCATTCCCCTACTTAGGTACGCTTTCCCAGTGTTGTCCATACCCGCTGTACGGAACAGCAGTGGCTCTCATCTCTGCCTAAGCCCTGTCCTATCTTCCGTCCCAACTGGTGTGAGGGGACTTGCCGGCTTCCGCAGAGCACTGGAGGGGTTCAGCAATAGTGGCATTTTCATAGGGATCCCATTTACGTCTGTCACTGTGACGTAACGTTGAACGTGACTGACTGAAAGCGAACGTCTCGGTTACATATGTAAACCTCGTTCCCTGAAGGAGGGAACGGAGATGTTACGTCCCGTCGCCACAGTTGCTGGACCAATCGCATCAATTTAAAAATAAAAAAATAGGGTTGCTCTTAAAAACGTTTGAAAACCACTGCTGTAGAGTATGAGATCATTTTAATATTTAATCCATTTTTGTAAAGTTTTAATGTTGTTATTATACTGATATTATACTGTAAGTTTCAGACAGGATATAGGTTATCCAAATCAATTAAAACATCACAGAATTAATCAGATGTACTGCTCATACTCACACTTGTGTTGTTGCCCTTAATGACATTAAGAACAAAAAGGCTTTTGTTAGTTAAATGGTCATAAATTGATTACCCATTATGTAACAGTACTATTTTTAAAAACAAAAACATTTTGGTTAGAAACAAATCAATTCATGCATTTATTATGAATATTTCATAGTAAATCTGTGGTTTTATTTTAATGCCAAAAACATTCACTCATACAAAAGTAATGAAATGATTTATAATTGGCTTTTTTAATATCGTGATAAAAGATTGAGGACACAGAAACATGTATAAATTGATTACCCATATGTTTTATTTGAAACATTTTGATTAGTAACAAATGATTTTTTTTTTTTTGTATTCAATGGCCGGTTTTATTATTTTTTTAATGAAAAAATAGCAACATTCAAAATAGTGAAATTATTTAAAACTTACTTATTTGTGGTATTGTGATAAAAGAAAACAACTAATATGATTTCCATTGTTAATTTTTTTTTTAATTATTTTATGCAAAAAATTAAGACATGTATGATGGGTACATGAAACACACTGCATACAATACAGAAGAAAACACACTAATTCGTAACAATTCTGGTGAAGTGGTGGCTAATTCACATTAATTATTACAGTCTCATTTGTTTGTTTTCATACAATCTGCTTAAAACGCATGGATGGTTGGATTTATGGGTGGACCTTCATGCTTACATTTAAAAAAAAAAAAAAATCATACATTTCCATACGAACCGCATCATCCACCTTTTAAAATAGTTCAGTTTTCTCCTTAGATCAGTTTGGTAGGAATGACTCTTATATTGGGTTAAGAAAGACTACAAGACCTGTTCTCTTAGAGAAGACAAAAGGAAAAGCCATAGCAGGAGAGCGAGAAGCAGATGTTGTGCTGGTATTGATCTTCTCAAGGTCAGAGCAGGCATGAACTTCACCCTCAGGAGAATTCACTCCGTCACCTTGACCATGAGCCAACACCAGTCATCTGACCTCTGACCTGCGTCCTCCAGAATCCGCCTACCTCTATCCTACCCCCCGGTCACCTTCTCCTTGAGCTAATCCCTCGGATTTGACCTCTGAAATTTCACCTTGACCATGCGCTAATGCTGCATTTTGACCTGTGACATGACCTTTGATCCCAGCCCATGTTCTTCAGCTGAATTAGGAGAGCGCTGGAGGGAACCAGCAGGACAGTACAAGCGCCGGCCAAACTCTGTTCAAATGAAAACTGACAATGCTCCCCTCCCCCACCCCTCGAGCGATCTGCCTGCCCACTGGGCAGTTAGAAATGTGGGTTAAAGTGAGTCAATAGTGTTTCACAAGGCCAAGATATCTCCCCAGAGTGAGGTCTTCTGACTGAAGTGGTTTGACATTTATTATTTGGGAAAAAAAGAGAAGAGAGGGGTGATTAGGGAGCGAAAGGCTGGGAAAGAGAGGATTGACAGGCAGGGAAAGTGGAGCAGGGTGAAAGGGAGAGATTGGAGAAGTGGCAGGGAGAAAAAGAGAAGCTCGGTCATATCGATTTGGATACCGCACGTACGCAAATATGCACTTGGGGCATGTCCTACCCTCATGCTATGAATAAAATATGAAAGCTAAATATCTGATTATGATGCCCTACTACGAGTATTTTAAAGTGCACAGTGTTTATCATCAGCACTGCATGATTCAAAGCATTCGTCTTTAACAGTAATTTTATGTAGCTGTTTTTTGTGTTTTTCCCCCCAGTTGCTTGGTGAGCATGTAGTTGTTTTGGCAGCAAAGGTGAGAGAGTTTCAGCGCAAGAAGCTGGGAGCGGGGGAAAACAGAAGTGAAATATTTATAGAGGTTTGACTTGCACCTCTCCCATCGGGGCTGCACATGCATGCTGGAGATAGCTGCAGGCCTTACAGAGCAGCAGGTCAGATTCAGAGGTTTACACATCATAGAAAAACACAACATGTCAATGAGGCAGAGAGGAACGGAAAGGGAGAGAGACAGAGATGTTTGGGAGGGGATGAACAGAAAGTGCACATGGAGGCAGATTTGAGCCTTGGAGATATAGATTTGTTTTCTCTTTTTATTTTATCTTCTTGTTGTTTTTGACAGATACCTTTCCTGTTTATTTTCTTCCCTTCAGATCAAAAAGCGTCTGTGTGATATTGAATCTGACAGCTACCTGTATCCATATCAAACTTCATTTTGTGTTGTAGTTTTGATTTCTTTCATGCGGGCCTGGAAAGATTTCAGATTTTGTTTTCATGCCAAGGCAATAGATTAGGGATTTTTTTTCTTTTTGATGGCGTGGAGGCCTGATCCACACCCAAACAGCTAGGCAAAACCTGGAAATATAAATGAAGTCAAGAAACTCTCAAAATTGTGATGACTGACACTATGGTATAATTACCCTAGTGAAAAATAAATACACTAAAATGTATTTGAAATACATACCCTGCAATTGTACTTTTAGATACTAAACTGGTATACTTAAAGTCTGCTAAATTGGAACAACTCATTTTGTACTTAATGTTCTTTAATTAACTTAATGTGTGTATAATATATATAAGTAGTACTTCAAACTAAGTTTAAGTTAAATTTTTATATCAGCAAGTCTTGAGCAAGTCTGATATGTCAGTAAATGTGTTAATAGTTTTTAACTATACTTAGTATGAAATAAATGCATTTTAAATATATTACTTTTTTGCTAGGGTATAGCAGCCTTCTGGCATGTTGTGCTTTTGGTATCCACTATTTATGATAATATTACAGCGACCAAAGGCTCATTTAACTAAACCACCTTCAACAGAGTTGTCATGTTTTGCTTGATGTTTGAAAGGCTGCTTCACTGAGCATGCTCTTAAAGTGTTGCCATCTTTGGGCTTGTTGTTTGGGCTCAGCTCATAAAGCGATCTAGTTTATGGAGTTAATAAAGTAGGCAGGTGCTGGTTGTGATATTTTGCTATGTTTAAGTTTATTATAAGCTTGTTCTTATTTGCTGTTTTTTTTTTTTCTAGCAAGATCTGTCAACAATAATGAGTTAATGCGTGAACCTCATTCCCTGCGATTTCTTGCAGGGAATCTGATATGTTATTAACAACTAGTTGTTCGATTCAGTGTTGTACACACTGCATAGAATTTTTTAAAATTCTAGTTAAATTACTTAATTGTGTGTACAGAATGAGATTAAGCACTATAAGGTGAACTGACAACCAAATTTAGCTGTATAGTATAAATGGCCTTTGAGAAATGAGTGCGTGTGAATATGGACAGTCTGATAGTTAGCTGTTCATTCAATTAATTACCGTTCATAAGAATCAGAATCATCCATAAGTTACATCTATTAAAATCATTTTTCTTTAATGAATATCTCAGACGTGCATCTTCTCAACCTTTCATTTGGTTTATCGGTGGATGTTGCCCAAAGCCAGATCCAGACTTGATCAATAGGTCGTCAGACAGGGGGGAAGAGGTCAGAGGTCAATGTTAGTCTGATCAGGAAAGGTTGGATCAGGCTTTTTTTGTGGGAGGAAAGTATGTGAAGAAAAAATGAGGATTGCTGATTCAGGAGCCTGCAGAAAAGAGAAGCCTCTTTCTGCACTGATGGGCTTTCTCTTAAACAGATGATTTATTCTTTTCTAAAGGGCATGGAAGGGAAAGTATTGATCAGGATAACGTTTCCCCACAGCCGCAGCTGTGACCACCTGAGACTGGAAAAATGAATGAAGGGTCAGGCAAATCAGCAGCTCTTAGAGGATTTTAATTTTGCCTCTTTTTCTTATTGGGTATTTTGGGGGAAAAACATCAGTTTGTCTGGATGTTTGGCAGAAAAATGTTCTCCATATTACAGCTGCAGTTAAAAAAGGGTTTGAGAACAGTCTCTGTATCACTGGTTTTACTTTAGATCCAGATTTCAAATTGGACATCAAATGGTGACAACCAAACACAATAACAAAATTGTTAATCATTCAAAATGTAATGCATTGGCAAGATTAAAAAAAAAAAAAAGTTTTTGAAACATTAGGCTCCTATTCTCATCAGGGCTGCATTTATCTGATTATTGTGAAACAAATGAAAATAGCAGTTTTATATTTGAATATATAATATCATGTAATTCATTTCTGTGATAACAAAGCTGAATTTTCAGCATCATTACTCCAGTCTTCAGTGTCACATAATCCTTCAGAAATCTTTCCGATATGCTGATTTGATGCTAAAGAAGTGTTCATTTATTATCATTGTTGAAAACAGTTAAAGAACAGCACGTCATTTTAAATAATTAATTGCACACAACGCGTGTAATATAGTCTGCGTTGTATTATGTTTGATCAGAAATGTCGATATTTTCTTATTTGTTACTTTGTCTATATTTGATACTTTCCGCACTATGTTTTGTGTGTGTGTATTTTATGATCGAATGAAGTGTTATGTTTTTCCTGCTATGCGAGGTTTGTTAGATTACATCTGCGACCCAGTTTTGGTTTGCGGCCCACCAGTCTGTATCATCACTTTTTGATTTCAGGTTTCTTTAAGTCCAACTCAAAGGCAGGTTCTCAGGTATTTTTAAGCAGAGTTTGAGACCCATCAAAGCCTCTGGTACAGCGATGCACCGCCCTTTCCCGTCTCCCCTTGTTTTAGACGGTGTTGTGATTACATTTATTAATCTCATGGCAATAGAATAAAGGCCCGCATGTTCAAACAGCAATTACTCCATCGTCTTTGGAGATACTGTCCGGGCATAATTGGATTTAAATGAACTCAAAATTTCCTTTGTTATGGCACATAACACGCAATGCTTTTTAATTAAGATCGCTGGGCTCAAGTAATGATACAGGCCCACGTCGAGAGCCGCCGTTTCTTTCATGTTCCATTCTTCAAACAGCACTGAGAGCAGGGAAGCCGCAATGGCGGACGGACCGGCCCACTGTCTAGCTCAGCAGGATAGGGTGTGGTTTAATTAAGATCCCACTTTATCAGCTCCATCGAAGTTTCTGCTGCGAAGATGAGATGCTCTGTACTTGAGCTCCTATCATTTATGTCGCTGATAACCACAAAGTGCTATTTCTGGCTCTTGTCTCATTTCACGTGGAGTGGATGATGAGAAGGCAGGAGACTGATATGCTGGTCAGGTAGACTCATTTACTGAACCTGTACAATGGTTTTGTGTTTGGACGGCATCATGTGTTTACACCGCAGAGCTCTCCCTAAGTGAATATGGTTTGTCAAAGGAGAAAAAAAAAGTTATTGTAGTTCTACATTACATTTTATTTGAGAGTTTTTCCCTCTCTCTTGGTACTCGGTTTTAATAAGCATTTCATGTCTATACATGTTTTCAGCAGTAATAAAAATAGGTAATTTTTTTCTTAAGCAGCAAATCATCATATTAGAATAATTTCTGAAGGATCACGTGACACTGAAGACTGGAGTAAAGATGCTGAAAATTTGAAATGATAAAAAATGATTTAAGATTATAATATAATAATGTAATGATATAAAATTGTAGTATTTCACAATATTACAGTTTTGGTGAGCATAAATGACTTCTTTCATAACAACAAAAAATCTTACCGACCTCAATCTTTTGAACTGTATGTATTTCGCAATATTTGCAAATTTTCTTCTGATCCAAATGCTTGGAGGAGGCAGTGCCGCCTTTGCATCCTCAGAGAAAACAATCTGACCTTACATAAACTTGTAGGAACAAGGCTGCACTGATCAAAGTGAACACAAACTTTGGATCATAGGACATCGTACACACTCTGAGAAGCTCATTCTGTAACACAAAGTCCATGACATAACAGTTTTTTCCCCCACACCACCCCCAGCTCTGTATAATTTATCTTAATTGCATTGTTATATATATATTATTTGAAAAAAAAATGCCATTCTGTTCAGTGCCGAGAGCTTTGAAGAAAATGGAAAAGACTGAACGAACACACACAAAGTTAAAGAAACAGGGAGATAAAAGTGCATAGAGTCGTGATAATATAATGCAGCTGTAAAGAGAGAAATTAGGAGGTTATCTGCTGGGAAATGACTGTGCATTGTAAAGTGTAAAAAAAAGAATGTGTTAGCAATTGCCACAATTACCCACTATAATTACTTAATTCAATTTATGCATGACATATTTAATAATAAGGGCTGTTTTTTTCAGCTAATGTTAAGCTGTCACTATTTGAAATAAGACCAGAAAGGACCACCTAATAATGGTTTCATAGCAGCTGTTTGACTACTTATCAAATGAATGATCTGTAGTAATCTCTTTCTTACAAAAAAAATATCGACCTGCACCATTAGTTAGACAACCTACATTTTAAAGGATGACAGAACTAAAAAGCTGATTTAGCCTAAAATAATAATACATAAAGTAAACTTTTAAACCATTTATATGAGCAACTAATATGTAGTTCACCCAAACATAAAAATAAAATTGTTTCTTCATCAGAACAGATTTTAAGAAATTTAGCATTACATCACCTGCTCATCAATGGATCCTTTGCAGTGAAGGGGTGCCGTCAGAATGAGAGTCCAAACAGCAGATAAAAAAACAATACAATAATCCACAAATAGTTCGTCTTACGAAACGAAAAGTGTGTGTTTGTAATAAACTGACCCATCATTAACACTTCATTAAAGCATTTTTTTCTTGATATGATCAAATGCAGTCCTCTATACATAATTTTGCTTTCTTCAGTGAAATATTTATTGATCTTGAATCCACAAGTGTAAATTATGAATACTTTTGAGTTTATTAAACTTATTTTATTATGTTTGCTGAAAGCACAGATCACCATTAATTAATCTGATACAACAAATTTCCCATAAGTTGAGTAAACATGCAAAAAAAAAAAAAAAAAAAAAAAATCCTGGTGCCATAAAGTTTTGAGGTTTCTCAACTTCTGTAAGTTAAATCATTTTAAATAAAAAATACATTTTAATTATAGTGAAAATATACATTTTTAATGGCCCCAGATATGGATTTGTTTTTTTTGTTTGTTTGTTTTTTTTACAGTCCTTCTCAACAGCACTGCAGATGTCTCCCCACTGACCTGACAATTTTCCTTCCATAGTCTATAAACTATTTTTGATTGTACATTGTTTTTTTTTTTTTTTTTTTTTTTTTTTTTTTGTCTTGTTCAACCTAGATGTAATCTCTGCACAAGTTTATTTTGCTGTTCAACTTTTGAAGTCTGGGTTGTCTATTGTTATGAAAAGAGCAGATACTCAAAACTGCATACACTGAACTGTAGGCTCACTAACTCTCTAGTTCTTTTGCTTCTTAATAGCATATCCTAGTGACATTCTTAAGCATCAAGTGCTCCCAGATGGTTAAAAGGTTGGGAAACTCTGCTTTTATTACATTGCACAGTGTCATATGGACATCTTAGTGAGGCAGAGTGGGAGAAGAACAAGAGCTCGAGTGATTCTGACAGTGATACACTAAGGCAGAAAGAACACCCTGGAAATAAGTTATGGCACAATGATGACCTGGTGCTTTTGATAAAATGCCTGTGCTGCAGCTCAGCCTGCTTCACAGTTTGGGTTTGAGATGCGGGTGACTGCATGATCGATTGGGTATTGTTTTCTGCATCTTTTACACATGTAGTCTATCCACACCCTGTACAAGACGTCATCAATCAAATGATGGAATAACACACTCTTCATTCATTCAGTTTACAATGGCTGCTGACTCTGTACTGGCTCTCTCTCTCTCTCTCTCTGGCACTGTGATGACAGGATGATGGGACTGTGTTGGCTGAATGAGAGGTGGAAGCTTTAAAAATGGACATTTTTATATCCACAATATATTTCTAAGTACATATGGTGTCAGTATAAATCAAATGGGTCATCATTTTTAAATTCCTCAGTCCTGAGATGGAAAACTCAGTGTTAATTATGAAAAATATTAATTGCCACATAGTAAATGGAAGGATGGTAGTACTAAATAAGATTCATTATCCATACTAGATATTTGGACTTTTAACAGGTTGTTTTTTTATAAAAAAAATAATTTCTATAGGACAATTTAGACATGCAATCTGTCACAGTCCATCTCACTTAACTCAACTAACTTTTTTGTTTGTTTGTTTGTTATATATTTCTAATATGAAAATCTATAATGAAGTGATAAATAATGACAGTGTTAATGTTTTGCTAATATTCTGTTCAATGATAATCATAACAAAAACTGCTTTAGCAGCCTACTGTTGCTATGGTTACCTCAAGAAATGAGATTCACTTTTTTTTTTACATGGTATTGAATAAAAGTGTGTGTATATATGCACATTTATTCAAAGTTAAATCCAAATACAAAGTTAAAAAGAACAGCATTTATTTAAAAAAAAATTGTGTTACAGTATACAATGCTATTCAAAAGTTTGGGTTCCGTATATAACGGGAAGTCAGACTCGATACACTGGTGAGTTAGAATCAAACAGACAGGTTTATTGAACTAGATGGAGAAGACCAAAGAACTGGTGAGTATTGCAGATTTAGAGTCCTTAACGGAATTGGGGATGATACTGATAATCAAGTAATATTCTTGATTACCAGGTCGGACAGAGACGGCGAGGATCGTGGGGTTTCCAGGAGCTGGTGTAACAGAGCCGGATGCAGGCAAGTAGATGGAGCGCACACACACACACACACACACACACACACACACACACACACACACACACACACACACACACACACACACACACACACACACACACACACACACACACACACACACACACACACACACACACACACACACACACACACACACACACACACACACACACACACACACACACACACACACACAGACAGACACAGGAACACACAGGAACACACGAGGGTAGCAAAGGAGATCAAGGGGTCTTGGAACAACAGGTAAGTAATGCAGCATAGGTTTGAGTCCTTTTCCACTTGGGAGACTGAGTGATGTGGCTGTGTGAACTGTGTGCTCTTACAGTGCTGTGCGGGTGATTGGTGAATGAAAGTCAGGTGTGCGTGATCAGTATTCTGGTGATTGTGAGCGCTTTTTTTTTTTTTTAAAGAAATTAATACTTTTATTCAGGAGGGATGTGTTAAGCCCGAAACACACTGCATGATTTCTGGCTGTCCCAGATGAAAGACTGGCATCGTGAAGCAATCGCGGCGATTTCTGATTGGCCACGATTGTTTCACAATGCCAGTCTTTCGTCTGGGACAGCCGAAAATCGTGCAGTGTGTCTAGGGCTTTAAATGAATAAATGTCATAGTAAACACTTATATTGTTAGAATTTTTTATTTTTATTTTGAACAAATGCTGTTCTTTTTAACTTTGTATTCATCAAAGAATCAAAGAAAAAAGTATCACAGGTTCCAAAAAACAATATTAAGCTGCACAATAGTTTCAACACTCATAATAAATCATATTAGAATGATTTCTGAAGGATCATGTGACACTGAAGACTGGAGTAATGATGCTGAAAATTCAGTGCTGCATCACAGAAATAAATTATATTTTAAAGTATATTAAAATAGGAAACCAATATTAGAAATTGCAATAAGATTTCACAATATTACTGTTGTTTTCTGTATTTTTGATCGAATAAATACAGCCTTGATGAGCAGAAGAGACTTCCTTAAAAAAACATTAAAAATCTTACTGATCCCAAACTTTTGAGCGGCAGTATATATATATATATATATATATATATATGCACACACAGTATACACACACATTGTAATAAATAATTTTATTACATTGCTTTACATTTAGTCATTTAGCATAAGCTTTTATCCAAAGCGACTTACAAATGAAAAAATTCATAATATAGTAATTACTCAAGTCTATGATTTTTTTTTTTTTTTTTACTGATTAAAAGTAGTTACTTTTATAATATTACAAAAGATATTGATTTCAAATAAATTCTGTTTTTAAGAACCTTCGGTAACATTTTAGTGTAGGGACCAGTCCTTACTATTAATTAGTTGTTTATTAGCATGCCTATTATTAACATATTGACTGTTTAGTGCTTATGAAGCACATATTCTGCATGACCATATTCTACATCCCTAATCTTACCCGATACCTAAACTTAACAACTACCTTATTAAACACTAATACAAAGCAAATTAGGAGTTTATTGAAGCAACACAGATGATAATATTTTTTCTTGGGCACCAAATCAGCATCTTAGAATGATTTCTAAAGGATCGTGTAATTTTATAATATTACGGTTTTACTGTATTTGTTATCAAATAAGCAGCTTTGCTAAGCACAAGAGACATCATAATTCAAAACCATAAAACAATTCTTACCAACCCCAAAATCTTTGAATGGTAATGTATATTTTAAGACTTGCCAACTTGTTCTGGGTCTCCCACTAGTGGTTTAATGTTTATTTTTAGTTAAGTTAAATGAAGTACAAAGAAACCCTACTAATATAGGTCAAAAGTATATCAGCGTCAGAACTAGTGTGCTAATAAACCTGCTACCTTGTTATGGATTAACTGACATTTATTCCTAAATGGCTCATGCTGGTTGATCCTCGTCCAATTTTTTTTTAAATGAATCGTTGTTTTTTTATTTTTTCAAAAGCACATTTGTCTTCCATCTGTTTTTATTGTTTTATATTAATCACTTTCCCAGTTGTCACACTCACACACATGTAGATCTTCCCCTTCAGATAGACACTCGAAATAGAAGGAGAGCAAAAAGTGAGAAAAATATTATACACAGACGCTTGACTATTGGCTTGACACAAAGTTTAAATCGCACATGTTCTCTCTCTCTCCCTCACAGTCTCTTTCCCCCCTCTCCAGGGAGCAGTAATTACAAAAGAGGCTTGGTGTAGTCTCTCTCTCCTCCTGTGCTCTCTGCAGTGTGAGGGGGAGAAGTTGCTTTACTGAACAGTTGCAGCTGGTTTGTGCAGGAATTAATCATGATGATTAATTGGGCTTCAAGTTAAATATCCACAGAGCGACGTCAAGCTGACAGGCGTCACGCTTAAATTGACACTGTTTTAAAAAGCAGTAGATTGATTTACAGAAAGGACTAATGAATAGCTCTCTGAACCAGGGGAGACATAAACAGGAATGTGTGTTTTTGAATCTGACCTGAACAGTCAGTTTGTTGCTCGCTCTCTTCCTCTCTCTCCTTGTCAATATGCTGCTTTCTCTGTCTGCTTCTCTCACTCTAATTTGCCTGTGTGTGTGTGTGTGTGTGTGTGTGTCTTTCCCATTGTTTGGGCACATTGGTGTGTAGGGGAGGGGCTCCAGTCCTGGCATTTGTAATCCATCTATTGTGTTGGGCCTCTCCAGCTCTGGATCAATGCTCTGCACTCACTCTGGCCCACAGGTCTGTAACCGAGCCTCTATTCAGCCCTCCTCAGTCCTCTATCTCACACACCAACTTTGGAGGAGGAATAGCAAGGGTACGGATACGGCTTCTCCATATGTGTATTTTGAGAATGAGTGTGCATGTGTAATTGTGTAAAGCTTTTGCAGTGAACCGTACGCTTTTTCTCTTATGTCCAAAGCATGTTCAGATTCCCCTCTGGAGTGCTTCTCACTTGAAGTTGTTCAACTCATTTTTTTACATTTAAGCCTCTTTGCTCTCATCTCTCATCATTTATAAAAATATTCCTAATGGTTATTTCAGAGTCTTCATCACTTTAAGGGGTTGAATAGGGATTTTGCTAGTAAATTTGGTGCCCTTGGCAGGATAAAACATGCCCCATCCCCAATGTTGACACCCTTCTGTGACATTCTGTTTGCTAAGGAAAGAAAAACTGAATGAAATAAATAATGAATCAAAAATTAAATGCATATACAAGTAGCACTTGTGCTATGGGGTATTTGTTGGTTGGAATTTGACAAGAAGGATATTTTGTTTTTAACCTGAGAAATTCATTTGGATCAAGGACATAGAAGAGTGTACACAATTTTATTAAAGAAACAATCGGTCACACTTTATTTTAAGGTCCAGTTCTCGATATTAACAAACCATTAACTATGACTTATGCCTCAATAAACTCCTAATTTTCTGCTTATTAATAGTTAGTAAGGTAGTTGTTAAGTTTTGGTATTGGGTAGGATTATGGATGTAGAACATGGTCATGCAGAATATGTGCTTTATAAGTACTAATAAACAGCCAATATGTTATTGATAGACATACTAATAAGCAACTAGTTAATAGTGAGAATTAGTCCCTATAATAAAGTGTTACCGAACAATCTAGTTAAAAACACATATTATTAGAAAAGTAGGCTTTTTATTCATGTTACATTTATGATGTTAGTTTTATGATGTTTTAAAAATGATTATAGGATTTTTAAGGGAAAAATAAAATACTCTAAAAATGTCATGTGGTGTAACCTTGAAGTAAAATATAATAACATATTTTGGTAACACTTTATTTTAGGGTATCTTAACTAGTTGTTTATTAGCATGCATATTACTAGAATATTAGTCATTTATTAGTATTAATTAAGCACATATTAAGGCCTTATTCTACATGACCTTATTCTACATCCCTAATCCTGCCCAATACCTAAACTTAACAACTACCTTATTAACTATTAATAAGCAGCAAATTAGGAATTTATTGAGGGAAAAGTCGTAGTTAATAGTGAATTCCCTAGTGTTCCCTATTCTAAAGTGTTACCCATATTTTCGTTACAACTCATGCAAGTGTACACATCTTCTTTAATCATTATTTAGTTTATTCAACATTTAGGTGAATATATAGGGATTTTTAAATGCATTATAAAGATTTATTATACATTTATACATATTTTTAAAACATTAAATCCTGAATTATTGTTGTTTATATATGCATATAAATATAATTTATAAATATCATTAGGTTTTTGGGGAGTAACACCATATGGCATGTATTCAAGTCACTGTATGTATGAATTGCATTTTTACTATGCAAAATTGGCACTGCAAATAAGTGGGTGTTATTCAGAAGAGTGGGCACAATTGATTGCATTTTATTTTCTGATTTTACCGGAGAGAGGACCAATGATAAAGATGAAGCATGCATCTGATAGAGGGGCCCGAACCCCGGGTGGCTGTAAAGAACAGTGATGGTCTAGTTGAATATGTTGCCTCTACCAAGGTCTGCCACAGACTAAAGGGAAGCATAATGCTTAATGTAGCTTTAAAGGTTTTTGAATGAGTACATTGGCTAAATGTATAATGAATCAAATAAAAACAGGACTGGAGCATAAAGGGAAATGGATTGGAGCATTTTGCTTGTTTTTTTATTGAAGGTTCCAGATTATTCAACCCAGTTTAACCCCGAACTGCTTTCTTGCTGGAATTCTATCAGAGAAGCACAATGAATTCATCTAAATACCAGTCACTGGGATCTGCACGACTGCTGTGATGAGCTCAGATCAAAATTTGTGAGCTTAGCATTTACTGCTACACGTCTCTTCTGAACTTCTCTTGAACCCAAAAGACAAGTTGTTCTTCCTTGCAAATACTATACATTTTGCATTGTGCGCCATACTGCAATCCTCCGCTTTTGTGAGAGAGAAGATCGGGAAACGTTTCATCTAAATCAGAGGTGTCTAAGGACTTTGAAGGGGGCAGTACCGCAGCAGCCAGTAGGGGGCGCTGAGACAAAGAGAAATCCTGTGAGGAGAAATCTCCCTCCAGCACCCTTATCTGCATTCACTTCCTCTGTCTCATGAATACAGAATGTTCTTGCACAACCCAGTAAGCCTATGAATTCATGAACACACAGAGCAAGTGTGTATGTTTATGTGTTTAAAGAATCTTCCTGGCGCACAGGCCTGTCTGTTTGGCTTGTGTTTGCATGTTATTGTTGTAGCAGTTTTGCAGTTGTCTGTCATTGTAACCCCTCCCCCTCCTGCCTCAAGTCGAGTCAAGACCCTCTTTATACACACAAGGTTGTCCATGCTCACCAAAGACTCTTGCAAATCATTCTGACTTGATGTGAGTGTATATTCATGCACCTTCTCCTGTCGACAGATCTATCTGATACAAGCGGCTGGAAGTCAGGTGAAGGTGAAGAGAAATCAGAAATTAAACTCAAGATTCATAACAAACACCCACACCTGCTCACTGAGAGAAACAGAGACTGGCTAGTGATGAAAGTTTTTACTCAACCTCCAGCTGTTCCAAATCATATGACTTTCCTTCTTTCTTGGAATTCAAATTGAGAAATTTCAAAGACCGTGGTGGTCGCTCTTTTCCATGCAGATGGTTGATAGGGAGTTGGGCTTACCATTATAGAACTTCTAGATATTCTCAAGTCATGTGATAACTGTGTAAAGAACAAACCAAAATTTTCAACACAGCCTCATTGGAAAAAAACATGCCTGTGGCGTTATTCTTGCAAAATTATTCCTATTAGATCACTGCATGTCAGACTGTGCGACATGGATCTAATAAACTTGGATATGACGTGTGTGTAGACTGTACAATGATGACACCTATTGACTTGTACGCTACGACACGTTACTATAGTAGAATAAAACATCATCAGCATGCATCAGCATCAGCTAGTGGTAAACAAAAAGAGCATGATAAATCACACTTTAGTGGAAAAATTGGAAGCGGTGAAAGAGGATGGGATAAGCAGTTTTATGTTTTAGCGCCATGTTGCATTGATTTCATGTCACATTTTTATTGTTTGGTCAGTAAATGTTGAACGTACCAGCAAACACGATGATCATGTTGTATCACAGGCTATCTTTGGTCGCAAGACCTTGATGTGGCAAATCAGCTCAAAAGGGAAATGTATATAAATAATTACAATTAATTATGATTAATTACAATTATTTATATCGGCTGACAGTAATAACTGTAGCAGAATTAAATTGCCATCAACTGATCTGTTCCTAAAGTGAACATTCAATGTAAGTTCATATCAACTCTAAAAAAGGATATTTCCATGGTCACAGAAAATACTTTCCTATTAATGCATTAGAGCATGTAGCGAGGGTCAAAATCGTAAAGAGACATTAATTTGCAAGGCAGGACCAGAAACTCATGTAATTTGTGCACACAACTTTTATTAACTAAACGCTAACACACATAACTAATCTAAACAAACAAACAAATGGATAATCATTCACTCACGCGTACATACAAAGGAGAGCTAAAGTGGATGAATGAAGCCATTAGAGAATCCAGAGAATGCAGTTATGGAAAGAGTCAGTTAACCACCTGAGTAAAACCATCAGCACCATTTATAACGGGGTCTATAACTTATACGAAACCTCTGTTATCGTTTAGTTAAATGTATGATACTTGCATTGCCTTGGTCATTGACCAAGTGTCCGGATGTAGTCTTGGATGAAAGTTCTGATGGTTTGAAGGTTTGGTGGTGTTGGAGTTCTTCCAGGTTTGAAGGGTGATGAACTCCAAAAGATGTTATTCTGGCTCGGTGGTAATTGGGAGTTTCTTCGCAGGTAGAAAGTGAAAAAGAGCTAAGAAAGAGATCTGCTGAGATCCGAGGATCTTTGGTTGAATGGAAAGTCAAGGCTGCAAGGCCTGGCTCAAAAACTTAAGGGTCGCTGAGGAGCTCATATCCTCCTCATCCTCTTAGGATCTAAAAGAACTGCAGACTGGTCAGACTGGGTCACTGATGTGAGAGCTTTATCTGATATAGAGGTCACTCCTTTCGGGTGTCAAAGAGCCAATGGTGTCTTGAACTTTTGGAGGGAAAGTTTATGGCTCTTTGTCTCCAAGCATGGTAATTTGCATATGTAACTGGAACAGAAGTTGATATACAAACTAGTAAAGATTCTTAGAACACTAATATGTTGCATAGGAATCAACATATAATATACCCTCTCAATTAAGTCATCCAAAGACGAATTGATAGAGACCAAACATGGTATAAGTGAGGTGATATTAACTAGTGATCTATCATAAGCATGCATAAAACAGTATACAATACACAAGAACATATACAAGAACAGTAATAGTATACACAATGACCCGAAGGATATGTATGTTCATTCAAGGAAAGGTTTTTCTATTAATTAAATAGAGAAGAGTCAATTTATATGGCGTAATGTCTTTCCTAAGGTTCAAAGATGATGAGAGGGAGAATTCTCAACATGCCATTAGGTCATAAAGTTTATCTGGTCTGACTGAAATGTCCTGGTTGTCGGGGGCCTGGGGTCATTCATAGACATACTGGCACCCAGTATGTGTATTGGGTGAGGGGTCTGTGACTATTTGTTAATCTAATGACTAATTGATGAAAAATTGTGTGTCTGATTGGTCCAAATGCTACATTGACAATGTCCATCTTTGAACCTCTCTCACTGTATGACACAGGACCACTGATTAGGAGCCACGATCACAGAAATCACCATGTTTGTTTCATGATGCCAATCTTTTGTGTGGGACAGCCGAAAATCGGGCAGTGTGTTTAGGGCTGTCACAGTCATGGACTTTTGGTTTGTGTTTTCTTTCCCCATGTGCTCTGTGATCTAGTTTCTGTCTCCCCCTGATTGTGTCATTATGTTCAGGTGTGTCTCGCCAATTATCCTCATTTACGTTCCCCATATAAGTTGCATTCAGTTCAGTGTTTCTTCGTCCGGTCTCGTCTATGTATGCATGTGGTAGCAACCCTCTTGTATTGGATTACCTATGTGGATTATTAAAGACTGTTTATGGTTACTGCTCATCTTCGTGCGTTTCCTCCTACACCACACTGTGACAAGGGCTTTACATTTCTTCTTGCACACTTTGCAAGGTTTTCAAAGTAAAATGTCCAGTGAGTGATGCTAAAAGTGCATTAAAATTTATTGGAAACAGTTGAACTTCTGGAAAATCATATCGGTTGTTGTAAGCACTTCAGAAATTAAATTTCCAATGAATGGCACTAAAAAAATTAATGCTCTATCGCATTTGAAAATAACCATCTACACTAAACTCAACTGATATTGTCAACAAGCAAATGTGAGGTAAATGCACATTATCTGAAGCAACATTGATGCTTTACAAGTCTTTGAAGTCTTTTATTGTGACTCATGTTTTACGAAACTCATGCCCAAATGCTCTGTATCACAAGTATAATCCTTTATCAGGTGAGCTACCAAGCAAGTTTACCATGTCAGAAAAGCCATTGGGCGCTGGTTATGTGATGCAAATGTAAAAATTGCATTAGTATACAAGTCATGCACTATGGTAAAAATGTTTTAACAAGTGATAACATAGTATTGTGCAAGGAACTGCTTAAAATATATATTTTTATCACTAATCATAGTTTGCAAATAAATAAATAATAAAGATTAATATAAAAATAATCAAATAAAGAGGCACATTTTTTTTCAAAGAGCCTGTATTTTTTAAAGTTGTTATTTACTGAAATGAACTTGTGGATCCAGTTCATAAAACTGGTCTGAATTATTTGTTCACATATTAACTAATCTGGTTTTTGTGTTCAACTCTCTGATTTAGTGATTAAGTCCCAGCTCACTAGCAGGGAAGATTATTAGAAAATATAATTTTAATTAAAATTTTAGACTGTCCCTCACAAAATCATGTTGTTTTAGAAGAGCTATAATATAGCACTCAGGCCATGTGGAGCACTTTTACGATACTTTATTTTGTTTTTGCATGCTTTTTGAAGCCTGAAAGCTACAGTCCATATTCACTGATATTGCTTGGAAAAGAGCAACCATACACAGACATAAAGGACAATATGAAGGTCTGTAAATGAACTTTCAATTTTGGATTAACTATCCCTTTAACAATCACTGAATTCTGTAACACAGCAGAATTCGAGAGTTCATCAAGCTTCTAATCTAGTACATTTGTGTGTGTGTGTGTGTAGTTCTGGCTTCCTTTTGTATGTAGGCATCACTGACATGCAGCGAGCTCGAGTTCCCCGTGAACAGTGACTTCAGCCTTTGCTTTTCTCTGAATGAATCTGTGTTTTTGGAAGATGATGTAATTGGTTTGTCATAGTGTTCAAAAAGACACACTCCCTGAATCAGTTATACATTTGATCAGAATTGCAAAATTGATTCGTGTCATGATTTGTAATGATATATTAATGTAACCTTTAAAGATCAAGCAGACATCTTAAAAGATGATATGTGATACAAACATAGCTTTCTGTTGTTCTTTATAGTCTTCCAACCTTGGTTTTCTACCATCTTTCGGACATAGGGGTTCAGATTTATTCAAACCAAACATCTGAATGGAAGCCGCAGAATGACTGTACCGTAGGTGCCAGAAGGAGAGGTTTGAGTATCTGAGAAACTGCTGATCTCCTGGGATTTTCACACACAACCGTCTCCAGAGTTATAGTGTGAAAAACAAAAAAACAAACAAACATGCAATGCTACAGTTTTGTGGGCGAAAACGTGCTGTTAATGAGAGGGGTCAGAGGAGAATGGGCAGACTGTTTAAGCTGACAGAAACACAGCGGTAAGTGAAATAATCACACGTTACTACTGTGCCATGCAGAAGATCATCTCTGAATGTGCAAAGCATCAAACCTTGAATGGGTCACAGCAACTGAAATCTAAACTGGGTTTCTCTCGGTCAGTTAAGAGCAGGAAACTGAAGCTATGCCAAAACTAGAGAGCACAAGATTGGGAAAACGTCTGATCAGAAGCATTTTGATTTATGCTGTGCAGGCGATAGAATCAGAATTTGTGACACGGGTCCAGCCTGCCTTGTGTCAGCTGTTCAGGTTGGTGGTAATGGTTTAATACTGTCTGGAAAATTTTCTTAGCACAAATTAGGCCATTTTATAGAGTACCAACTAAGCATTATTTGAATGCCACAGCCTCCATAAGAATTGTTTTTGGCCATTTTGCATCAACTTATAGCCACATGATAATATAGTGTTCAAAATATTTAAAGAGAAAATAATGTATAGTTTTTTCCACAATGCTTTCAAAGGGATAGGTCACCCAAAAAATAAAAATTAAAGTTCCATCATCATTTACTAACCCTCATGTCATTCCAAACCTGTCTTTCTTCTGTGGAACATAAAATAAGAAGTTTTAAAATATGTTGGCAACCAAACATTGACTTCTATTCCCATTGACTTCGGTTGTATTTTTGTCCTTACAATACCTATGTCACGAATCCTGTCCACACACTTCCATTTACTCACCACCAGATGTCGACTTCCCATGTTCCCTGCCTCTATCCTTGGGTCTGTGTATGTTTTTTCTCTTTCTTGTGTCTCAGTTTTCCCTAGGTCCCAGTCCCTGCTGTGGGTTCTTGATCCGTCGTAGGGTTTTCCTGTTCCATCGTGGTGCTCTCCTGATACACCGTGGAGGTTTTCTGCTCTGCCTTCTCTGCATTGCTGGACTCCTGCTCTGCCCTGGTGGGCTCCAATTCCTTTGACTCCAGATGTCGTCTTCACTTTACATTGACTCTCACACCTCACAGACTTTTACATGTCACTCCGGACTTCAGTTCCCACAATCCATTGCACTCGTTACATGCACAAAGGTGCAGCCAATCGCACACCTTACATAAGCCATGGACTTCCTCTCTTTCACTGCCGAGTATTGTATGCATTTATTGCTGTCCTAGCTTTAGCTACCTTACCTTAGAGCCTTTTGTAGTTTCCCTAGTCTTGCCTTGCCTTGCCTTGCCTTGCCTTGCCTTGCCTGTTTCGGATTGTGTTTTCCCCTGCCTGGACTCTTGCTTACGTTTTCGGATTACCTCTCTTGTCAAGCCCCTTTGGATACTGTTTGCCGTTGTCGACTGACCCATGCCCGTTTTGCATGACTCTTTGCCTTGCCTGTGATATACCTGTTTGCCATCGTTCGACCCTGCCTGTGTTTATGACCATGTCCTTGAATAAAACCTTGCACATGGATCCGAACGCTTCCTCTGTTCCGTCCGTAACAGAATACTCGGCCGCCCCAGGATCCAGCAGCTTTTCAGATGGACACTGGCCAGGTATGGACATAGCAAAACTGCTGTTAGCTCTCAAGCAGGACACTCAATCAATTTGAGAGCTACATTCTAGAGTACTTGGAGATTGCTAATGATTCTGATTTACCTGACTGTTTGCTCATAGACTTTTTTTGTTTTTTGTCATGTCTCAGCTGATCGTCACAAGTCACGTCACGTCACGTCTACGCTGATCGTCCAGAGTCACAGCACGTCTCAGCTGATCGTCCAGAGTAATAGCACGTCTCAGCTGGTCGTCCAGAGTCACAGCACGTCTCAGCTGGTTGTCCAGAGTCACAGCACGTTTCAGCTGGTCGTCCAGAGTCACAGCACATCACAGCTGATCGTCCAGAGTCACAGCACATCACAGCTGACCTTCCAGAATCTCTTCACGCCACTACTGACCATCCAGAGTCTCTTCATGTCACCACTGATCAGCCAGAGTCTTGTCACGTCCTGTCAGCCACACCCAGATATTCAAGGTCAGTCCTTCAGCATCCTAGTCTGGTATCCAGTGTGAGGGATGCACCACTGGTGTCTGCACGTGCAGCTGGTATCCCCAAACCAGCTCACTTTAACTCTCCAGTTCCTGCACTAATTCCCCTGTCTGAAGCTTTTCCCATGATGGGGATCGCGTTATGTTGCGTTTTGGGCTACGTACACCACCACAGAACTGCCAGAGGTAGCGGCGCCCAGCAATGTACTCTCAGCCTGTTGTGTTGCGGTCAAAGAGACCGTTACTTAACTCTCCCTGTGTCCGGAGTTTACCATTGTAGAACCTCCAGAGGTGTCAATGGTATCCATCTGTGATTCCTTGTCTTGCCCTGTCACGGCTATGGAGGCCGTCTGTGAACTCTCGTCCTGTCCTTTCGCAGCCAGAAGAGCTGTCCCTGAACTCTCGTCCTGTCCGGTCACGGCTATGGAGGCCATCTGCATACCCTCCTCCTGTTTAATGAACAGTTTGTCTGTCCCCTTCCAACCAATGCTTTTAGTTATGGACTGCCTTCCCACTCAGTTGCCACCAGGGAAAATATTGATAGACTTCCCATGTTCCCTGCCTCTATCCTTGGGTCTGTGCATGTTTTTTCTCTTTCTTGTGTCTCAGTTTTCCCTAGGTCCTAGTCCCTGCTGTGAGTTCCTGATCCGTCGTGGGGTTTTCCTGTTCCATCGTGGTGCTCTCCTGATACACTGTGGAGGTTTTCTGCTCTGCCTTCTCTGCATTGCTGGACTCCTCCTCTGCCCTGGTGGGCTCCAATTCCGTCGACTCCAGATGTTGTCTTCACTTTACATTGACTCTCACACCACACAGACTTTTACATGTCACTCCGGACTTCAGTTCCCACAATCCATTGCACTCGTTACATGCACTCAGGTGCAGCCAATCGCACACCTTACATAAGCCATGGACTTCCTCTCTTTCACTGCCGAGTATTGTATGCATTTATCACTGTCCTAGCTTTAGCTACCTTACAGAGCCTTTTGTAGTTTCCCTAGTCTTGCCTTGCCTTGCCTGTTTCGGATTGTGTTTTCCCCTGCCTGGACTCTTGCTTACGTCTTCGGATTACCTCTCTTGTCAAGCCCCTTTGGATATTATTCGCTGTCGACTGACCAATGCCCATTTTGGATGACTCTTTGCCTTGCCTGTGATATACCTGTTTGCCATTGTTTGACCCTGCCTGTGTTTATGACTATGTCCTTGAATAAAACCTTGCACATGGATCCGAACGCTTCCTCTGTTCCGTCCATAACAACCAACATTCTTTAAAACAAATAAAATAAAACTTTAATTTTTGGTTGAACTATTCCTTGAATTTGTATACTAAAAGGGGCCATCGGATGCCCATTTTCCACAAGTTGATATGATTCTTTAGGGTCTTAATGAAAAGTATGTAACATAGTTTGGTTAAAATTTTGGTAACAATTTACAATACGGTGACACTAATATGCATTAATTCATGCTTAACAAATGCACAGATAATCATGAGTTAATGTATAACTCATGAAGAACTAAACCATTTATTAACAAGTACTGCATCAGCAACAAATTAACATTCTATATGATTCATAGATTAAGGTATCAATAAAGTGTTATTAGTTAAGTGTGTCATAAAGTATTAATTCCCTAATGACATATTATATTAACTAATAGTATAAATTCATGTTAATTACCACAATGGGTTAAAGGAACACCACTTTTTTTGGAAATAGGCTCATTCTCCAACTCCCTCAGAGTTAATAAGTTGAGTTTTACCATTTTTGAATCCATTCAGCCGATCTTCGGGTCTGGCGATAGCACTTTTAGCATAGCTTAGCATAGATCATTGAATCTGATTAGACCAGTAGCATCGCGTTCAAAAATGACCAAAGAGTTTCGATATTTGTCCTATTTAAAACTTGACTCTTCTGTAGTTATATCATGTACTAATACCGGCAGAAAATGAAAAGTTGCGATTTTCTAGGCCGATTTGGCTAGGAACTATACTCTCATTCCGGCGTAATAATCAAGGAACTTTGCTGCCGTACCATGGCCGCAGCAGGCGCAGTGATATTACGCAGCGCTTGAAAGTAGTCCCCAGCTATATTATAACTAGTTACCTAGCTGGGGACTACTTTCAGGCGCTGCATAATATCACTGCACCTGCTGCGGCCATGTTACGGCAGTAAAGTTCCTTGATTATTACGCCGGAATGAGAGTAGTTCCTAATCATATCAGCCTAGAAAATCACAACTTTTCATTTTCCGCCGGTCTTAGTGCACGATATAACTACAGAAGAGTCAAGTTTTAAATAGGACAAATATTGAAACTCTTTGGTCATTTTTGAACACGATGCTACTGGTCTAATCAGATTCAATGATCTATGCTAAGCTATGCTAAAAGTGCTATCGCCAGACCCGGAGATCGGCTGAATGGATTCAAAAATGGTAAAACTCAACTTATTAACTCTGGGGGAGTTGGAGAATGAGCCTATTTCCAAAAAAAGTGGAGTGTTCCTTTAAAGCATGCATTTCAACTTCTAGTTGTCTGCTTTAATTAATCATTAGCTAATGATTTGCATGGGTATCATTATGGTGTGACTTTTCTTGTTGAGGCACATGACTAACTAACTAATTCAAAATCTATAATCACAATGACATATTACTTAACAATTAGTTAATAGTCACCCTTCTCCTCTCTTCCGAGCCACTCTCTGAGAGACAGTAAACTTTAGCCGCATTCTTTGTAAAACTTGCTAACTAGCACATTATTAGGAAAGGCCATTTGCAAAGATTCATTAAAAAACCTTACACTCACTTCTTCTGGAGGTGAAGTTGGATCACGAATGATTCGTGCGAAGATAAATGCATTTAGGCCAATTGGGGGGCACATTGCGTTCAGAAACAAATGTAATCCACTGCGTCTTCAGCGGCTCAGATGTCGGGAGTAAATGACGACTGCTATGTTCATTATTACAACCAACAACAAAACACCTCAATTGCTTAGGAGACGTTCTTGTCTACATCTGCTCCGGCGGTGAAACAGTGGCGGACTGATGACAGCTCACTCAGGGCGGGTCTAAGGTAAAACACCAGTGTTATTCAACAATCGTGGGAGGTTGTGACGTCACACAGACAGGCATCTGAGAATAGCTTGATATGACAAAAGGGAAATTATTTAACGAGATTTAAAAAAAAAAAAAAAACACTATCTGGATCTTTATCATTAAAGGTTGTGTACACACAACAGCCAACACACATTTCAGTTCAATCAACTTGTAAAAGTACATGTCACATTCGATGACCCCTTTAAGATATTAAAATGTTTAACTTTTTTATTTACATTAATCAAATATGGTAATATGACTTTAATTCTGCCTTTTTTAAAGACTGGTATAATCTTTAATTAGATAAATATCATAAATAATGAGATTACTGTGTAATGAGAGTTTTTCATTTTGTTGAGAGCACTAGTTTTTACTGTAAGAAGAAAAAACAAATATACTTTTTTACATTTAAAATATACTTAACTATCTTTAAAAATAACATTAATACATATTAACTATACAACTGAACAAAGTTCCACTTAGTTGCTGTCATTTAACAATTTGCATCAATACATTGACTAAAGAAAAGCCAATTATTGTTTTTAATATCACAATCTTTTTCTCACACAGTATGCAAGGGTTTTTATAAAAGAAAATAAAAAAGCTGGCTTTATATTTTATAATGAGGTCCCTCACAAAGAGGTCATCATGTTTGGAGTATTTTCACCTCAAAAGTTTAAAAACCCCAGACATAGAAGACCTTTGGAATGTGGTGGAACAGTAAATTCAAAGTCTGATCATGTAGCTGATAAATCTACACTATAGGCCAGAATCTGTAAGCTGTTCTGGGGTCAAAGCAGGGGTCATAACCAGCATTTGAAAAATGCACCTAAAGTGACCACTGAAAACAAAGTTACTATGAACATGAAAGTGAGGTTATTTAAATTTTCACACAAAGGTGGAATGAGCCGTTGTTCATTTACAGACAGTGCGTGCTTTGCGGACAGGTTGCATGTTTGATGTTTTCACCCGTTTCCTCTGAGCGAAACCCCTGTTGAGTTACGCTGTTCCTTTACCAGGTAATTAAAACCTCCTTGCTGACCTTCACAAACAGAGAGCTGGTATGAAAGTCATGGTCAACTGCCTTTGTACAGAGTATTATAGAAAACAACAACAACTACAAAAGTAACCTTCCTCACAGCAGCGGACGTGGGAGGTCTTTGATTGTGCATATCAAAGAATCGCTCCCCCTGTGCGCTCATAGTAAGCCTCCCAAGGTCAGACTGTCTACCTCCAGTACATCACCACGGACTGGCGAAAACAGTGCAAGGTGCTGGATACAACTTTTTAACCTAAATAGGCTGTACGAAAAAGTAAAGTATGGCTATTGTGGCCCTGTTTGCTGTATACACAGATTCTGTCTCAATCATGTGAGAAAATTAATCAAACGTTACATATTATAAAATGGTTAGTTATATTTTTAAATGCTGGTTGTTCATAATGATGTTCCAATCATGCAAAAATACATGATATATGAAGCAAAACACATTTTCCTCATACGCAACTGCTCATTATTTTTTGGATAAGAATATTTTTAGGGATTTATTTATGTATTTTTTGGAAAAAAAAAAACGTTTTGGGGGAACTACAGCTGTTCAAATGTTTGGGGTATGTAAGTAAAAAAATCAATAGATTAATGCATTGCCTTTGTGAAAACTTTATATTCATTAAAGAATTTTAAAAAAGTGTGTCTTGGTTTCCACAAAAATATTGAGCAGCTCAACTTTTTTTCAACAATGATAATAAGACATGTTTCTTGAACACCAAATTAGCATATTAGATTTCTAAAGGATCATGTGACACTGAAGACTGGAGTAATGACTATGTCCTCACCAGCGTGTTCTCCTCAGCTCCACTCCATCAGACCTTTAACTGAAGGATTGAACGGCATGAGCAATCCTGATCAATTCCAGGAACTCATGGATTCTCTTCAGCGAGTTCTCATCACCACTACAACACCACCGACGCTTCCCGCCACTTCCATCACCAACACTACCAATTCTTCTCCGACAGTGGTATCCAGTCCCATGGCCAAAGCAGCGCTCTTCTCTGGTGTGGCGGAGGAGTGCAACGGATTTCTTCTACAATGCTCGTTGGCTCTGGAAATGCAGCCGCATGTCTACACAACAGACAGAGCTAAAATCGCCTTCATTATTTCCCTGCTGACAGGACGAGCGCTACAGTAGGCCGAAACCATATGGGCTCAATCCGGTACTGTAACCCAATCTCTAAAAAATTTAATTGAACAGTTTGTCTTTGGCAGACCTACAGGTGACTCATCAATTGGTAAGCAACTATATCATCTCGTCAAGGTTCAATGTCAATTAATGATTATGCTCTCAAGTTCAGGACTCGTAGCGGCCACTGGAATGAGTGCTCACTCCTCACTACTTATCGTCAAGGATTAGAGTCATGAGTGCGGCTGCAGATCTCCGCATACAATGATTCATACGGCTTGGAACATTTCATTCAACTATCCATCAGGTGTGCAAACCATATGCAATCTTGTTTCAAGGAACAACAGTCCTCACCGTGCACTTCACTCCTCTGCCACCCTGAGACTATCAGAACTCCAGAACCAGGCCACGAGCCCATGCAAGTGGATACTATCCACCTTTCTTCTACTGAGCGGCAGAGGCGGCTGACCCCAGGGCTTATGTCTGTACTGTGGTGCTGGTGGGAATGTAACTTCCACATGCCCAATTCGTCCTCCTCCACCTATGGTGAGTGTTATTAATCCGGTGATTTTAATATGCAGCCCCTCTTTGCAATTGTAATACTTACTGCCTCCGATGTCTCTATTCCAGTACATGCCCTCCTTGACTCCAGGTCAGCCAGGAATTTCATCTCCGGGAGCCTTTGCCGCCAGCTCAACCTCCCAATCACTGCAACCAAGACCATCTATCAAGTTCAGTTGGTAACGGGAAAACCACTCAACCAAAGACACGTAAGATGTAGTGTGGGTCCCCTCCATTTGCAAATTGGACAGTTGCATGAAGAAACACTCCATCTCCTGGTTCTGGAGAGATTCACCGCTGATTTGATTCTTGGGCACCCATGGTTTGTGCAACACAATACCATCATTTCCTCAAGTACTGGTGAGGCCCTGAAATGGGACAACAAATGTTTTCCTGACTGTTTCCCTCACGTCCCTCAGCCATCATCTCTCCACTCCAAGACACTTGTTATCAACTTGACATCCATCGAAAGCCCTCTGGAAAAACGGTCAGTCAATATGCAATCCTGCTATGCCCCCTTCAGTGATGTATTCTGCCCGAAGAAAGGCTCCCAGATACCTCCACACTGGCCATGGGACTGTGCAATAGATCTGATACAGGTTGAGTCAGTGCCCCGTGGAAAGATTTATCCACTTTCACTTCCAGTACAGACGGTCATGGAGGAGTATATTGAAGAGGCTTTACAACAAGGTTACACCCCCCCCCCCCCCTTCAACATCCCCTGCTGCTTCGAGCTTCCTCGTGGCTAAAAACGCCGGAGGCTTGTATCGATTACCGGGCACTCAACAAGATTACTGTGAAGTTCCGTTATCCTCTTCCTCTCGTCCCAGCGACACTTGAACATCTCCGCGGAGACACCGTCTTTACCAAGTTGGACCTCCGCAGTGCGTATAACCTCATCCGGATACGTGAGGGGGACGAGTGGAAGACAAACTTCGTGACCCCTACTGGCCATTATGAATATCTGGTGATGCCATATGGTCTAGTCAACGCCCCATCCATATTCCAGGACTTCATGCATGAGGTTCTCCGGGAGTATTTCCATTGATTTTTGTCCTCGTCTACATTGATATTCTCATCTACTCCCGGAGCATGGCTGAACATCGCCACCATGTTGCGGAGGTCCTGAAATGCCTGAAAGAGTACCATCTGTTCCTCAAAGCCAAAAAATGCTCCTTCCATCAATCCTCTGTGCAGTTCCTTGGATATAACATCGACAGCGGTGGCATCCAGATGGTCGAGGGGAAGGTGGAAGCCATTAAGGACTGGCCCATCCCTTCCACCATCAAGGAACTTCAGCGTTTCCTGGGATTCTCGAACTTCTACATACAATTCATCCAGAACTACAGTACCATCACTAGTCCACTTACCAACCTATTAAGAAACAAGCCCAAGTCTCTATCCTGGACACCTGCTGCCACTAAAGCATTCAAAACACTCAAGGAAGCATTCACCAGCACACCTCTCCTCATTCATCCAGACCCAAGTAAACCTTTCCTTGTGGAGATGGCTGCTTCTACCTTGGGGATAGGCGCGGTATTGACTCCAGCCAAACTCCATGCACCTTCTTCTCCTGCAAACTCAGCCCAGCAGAGAAGAACTACGATATCGGCAACAGGGAACTCCTTGTCATCAAATTGGCCTTGAGGCATTAAATGAAGGGTGCTCAACATCCTTTCATTGTTGTCACTGATCACAAGAACCTGCAATATCTGCGAGATGCCAAGAGACCCAATCCTCGCCAGGCTCGGTGGGCGCTCTTTTTCACTCGATTCAACTTTACCATCTCCTATCGTCCAGGCCCTAAGAACGTGAAGGCTGATGCTCTCTCACGACTCTATGCTCCAGAAGAAATCAGCGAAGAACCAGAAACCATCATCTCCAAAGAAATCATCGTGAGCCCTATGCAGTGGGATCCCAATTCAGATTTCTCCTCCAATGCCTCCATGGCCACTCTGCCGGCTGTCCACCTGGTTTGCAATACATTACTAGAGCACAACGCACTCCCCTGATCCACTCTGTTCACACATCTCTGGGCACTGGCCACCCTGGGGCCAAAAGCACCCTTTCGCTGCTGAAGGATAGCTTCTGGTGGCCCAATATGGCCAGGGATGTGAGAAGGTTCGTCCAAGGCTGCTTGGATTGTGCCATTTCAAAGAGCCCACGCCACTTCCCATCAGGCAAACTCCTTCCGCTGCCCTTTCCCAACCGTCCTTGGTCACACCTAGGAGTAGATTTCATCACGGACCTGTCTGCCTCTGACGGTAACACATGTGTTCTCGTAGTCATTGATCAACCTTTTATTTTTTTTTTTTCAAATCCTGTCGTTTTTCCCCCTCAAGGGTCTGCCTACAGCTATGGAGACTGCTGAAATTATGTTCAATAACATCTTCAGATACTATGGAATTTCTGAAGACATTGTCTCAGACCGGGGACCACGGTTTATCTCGAAGGTATGGAAAGCCTTTTTCTCTCTCCTAGGTGCGACTGTAAGCCTCTCATCTGGATACCATCCCCAGTCTAACGGGCAGACAGAAAGTAAGATCCAGGAGATTGGACGCATCCTACGAACCTTCTACCATGGCCACCAGAACTCTTGTAACCAGTTCCTAGGCTTACCAGCCACCTCTATTCCCCTGGTATGGGGAAGCATCCGACGTTCCATCTGTCGACTACTGGTTCCAATAGAGCGAGAGGGTCTGGGACGCCGCTCACCATCAGCTCAAGTGGGCAGTGCGTCGACGTAAGATGACAGCAGACCTTCGAAGATCAGATGCACCCACCTACCAACCTGGACAGAAGGTCTGGCTGTCAACAAGGGACATCAGGATGTGCCTCAGGAGCGGGTCGTGGCGGTGGGGGTACTGTCACAGATCAGCCAGGCTCATTCACCATCCAATCACAGCACACACCATCACCTGAGTTCTAATTGAACACACCTGCACCTCATGAGCACCCTCATCAAGCTGGCTACTTTAGCACACACCTCACACCACTCCAGTGTCTGGTCTCGTTCATTCTAAGTGGACTCTCCACGCTACTCCAGCGTTTTACCTGTTTTCCTGCCTCCATCGTGTACTTGCCTCCTGTGTCCTCACCAGCGTGTTCTCCTCACCAGCGTGTTCTCCTCAGCTCCACTCCAACGTCTGTTCCCTCCAGCGTCTTCAAGTGTGTCTCCATCATCCCTCATTGTGAGGTGTGTGTGCTCCATCTGTCTCATCCACGAGTTCCTGTGAAATCAAGATTACGTTCATGATTAACCTCATTCCATTGAACTGCATATTTGTACTGAATACTAACCTTCACCAGCTTCCCGTTGACTCAACTGTTTTAAATAAAACTTACCTGTTGAATTCTAATCCTCTGTTTGAGTCTGCTTCTGTAACTAGTATAGTACAATTTATCGACTAAACTACTTTAAACTATATTCAAATAATAATAAAAAAAGTTATTTTAAATTGGTATGTTTTACAACATTACTGTTTTTACAGAATTTTTGCTCAAATGCAGCCTTGTTGAGTGAGGGTTTTTTTTTTTTTTTAAATGTAAAATAAAAAATCTTACTTATCCCAAACTTTTCCAATGGAATAATTGTGGATAACTGATATTTTCATATTACTTTATATCATTATATTTCAGTATCCATCATATGCAACTGAACATGTTGCAGACACTAACAGAAATCTTTATCAGTAACAGTATTTACAGTATAGAGTTGCTTACATTCTAAAATGTCTCATAGCCGGCGCCATTTATTTTTAAATGTTGAAAGTAATAATTTAATGGAACAAACTAAAAGGGGCATCAAAGCAACATTAATCAAAATAATTGGAGGTTTCTTTCAGAGACTGTTGAAATAAACAGCCACCACACTGGAACAATGAGAATACACAGAGCCAGTGCACCAGCAGACAGAAGAACATTTCAATAGCGATGGAGCTGAACAAAAAAAAAGGAAAGGAGGAAAAAAAAATGTGTCACTTGCAGCTGTGGACTCCTAATCCCTCAGAGAGAAAGAGGAGAGAGAGTGAAAGAGAAAAGAGCATTTTGGTAGTGAACCTGTGAGTGAATCACAAACCCAGAGGGATCCACAACTGCAAATAGTGTTTGGAAATGTTCATGTTTAGCTTCATGTGTTCTGGTGGTGGTCCTCAGAATCACAGAGACAGGTAGAGAAGGCCACCTTCATTTTAATTGCTTATGTGTTATTTCTTGTTACAAGCAACCTGCAGTTCTAAAGCATGAGCTGTTTAGTACAGAGCTCTTTTATGAATGAGGCCAAATCTGTGGAGGCATGAGGCAGTACTGGGCCATTTTGTCAGCAAGGAAGGTCCGAAGAGAATTTAGTGTCCTCTCTAGGGTGGATGCATTGCCACCTACCCGTGCAATCATGCACCATGTGCCGAGCGAGAGAACACAATAGAGAAATAAAAGATCTTTTGTGAAGGCAGAGAGGATGGAGGGAGAGATAAACGAGAGGCTCCGTAGAGGCTTGCGTCAGACAGACAGAAAAAAGTCAAGACATTTACAGTGCCAGAGGAAAGAATAGAGGAAGAAGACATGGAAGCGGTTCACAAACTATTTGTATTTCAGGATATTGGTTGCAAATTAAATTTATTTAATAAAAATCCTAAAATAACTCTTGCTAATGTCACGTGTGGCAGTTTTGGACTGCATAAAGGCTCTGCACAAGACACACTACATGTTCTGAATGTCAAACTCCACCTGAGGAGCTTGGTCAGTAATTGGCATCGTGAAACAAGACAGTTTGCCGTTTTATTGCCCATTGTGCGTGTTTGGGAACAGGTAGCAGGACATTTTCGAAGGAGAGACATAGGAGAGGGGAGATTTTATATCCTGAGGGAGTGATGTGGTATGACCAGAGAGTGGAGAAACAAAACGAGAGAGAGAGAGCCTTTTTTCCCACCGTTCCCCAGAGGGTTTCATGTAAAGTCGGAGCAGTAAGAGAGATGCTGATAGGGAAGAGGTAGAGCTCTCAAGCCGAGCTCAGAGCTCACAAACAGACTGCTTCTGTCTGGATTTACTGATCAGACACAGTACACCCAGACAACTTGCCTCAAACGTGTGCTAATATGCCAATGGTGTGCTAACTGCTAAATCTAACCAGCGAAACATCGACTCGTTGGCCATTGCTTATTTCACATGCGAAGAGGATATTTATTAACAACACAGTAGCAAAAAAAAAAAAAAAAAAACCCACTTAATTCTAAAGCACAAAGTATACTTTGATTTACGCTAGGATATAGGGCTATGTCAACAGATGATAGTTTCATGATAGTTTGTTCCATCATATTCTTTTCCTGCGTTTTTACACACACAATTTCATAAAATTTTTGAATGCAATGGCCAATCAGTGGAGTTCAGATTAGTCATTGCTGAAACACTGGAGTTTTCTTGTTAAGTGTGCACGGTAACTGACTGAAGTCTGCTCTCTCGCGAATTCTCTCATCATAAGCTACAAAGTGCAGATGTAGTGTGATGTAACAATAAGAGATTCATTCATCATCCATTGTATCATAAAGTGCATATACTCACGTTAGACTGAAATAAATGATGATATTCTTTGATTATGTAAATGTTCTTGTTATCATGTTAAATACAAATTCAGTCAGCTTAAAAATATTTTAGAACATCCATATGCTACTTGTCTAAAATGATATAATGTGTAGTTAATAGTTTACATTAATATTAGGCTGATTTAGCTGTACCCTATAGTTGGTTCATCTAAGTAAATAATTAAATAAATTTAGTATGATAATATCGCATATCAGCAATCATACAGGCTAAGGATAGGATGATATGACAATGGAGCATATCTCTCAACACTACTAGGATATGCATATAGTACACTTGACATATTTTTGCATTAGCTTAGTCTGTGTGTACTGCATGTATGCGGCAAGATTTTTCTTACTATGCGTACTTTGTATGTGGACCCTTTGGACCCTTTTCACCAGGGGCGCTGTAAGGGGAGAAGTTTAGCATGATTACAAGGGCCCGACGTGGGGTGGAGGCCCTTTATAATTTTCTCTCTTTACGAAAGTCCTAGAAATGGTTTTATGGTGGGGGTTTTTATCTATTTGCCTATTGAGGCAAATGAAAACACAAAAATACATTTATTGTACTGTATATTCTGTTTACCACTATAGAAGTTTACCCAACTATGATGACTTCCACTTCTGAGAACCCCAGGTCCATTAGTTGGTCTTTCCAAACCTGCGTGACTTTCTTTCATCTGCAGAACACAAAAGTAGATGATATCCTGATATTAGGGACATTTAATAGAACCACCACACTGCTATTGCATTTAGGCCCGATGACCCCTTCTTTGGTTGACAGTCAGGAATAAGCTTTGCATTTAATTGTTCACAAATTTAAATAATAAAAATGTTCTATTGTGAAGGAATTATGATCTACACACACACACATACACACACACACACACACACACACACACACACACACACACACACACACACACACACACACACACACACACACACACAAATGTAATGGCTGCTCTGCATTGTATTGCTAGCCATTTTAATTACAGTGAATCATAATGAGACTGCACATTTTGTATTGCCTGTCAGTAATATTTCTTTTTCTTGTGATATATAGTCCATTTGGATTTGTACAGATTACCTTTGAAATGAGTCATTGAGTTGATAATTGTTTCAACAGAGCTTTTCTGACCTTTTTGCTGTTATTACTTTTGTCTATGTTTAATTAGGGGTCGAAAAGACCTTGGGACCAATCACTTCACTAGAAACAAAGTCTAATTAAGAGAAAGGAAAAGGCCTTTTAATTGTATGTCAATGTCAAAGGAACATTGTAATTAATTATTATATAGTCAAGGAGTCGGGTATTACTATTTCATAAAAAGGTGTGTGTGTGTGTGTGTGTGTGATACATGCAAGAACAGCGTGTGAATGCTTGTGGACACATGTATTAATATGTACAGTTATACTGTACATATTGTTATATGTCAATTATAAAACACTTGCACGTTTCATTTCATTCAGCTGTCAAATTATCTGTGTTTGCATTAAACAAATTACTGTCCTTTTACTAACAAGAGCTAAACAAATCTCTGACAGCTGTCAGATTGTGAATTATTGTCTTAGTCTATAAGTGTTTCATGTTTTTGGTAATTTTGTTAATCTTGCATGTGTTCTGTCCAGATGAAACACAGCAGTATCAGGCAGCTCTGTACCGTCCTCGGCTTCCTCTGTGTGACTTCACTTTTACTGTGATTGATTACATAGCTGGAGGCTGGACCAGGCTGGACTATGGTGGGCATTTCTTCTTTTTTTAACTTGTTTTCCTTTAACTTCAGATTTAACATGTTGTTATTGTCAGAGCAAATAATGATGTCTTATGCTGTATGTCATTTTAAATGTATTTGTCACGGTCGTCAAAAATCTTATAAAAACAACAGTGTTGGTGTAAAAAGATTTGGGGAGAAAAAAGAAGAAAAAAAATGCTATTAGAATCCAGGAATCGGATTACAGGAAAGGAAAGGATGTGACGTGTGGCCAAGGATGGTGACCCATTCTCGGAGTTTGTGCTCTGCATTTAACCCATCACACACACACAGCAGTGAGTAGTGAACAAACACACCCGGAGCAGCGGGCAGCCAATGGGGGACAGCCCAGGGAGCAGTTGGGGGTTTGGTGCCTTGCTCAAGGGTCTCACCTCAGTCATGGTATTGAGAGTGGAGAGAGCTCTGGTAATCCTTGTCCCCCCACCTACCATCCCTGCCAGACCTGAGACTCAGGTTAACCTTCAGGTTACAAGTCCGACTCTCTATCCATTAGGCCACGACTAATCAAATGAACTCTGATTCACTAAAAATAACCTCTCATAAGAGTCATTTGTTCTTTAATCGTCTGCATTGGTTTGCTGTGGATTCAGTGGTGGTTTTGCAATGGCGCTGAAAAAGTATTTCATAATATTTAAGTACGGTATTCCAAACCGGCTGAGTGGGTACAGTTGTAATATGGTATGGCTGTAACACCGCGAATATCTCCCTTCTCATGCATTCAATTTGGGATCATACATGCACATTTACATTGGAAATTTAAGGCCCGGAGTTCACATTTTTGTAAAAACATTTGAGAGGGATAAGTTTTTTCTCTTTTAATACAAATAGATAATTATTCTTGTCTAATTATGAAAACATACTGCCTGTTATAAATGTTGATTTGTCGTCTTCAAATTAATAGATTTTTGAGACATGCTATAGCTGCTAGCATGTTAGGTTGCAAAGAAAAGCATCAAAACAAGTTTGGACTGCACTGATCGTAAATATATTGGCTATCTGCCACCAATGTGAAAATGATTAAAGGCATACAATCACACACACACACACTCACAAAAAAACTGAACTGATACTTATGTGTAGATTAAAAATAGCTAAACAATAAAATGTGTGTGAATATTTAGGCCCTACATCTATTTATTGTAATTGAGTGTTACAGCATGTGTTACTATACTGGATCTGGCATAGGGACAGCTGTACCAAAATTCTGGAAAACAAGAATTATGTACTTAGGTTTTTGAAATTTATCAGACAGATAAAAGCATCTATTATTGTCAGTATTTGTGCAGCACAGAAAAAAAAAATGTTACAACTGTACTCAGTCTCTCTGTACAAACTCTCTACTTTTAAAGAGAGCAGGAGTGTAACATTAAGTGGACTCTGAAAAGCAAAATTAGAAATAAGAATGTGACATCTTTAGTGAATAATTTAGTCATTTTTATGCTTCCAT
The DNA here is from genome assembly GCA_036784905.1 of Acrossocheilus fasciatus. NCBI lineage: Eukaryota > Metazoa > Chordata > Actinopteri > Cypriniformes > Cyprinidae > Acrossocheilus > Acrossocheilus fasciatus. The sequence continues at coordinate 4,388,032 of CM071946.1, forward strand.
ATAATAGCAGCATTTTTCCCCATTGAAGCGCTGATAATAGTTTCACTGCCTAGATTTTTATAAATATTATTAACACCACAAATCTTTGTTGTCATGATTTGAGATGAAATTCTGTGATGTAACAGAAAAAACCATAGCATGTCTGAGAGGAAGAGAGAGAGAGACAGTATTTGAACACCTCAGTAGGCTTTGAAGTGTTGGACTTCTCAACTGGGCTGTGTGTGGAGCGCTGAATTTCTCCTCTGACAGCTGATGAGGAGATGACTGCTAATTGTCACGTCCTTCTTGTTCTTTGAAGTGTTAAAAGAGAAAATTTCCTATGATATGTTTGCTTTATTGAACTGCATGAATGATTTTAACTCCCAGTGGTTTTTCTTGCATCTTCCAAATGGTTGTAAAAATGCTGACAACATTTAGGCTACATTTGTATTTTTAAAATACTCTAACATACCAAACAAAGACCAGACAATGAAATATCGAGATATTAATGGAAGGTGTTTTTAGAAACTAGACATCATATCTATGCTTTTTTTTTTTTTTCCAGCATGCAATAGGCATAAATGCTCAATGGAAAATAATATTTTATTCATTTATAACTATGTACTTCCCCGCACAATTAATATGTACGTCATGAACAACATATGCACATGCGTAGGATGTTAATCAAGCAGTCGACAAAAGGTCAGTCAATGCGTTCCCATAAATAACAATATTTTCCTTCTGTTATGATACAAAATGATTGGCAGATTTTTAGCAGGAACAACAACATCAAAAAATCAAATACACACGGAAACAAGCCATATGCTGCTCTTGCACTATTGCTGGGGTCGATTTTGATTGCTCTGACATACTGCCAATCCAACATCATTAAATAGAGCAATTAACATCATTAATTTTTCAGATTATTTGGATACCGTGGCAGAATGTCCAGGGGAGGTTTAAAACCACCCATGGTGACAAAATAAATCGCGGACTTTGGCGCATGAATAGGTGATGGATTGCAGTGTGGGATCCCCTGCTCTGCTCTGATTGACAGGCCTGACATATGGAATAGTTCTGGTACTCTCCAGAGACTCGGAAAGAGTGAGAAAGGGTGGGAAAGAAAGAGCGAGAGTGTGAGAGGGGTTGGTGAGTGAGCCGCACTGCCTGCCAGCTCGAGAGGAGGAGGAGAGGGTGCTTTCTTACTACAATCTGTATTTCTGATCAAAGCAGCTCCAGATCTCACTCTATCTATCTCTAGCCTTCTCTCTGCCTGTCTCGAGCTTCCCTCCTTTCCATCTTACTGCATATTCCCTTTCTCTCTTGCTCTCTCACTCACTCACTCACTTCTAAATTTAGCACCAGAGGCAATTAGTGGTGAAGTGCTCAGAGCAAGATCTGTAACTGCTGACAGGTTGCACAAGTACAACAAACTACAGTGTGTGTGTGTGTGTGTGTGTGTGTGTGTGTGTGTGTGTGTGTTCTGTTTGGAGTATTTAAATATGCAGCTCTTTGCCCGTTTATGCCTCTGTGGAAGAGGTCGTATTCCTTGCTATTTAGACATGTACATGTGAAAACAGGTTTGGACATTGTTATTTTGAAGAAAAAAAAAAAATCTAATTTTCATCACATTATTAGTAGTATTAATATTAGGGTAGAATGGGGCCAATTCAGCACCCGGACTCTTCTACTACGAAGCCATGCTGTTGTAATAACTGCAGTATGTGGTTTTGCATTGTCCTGCTGAAATACACATTATCTGGAGGGGAGCATATGTTGCTCTAAAACCTTTATATACCTTTCAGCATTCATAGTGCCTTCCAAAACATGCAAGCTGCCCATACTGTATGCGCTTATGCACCCCCATACCATCAGAGATGCTGGCTTTTGAACTGAACGCTGATAACACGCTGGAAGGTCTCCCTCCTCTTTAGCCTAGAGGACACGGCGTCTGCGATTTCCAACAAGAATGTCAAATTTGGACTCGTCTAACCATATTACACTTTTCCACTTTGAAACAGTCCATTTTAAATGAGCCTTGGCCCACAGGACATGACGGTGCTTCTGGATCATGTTCACATATGGCTTCCTTTTTGCATGATAGAGCTTTAGTTGGCATCTGCAGATGGCACGGCGGATTGTGTTTACCGACAGTGGTTTCTGGAAGTACTCCTGGGCCCATTTAGTAATGTCAGTGAGATAATCATGCCGATGAGTTATGCAGTGTCGTCTGAGGGCCTGAAGACCACGGGGTCTCTGAAACTTTTGATGATGTTATGTATTGTAGATGATGAGATTTGCACAGACCTGTAGCAGGCATCAAATTTGAAATGAGCTCATTTAGTGGATAAAGGTGTAAAATCTCTCCGTTTAAACATTTGTTATGTTATCTATGTTCGGTAACACTTTATTTTAGGGTCTCTTAACTAGTTGCTAATTAGCATGCATATTACTAGAATATTAGCCATTTATTAGTAGTAATTAAGCACATATTAATGCCTTATTCTACATGACCTTATTCTACATCCCTAATCCTACCCAATACCTAAACTTAACAACTACCGCACTAACTATTAATAAACAGCAAATTAGGAATTTATTGAGGGAAAAGTCGTAGTTGATAGTTAATAAGTGTTCCCTATTCTGAAGTGTTACCCTATGTTCTATTGTGAATAAAATATTAGCTCATGTGATTTGAAAGTCTTTTAGTTTTCATTTTATTCAAATTTAAAAAATATCCCAACATTTCTGGAATTTGGGTTTTATATATATATATATATATATATATATATATATATATATATATATATATATATATATATATATATATATATTGTTTACAGTGTACCTTTAAGGGAACAACAGCATGTCACTGGGGCAGTACCCTTACTTTTACCTCACCCAACTTTTTACCTTATTTACCCCAAAAACAATTAAGGGCACAAACAGTATTAATAATTTAAGGTACCAACACACCTTTTAGTGGTTAATAAGCTACAAAGCTGTTCCTGAAGGAATACTGCCCCAATGTCAAACTGTTGTACCTCTAAAGATACTTTTTTTTTTTTTTTTTATGACACTCCTTTTTTGTCTTTGATTTCTGCGTACATAATTAATGCTGGCATGACAATGCAAACAGATCAGTTTTTAAATGGTATATCATCTAAAAGAGCCCTGTGTGCGTGCTGCGTTTGGCGCTTCCTGCGGATTTGCATTACTACAGAATCTGCCACACTTTAGCTGAGATCTGTGATCAGTAATAGTTTGATGGGAGACTGATTGAACCCTTCCCTGACAGTGAGCTGGAAAGACGTTTTCGCTGCAAACGTTTATTCAGGTGGGAGGATAATGTAGAATGATTTGAGAGAGCCCAATAGCGGCAGAGAAACCCAATTCTCCTGAGAGTTACCGGCCTGTCCGGACTCATTAGTCGCCAACTTACTATCCTCTCTCCTGCTTTCTACCCGTGAAGAGGGTGCACATCTCCACCTCAGACTGCTTGATTCAAGGAGACTATTTAAGGATGCAATTCAGTTTTTCACTAGTCTGAATTACTTATTATTCCACTGTATAATCCCTGTGGACTCAAGATAGTATTCCTATCATGAGCATTTGACTGAATTAGGTTTTTTTTTATTTTATTATTTGTGCCATTAAATGCCAAATGAAACACGGCAGATATAGATGAGTGACTGATTGTAAAACCAACTGAACCAATATTTGGATGTTCAGGTCAGGTATTTGCTGAGTGCCGGTGATAAAAATTTATTACTTCTCATCCTTGGATATTTCCGATGAGAGGGAGAATCTATGTCGATGCACAGAGCAACATTTCCACACACTTCGGCATTGTTTAACGCAGCCTACATACTTTATTTCCAAACTCTGCCTAAATATGGCTTTCATCTGTATTTCATTTTCATAAGTGAGGACTCATAAGGAATGTTATGAAATAACTAGGCTGTGCTATTTTAGCAGCAAAAAACGTACACAAGAATGCAGTTTAAGCTGAATTCAGTTCATAACAAAAAATAAATTCTCAGATTTTGGATACAGCATTTGATTGAGTTGACCTAAAGTGACCCCAGTCCTGGTTTATGCAGTCCTTTCTGTAATCCTGCTTGGAGATACAAGTGAAATTGTGCGATGTTTTCCAGTATTGCTTGGCTACCTGAGGTATTGCCAGAACCCTATTGTCTCAGGTGGTTTTACAGAGGGGTTGTATCATCCCCATGGGGAATATCACATTTGCATAGTGTGATTATCTTCAATTGTTTATATACGCATCATAATGCTGCGGTGTTCATGGGCATGTGGGTTTATGGATGTTTAAAGCTCATCTTTGTGTTGAGATTTGAGCTGTGAATCAGACTCTGGTGAGTCAGGGAGAGAGACGCTCTAATGAGGGACTAGCTTCTGCCAACTGGTATTATGTTACCTTTTGTTGTCATGTAAATCTCAACACTCAATAGAGAATAAAAGCCATGACTGACATTTTCAAGAGCTATGCGGTTTTCTTCTCTGTCCCTGCATAGTTCAACCCCATGTGATAATGTTGTTGTAATGTGTAAAGAATAGCAGCTTTTGAGAAAATCCTCATCCGCAATACAGTATGTGATAGCGTACAATAAATGCAGGTCTTAATATACCCTAGGACCCTTAAGTAGCTAAATGATGTATCTGTAACAATAGATCCTGTGTCTGCTTAATTTGTCTTTTTGTTTTGTTTATGTTCAAAATAGTTTGAGCCGTATCTCAACAGCCACAAAATCTCAGCCAGTTTTATAAAATGAATCGACAAATCAGAAACTATTTGCAAATCAGAAATTATTACTCATGTGCTACTAATGTGCTAAGGAGGGCTAAGGCGAATGTAAAAATTTTAGTAAATAACAATTTAAAAATAGCAAAAGTTCATGAACCTATTTATGGACCGTATGGTGCATTTTAATGATACTTTTATGGAGCATGTAAAATCCTCCTGCAAAAGAACAGCCAGTACAGTCTGCAAAATTTCTCTGTCCGTGTTCAAATGTGAGAAAAATAATTATTTGAATTGAACTTATTTGAATATTTATTTGAAAGGGCTAGTTCACCCAAAAATGAATATTCCGTCATTAATTACTCTCCCTCATGTCGTTCCAAACCCGTAAGAAAAGAGTAAAGAGTAGAGATACATTTTCAACCTCGATTTAAAAATGGTAATAGAAGGTTCAATGCGGATGTCCAGAGTCAGCTGGTTCCACAGAGTGGGGGCAGTAACAGAAAAAGCTCTGTCACCCTTAGTTTTTAAACGGGAATGAGGGACAGATAAAAGAGCCCTGTCAGAAGATCTTAAAAGTCTGATAGATGACACAGGGGTAAGAAGATCTTTAATATAAGATGGAGCTTGATCTCTTCCCTTCAACACGCGTTCATGTGAGTAACACAACACATACATATGATGCTGCTGTTCTGACGTAGAACACGGATGCACTGCGCCTTGTTTACAAGCAGAGGAATGCACATGCATGTGTCGTGATACTCTTATGGATGTGCGTCAAAAACCGACAAACGACAAAAATAGTTGTAGTCATTATTTTTCTTTTCTTTTCACACAAAAATTATTCTCATAGCTTCATAATACGGTTGAACCACTAATGTCACACGGACTATTTTAACGATGTCCTTACTACCTTTCTGGACCTTCAACGTCTTGAACGTCCTTTGCTGTCTATGCAGGGTGAGAAAGCTCTCGGATTTCATCAAAAATATCTTAATTTGTGTTCCGAAGATAAAAAGAAGGTCTTACGGGTTTGGAAAGACGTGAGGGTGAGTAATCAATGACAGAATTTTCATTTTTGGGTGAGCTATCCCTTTAACTGGGAAAAATTGATGTTGGAGAGGATGGATAGGGTTTGTAAGTTATGTCTGTGAGTTATCCACCTGAACAAAACAGAATTGTATTCAGAGTATACAATATTTTTCTAATCTGTCATTTTGTATCAGGGACTGAAGTTTTGCTTTTGGTGGCACAGTCGGTTCTGTTTCACAGTTGTCTGAAACTTAATGTATGAAGTTAAACAATAAATAATAACATTAAAGAAAACACATTAGTTTAATATTTTCAAATCATATTATTTAAAGATATGAGATAAGAGCTAATTGGCATTTATTAATAGTAATGATAATCAAAAATAAATATGCAGGTATGGGCTGCACATTGGCTCCAAGTACCCACATGACATATGGTTGGAATAATTCACCACAGATGCTCAACAGAAAACAAGTAAATACACTCAGACAAACCCCAACAAGAGGAGAGCCCACATTGATTTTAGGATCATTTCCTTTGCCCCCATCTGGAAAGGGATTTTTTTGTTTTCACAGTTGTGTGATCTTATCAGATCCTTTGGAAGTCAGCACCATTATCAAGAGCAGACTATGAGCTTCTTGGACACAGATTAAGTCCGATGCTCTTAGAGGAGAATCACTGTTAACAAAAGAGTTTAATCAAGGTCTAGGCCTGATGTGCGTCTCAGAAAATTGCTTTAGACTTTCAGATGGAAGAATACCTGGGCCAAGACACAGATGGATTAAACATGCACTTATACATTACCACATCGAGGTGTTATATCATGCAATACATTACTGGATTGGCTTCAGCATTATAATTATATAGTAGTACACAGATGTGAAAATACAGCTGATGCCAGTGTGTGTTTCTTCGTTAGTCCACCGCTATTGGAGTGAAGTGGTAAAGCCACACACAAGACTGCAGGTCCTGAACACAGCATGGAGAAATCCTTACATTCATGCCACGCAGATTCATTGCTGTTTTCTGTTTGGCCAGTCATTTCCTCATGGGGAGCTGCTGTTTGCGTTGGCCGCTGTTGGGTTTTGGGGTACAGGGCCACAGTTGTGTTCCCCACTCTGTGTGCTGCTCCTGTGGTATTTCCTGCCCACGTTTTTCCTCTGCGTCTCCCTGATTTGACTGAGTCCTGATGCAGCACGTATGAAATATTAGGAAGAGATATGGTGCTTCGGGGACAGCAAATTGAAATCCCTCATTGTTTTTATATGTGAGTTTGAATTTTTCGGTCATTTTTTAATGCACAATGAATTATCGCGTGTGGTGGCATGTTAAAAAGGTTGGTCAAATATTTTCCTAGGGGATTGTTTGCTTTTCCTGCAAATTCGACCAAAAAGACTTTTAAACTTGAGTTCTTGCCCGCCAGCAATTTGTCCGTGCGAGGTTTTTGTGACCTTGTAAATACTAGCAGTGGTTGCTCATTTAATTACTACTCCATATATTTATGTACTCTCAATATAACCTGTCATGACAAGCTGCAAGCCAGATTGAATCATTTTCACTGAGCTGGAAGGAGCATTTAAGCTCTATCACCAAGTAATAAAATCGTGGTTGAGTTGTTCGCCTTTCATATGCAAAAGTCCATCTAAATAAAATGAGTCATATTTCCACTGCCCAAAGATCTCCCTAATGGGTTTTGTGTAAGCACATTTTAAATGACATTAAACATTATTTTGACTCAAATAATGATTGTTCTGTTTAAGCTGAGAAAAGATAAATGAAGAAGAACATTAACTGAATCCAATGGCCCATGTTAGCATGCTAAATCTAACTTTTTCACTAAATGTAAGGAATGGGATGAGCAAATAAAAAGTCTATTCACTATATGTTCAATGAGCACTAGCATAGCTAACACTTAATTTGCGCTTGCAGTCCAGTCTTATGCAAAGCATGCTGGGATCTAGAAATCCATTCTCCAGTTTCAGTTGACAATAAAAATGATTCAAGTATTCCCAACACAAAATAATTAACTTCCATTTCCAATTTAAGTCAATTAAAAGTAGGTTGTGACTAAATGCTCAATAATTGTATTGCGCGATCTGATTTCTTGAGTAAATTATGCAGGGAGTAAAAATGTTTTTCAGTGAACATCTAAAGTCTTTTATAAAGTGCTCTCCACTTTATTTTTAACATAAGTTCTAGGACAGCCATTTTGAATGAGCAAGGGTTTATTGTGCCACTTCCAGTCAGCTGTTCATTATATCGGTTGATATTGCGAACTGGTGTTTGTTATTTTATTTTTACATGTGTGATCGTAATCATAAACACACTGGTTTTGGCACAAATGCTTTTACCAATTACTTCACTTTTATATTTTTCAGACTATTTACGTGTAGTAGCTTATGAATCATAAATCATTTACAGCAAACAGCTTACTTCTGTGTTAGAAAATAAGGTGGATGTGAGTGATGGTATTTACAAAGGTGACTAGCCATGGTAATTAAAAAAAAAAAAAGAAAAAAAAAAGAAGGTATACGAAACCTTCGATATATTGTTATATATAGTTATAGCCACAAGCCAGTCTGATTTTTGGCAAACTTTTGTTTAGCAATGCTAGGACCATTTAGCAGATGTTCATTTTTTTCAAGGAGACAGCATGGTTCAAAGAGAAAAAAAGGCTGGCAAAAATAGAATATCAGTGATGTTGTTCTGTTTGTCTCCTTTTTATGTGTCTTCCTTACCATACATATCCCAACATCAATCATATGAGACAAGCCTGATTCTGTCGCTGTGACGAGGTTTGTTCTCATATTAGTGACAATGTGAATGTGGACAGGATGAGTCGTAGGAAGAGAGAGAGAGAGCTCTCAAATAATTCCATAAATCAAAACAGAAGTCCCACCATTTCCTTTACAGCCTTTGAATATGAAACCAGATGTTGCCTTTGTACACTTCTTCGTTGTTGTTTTTTCTTCTTTCCTTTTTTTTTAGCCTGCAATGAAGCAAAATGTCCTTTCTGCCTGGGGTGCTGGTCTGTTTTGAGTTGATATGAGGAACTAGTGAACCTTTGACCAATCCATGTCAGTTTTCTCAACATCCTTTACCAATCTCACTAGCCTTAAGCCAATGTCTACGATTTGATGAACAAAAACACAATGTCCTCATTGGAAATGTTTATTCAAATAACGTTCCTTGCATCACCCCGGTGTGTGCGTATCAGACATGCATGTCAGACGTTATTCATCTGCGGCATCATCCTATTTTCTTGTATCTGCATTGTGTAATTCCCCCCAGGATTTCTCTGTGAATATCGCTCAAACCCTGAGGCTATGAGAGGAGGTGACCGGCCGTCAGGTATACGGAAAGCACGGTATCAAAATCCATTGACTCAAACCGTGCTTGTAAGTGGAGCTAACGTTCGCCATTCTCTGTGTTTCCTGTGTTGCATCTGCTGACATGTTGGCGCTTTCCTTGTTTGATCAGAGAGATTTTGCACCAGTCTGTTCAAAGGGCTCAGCCGTTTCTTTTTGTGGGTAATTCTAAAGCAAATATTTCTCTGAGGTAGTCTATGGCTGCTTAGAGAGCACATGCTAGTGCTGAAATGAAAGGAAATACAGTATTTCCCCTCTTTATTTCCTCTCTCTGTCTTTCATATGGACCTAAAGCAAATGTTGACGTTGAATTCAGATAGCGCTGATCCGGGGATCCTGCGGAGATGGCGGATCCAATATATTTGTGTCTTTATTTGAGTTCAGAACGTCGAGCCTTTGAAAAAGAGGGCAAAAAAGAGAAAAACGGTCAAACGATCAAGGCCACCTCTGCTTTAATATACCCTGCAATTCTCGAAGGCGAAACACAGGTCAATTCAGACATGTCATCGGTCTGTTTTTTTTAATGCAACACGTTTACCGGCTTCGTGGTTATTCCAATGCATCAACCCTCATCTGTCATTGCTCCATAAGACAACATCCCATTGTGTTGAGATTTTAAGAGTCTTGAATTGGCTCAGACTGATATGAAGAACCAGTGTTGGTATGTCGACATAGTTCTCAAGTCTCAGCTGCAACTGCGTATTTGGGGAGGCATTTGCATAAAGAGCAAATCCCAGCAGTCCTAACCTTAAGAAAGCCGAGCAGACAGGACTCCCAAACAAACGCTCTGCCAATTAAAGCCACTATCCTCACTGTCTGTAGCCAGGAACACCGTCTCTCCATAATGACTCAGTCTCTCCATCTACATGACAGCATGTCAGGAGACCTCTCCCCTGCTCAGGGAGCTATCTTAATTGGTGAAACCTCATGGGAGTCTGTGTTGAGATGTGGTCGCAAGGGTTGGTGCTTTTCTTCATCTTGGTCGCCGATTTATTTTGTGCCCTAGTTTTCATTCAGTTGGAGGGCATATTTTAGATATTAAGGGTTTCAGGTATCAGGCTGGTAATCAGATGAGATAATCAAACTTAAAATGGGGACGGTGGACTATATAACAATGCATTTGTTTGGAGATAAATAGTAATCTTGACCTTTTACCAGGCCTCAGACAATAGGGCAAAATATCTGAAACATTTAAGGAATAGTTCACTCGCGAAAATTATTTGGATAACACTTTATTTTAAAGACCAATAATAGCTATTAACTAGAATGCATATTACTAGTATATTGGCTGTTTATTAGTACTTATAAAGCACATATTAATGCCGTCTGCATGACCAAATTTTAGATCCATATTCCTACCCCACACCTAAACTTAACAAGTCCCTTATTAGCTATTAATAAGCAGCAAATTAGGAGTTTATTGCAGCAAAGTCATAGTTAATAGTTAGTAAACTGTGAGAATTTGCGGACCTTCAAATAAACTGTGACCATTGTGGGCTTAACTTTGTGTTATTTCAATCACGTATGCTCCTATTTTTCTGCGGGATACAAACATTTTTGAAGAAATGTTATGCAGCTCTTGCCATACAAAAACAGTGCAAGGGTTTTCAAGCTCTTAAATGGACAAAAAAAACCCCACAGATTTTGTGTGCATGTTTGTGTTGTTTCTTAATTTGCTTAATTCTCCTAGTGAATCAGGTCCTAAAAACATGCAGACTGCACTCGGAAATAAACCATTTACTCAGTGTGTGCAATTTGTTGTGAATTGCCCTTAAAATGTTATTTTTAGGGTGAACTCGTCCTTTGAGTAAATTCTGTTTGACAGCATTGCTAATTAACTCACAGACTATTTGTATGTTCTACAGAGATTATATTAAGAAATCAACTTTTGGTTGAGGCTTTTTCTTGCAGGTAAACCTGTAATTGGTAAAAGCAAGTAAACCCTCATGGTTTCTTATTCCTACAAGTTTCATATATATTATAATATTTAAGAAATTTAATGTACATTTGTAACACTATACCTTGGCATTAAAATAGAGAAAACTAGTTAACACTGCTGTGTGTCATAGAAATGCTTTTGTGGACTTTTTTCTTTTACTATTGGAGCAAATGGGAAGCAAAAATTATATTTTTTGTAGTTCCCATTCACTACTATAGACGTTTACCCAACTATGATGACTTCTGACTATGACAAAATGTCAAAAAGACTCTATTATATAATTTCCAATAACAGCCACATAGAGGGAAGCTCAGCAGCACAGGAGATGCAGGAAGGCAAATCAGCATGAAAGGATTTTAATGTGCAGATATTTTGCTTGCGAGAGGTTCTTAGCACACAAGGGAGTTGATCAGCCACTCGACACTGATCCTCCTCCAATTAGACTCAAATTAGAAGAGTAATGAACTTCTGAAACTTGACCTAAAATTAATGTTTGGATGTGAACGGCTGTGCTCTCCCCATCTAACCTGATATATTTTCAGGAGATCAGTGCATAGATTTTGGTGACTATGGATGTCTGTTTTCACTTCAGTGTGTGAGAGAGTTTAGAAATAAACAAAAATTAGAAATAAAATTGTGAATCATGTTCACATTGTGAAAATATAAAGGGGCACCTTCATTACATAATAATAATAGTCAGACTTACCTGATGGTCACAAAAGGCCATATTGTGCAAAGGGCACAATAAGCTGTATAGCGACGGGCTGGGTAGCGTTGCGGCCCCGATGGGCTGTGTGATGATAGGCCATTGAATGTGAAAGGCCACGATAGGCCGAACTTCTTAAACAATAATAGTCAGACTTACCTGATGACCACCATAGGCAGAGTTATGTGAAGGCCATGATAGGCCATGTTATGCAAATGTCACAATAGGCCAAGTAAAGCTGGGCACACACTGTGCAATTTTTCCTTTACAATTGTTGCCTGTCAGTCTGAATGAATATGATGATCATGTCATGCTGTGGGATCTCATTAATCATTAATGATTAATTAATAATAAGTCATTAATGTCAGACTGTACGACAGTCAAGACACGTTAAAAACTGGTGTGCGCAAGAAAACTTGTTTGGAGTTTTACATTATCAACACGTTCACTGTGATCTGCATTACACGCGGTGCTGTGATGTTGGCTATCATTTAAAGTATATGTGACCCTGGACGACAAAACCAGTCTTAAGTGTCATTTTTAAAAAAAATTGAAGATGATACATCATCTAAAAGCTGAATAAATAAGCTTTCCCTTGATGTATGGTTTGTTAGGATCGGACAATATTTGATTGAGATACAACTATTTGAAAATCTGGAATCTGACGTTGCAAAAAAATCTAAATATTGAGAAAATCGCCTTTAAAGTTGTCCAAATTAAGTTCTTAGCAATGTATATTACTAATCAAAAATTAAGTTTTGATACATTTACGGTAAGGAATTTACAAAATATCTTCATGGAACATGATCTTTACTTAATATCCTAATGATTTTTGGCATAAAAGAAAAATCGATAATTTTGACCCATACAATGTATTTTTGGCTATTGCTACAAATATACCCTTTATTGTGGTCCAGGGTCACATGTTAATTGAAGCAATACCGGCGTATTTAAGGATAGTGTAAGCAGCACTACAAACCCACATGAATGACCAAATGACAAGATGACCAAATCAAGGCCAAAATCGCACAGTGTGAGCTGGACTGACCGAAGCCAATAGGTATGAGGAAACTGAATGAAACCACCACCAGTATCCGCAAAGATAAAAATGTCTTAATTATAACTTAAAGATGCCTGCTAAGCATTGAGCCAGATCTTACCTAGAACTCAAAAGGGAGAGTGACCATGTGTGCATCACCTTGATAGAGACTGCATTCGTAGTAGCACCAGTCCAAAAGAATGTCCTGAGGTGAGAGCCACGGTTCTCTGCATCTGCAGTCATGGGATTCTAAATGACTGCATTGTGATAGAAAGACCATTAGATTAGTAAAGTGAATGTAGAAGTTAAGTCAACAGAAAGGCTCAGAAAAGCATAAACACTGGAACTGTAATAAATATAACTATACTTGGGCATAACTCCCCAGAGAAACCAGATCGCATGAAATATAAGTTAAAGAAATACTAGGAATGACTGTGTATTTGATGGACATTATCTCGATGGAACTCTCAAATTCTCGTATACATGGATCTAATGTGAAAACTGTAAATTCATGGCATTCAGCTTTTAATGTGTCATCTTTTCTGAAATCTTCTTAAAAATTATTTTATGGTTATTTATCTATTAATACAAATTAATTTTTATTAATTAATTAATTTTATTTATTTATTAGTCTACCAGGTGGTGGGATGGGTTATAAATTTGTACAGCTGCTTTTTGTTTTATATTACTGTTCCCTGCAAAAAAAAAAAAGAGAAATACTAGGAATGCATGGAACAAGGACAAAGATAGAAAAATAAACCTTGTGATACTGTAACGTGGCTGACGAGACGTGAGACGGGCGGATCCATGTGCAAACTTTTATTTAATGGCACGGTCATAACAGGCAGGGTCAAACAATGGCAAACAGGTATGGCAAGGACAAGACAAAGAGTAATCCTAGGGCAAGCGAAGGTCGATGATCGGCAAACAGTATCCAGAGGGGCTAGGCAGAGAGATAATCCAGGTAAAACGGGCTAGAGTCCAATAGGGGTGCAAACAGTGTCCAAACGGCAAGGCAAGGGTTAATCCAGGGAACACGGGCTAGAACAAACACGGGAAAAACCAGGCAGGGAAAACTATCCAGGGCTTTGTAGAGTAGCTACTACTAGGAGAGCGGTAAACGCATACAATACTCGGCGACGAGGGAGAGAAAGTCCAGGGTTTAAATAGTGTGTGTAATGAGTGATGCGTGGGATCAGGTGTGCGTGTGATTAGTGCAATGAGTGATAGGTGACAGCTGTGTGCGTGTGATTGGTGAGATGGGTGATGGGAAATGCAGTCCATGTGATGTGTGGTGTGAAAGTCACTATGATGAGTGACCTCTGGTGGTGAATGAGCAGAAGTGCGGACCAGATTCGTGACAGAGTGTGACGGAAGCCCCCAAAGAGCGGCTTCCAGACGCTCCACACATACTTATAATCCAGGAGAGAGGTGGAGCGGAGGCGGAACAGGGGGAGGGATGGAGGGCCAGGTCCCTGTGCAAGCGGAGTGACTGGGGACCAAGGCAGAGCCAACACAGCAGGAAACCTGGGCGGAGCCGGCGGGACTGGAGCCAAACAGGGCGGACCAGACGAGACTTGAGCCCACCAGAGCGGACCAGACGAGACTTGAGCCCACCAGGGCGGACCAGACGGGACTGAAGATCTCCACGCTGGTGCAGAAGACCACCAGAGCCAGACAGCAGACCACCAAGGCGGCGCAGATAGAGCAGGAGCATACCATGACGGATCAGGAACCCACAACAGAGACTGGGACCTAAGGGAAACTGAGACATAAGGAGGAGACAGAACATGCACAGACACAAGGACTGAGGTAGGGAACACACAGGCGGCCTCCATAGCTGTGACAGGGCAGGACGAGAGTTCAGGGACAGCCCTTCTGGCTGCGACAGGACAGGACGAGAGTTCATTGACGGCCTCCATAGCCGTGACAGGACAGGACGAGAGTTCATTGACGGCCTCCATAGCTGTGACAGGACAGATCGAGAGTTCATTGACGGCCTCCATAGCCGTGACAGGACAGAATGAGAGTTCATTGACAGATACCGCTGACACCTCTGGAGGTTCTGCGGCGGTTGCCGCCACCTCTGGAGGTTCTACAGTGGTAAACACAGGACACAGGGAGAGTTCAGTAATGGTCTCTTTGACCGCAACACAACAGAATGAGAGTTCATTGACAGATACCGCTGACACCTCTGGAGGTTCTGCGGCAGTTGCCGCCACCTCTGGAGGTTCTACAGTGGTAAACACAGGACACAGGGAGAGTTCAGTAATGGTCTCTTTGACTGCAACACAACAGAATGAGAGTTCATTGCTGGGTGCCACCACCATACAAGGGGTCGACGCGAGCCCCGCCGCTTCTGGAGGTTCTGCAGCGTGGACCGCCACCTCTGGAGAAGCTGAAGCGGGCGCCACCACCTCGGGCAGTTCTGCGGTGGTGTACGCAGCCCAAACGCAACACAAAGCAATTCCCATCCGGGGAAGTGCCTCAGACAGGGGAATATGCAGAAGAACAGGAGGGTTAGAGTGAGTTGGTTTGGGGCTACCAGCCGTGCGTGCAGACACCAGCGGTACATCCCTCAAACTAGACATCAAACCGGTATAATGGAAGACTGACTTGATGATTTGGGTGTGTCAGCTGTGACGGGCCGTGGCTCTGGACGGTCAGCCGTGATGGGCTGTGGCTCTGGACGAGCAGCGGAGACGTGACTTGACTTTAGGAGATCAGCTGAGACGTGAAGTGACTCTGGCCGAGTATTCTGTAACGTGGCTGACGAGACGTGAGACGGGCGGATCCATGTGCAAACTTTTGTTTAATGGCATGGTCATAACAGGCAGGGTCAAACAATGGCAAACAGGTATGGCAGGGACAAGACAAAGAGTAATCCTAGGGCAAGCGAAGGTCGATGATCGGCAAACAGTATCCAGAGGGGCTAGGCAGAGAGATAATCCAGGTAAAACGGGCTAGAGTCCAATAGGGGTGCAAACAGTGTCCAAACGGCAAGGCAAGGGTTAATCCAGGGAACACGGGCTAGAACAAACACGGGAAAAACCAGGCAGGGAAAACTATCCAGGGCTTTGTAGAGTAGCTACTACTAGGAGAGCGGTAAACGCATACAATACTCGGCGACGAGGGAGAGAAAGTCCAGGGTTTAAATAGTGTGTGTAATGAGTGATGCGTGGGATCAGGTGTGCGTGTGATTAGTGCAATGAGTGATAGGTGACAGCTGTGTGCGTGTGATTGGTGAGATGGCTGATGGGAAATGCAGTCTATGTGATGTGTGGTGTGAAAGTCACTATGATGAGTGACCTCAGGTGGTGAATGAGCAGAAGTGCGGACCAGATTCGTGAGATTCTTAACCCTCTTGGGCATGGAGTTCTCCAGAGCTTCACAGGTTTCCACTGGAGTCCTCTTCCACTCCTCCATGATGACATCACGGAGCTGGTGGATGTTAGAGATCTTGCGCTCCTCCACCTTCCGCTTGAGGATGCTCCACAGTCCATCACCTTTACCCTCAGCTTCTTTAGAAAGGCAGTGGTTGTCTTGGAGGTGTGTTTGAGGTTGTTATCATGTTGGAATACTGCCCTGCGGCCCAGTCCCTGCTTCAGTATGTCACAGTACATGTTGGCATTCATGGTTCCCTCAATGAACTGTAGCTCCCCACTGATGGCAGCACTCATGCAGCCCCAGACCATGACACTCCCACCACCATGCTTGACTGTAGGCAAGACACACTTGTCTTTGTACTCCTCACCTGGTTGCCGCCACACACGCTTGACACCATCTGAACCAAATAAGTTTATCTTGGTCTCATCAGACCACAGGACATGGTTCCAGTAATCCATGTTCTTAGTCTGCTTGTCTTCAGCAAAGTGTTTGCGGGCTTTCTTGTGCATCATCTTTAGAAGAGGCTTCCTTCTGGGACGACAGCCATGCAGACCAATTTGATGCAGTGTGCGGCGTATGGTCTGAGCACCGACAGGCTGACCCCTCACCCCTTCAACCTCTGCATCAATGCTGGCAGCATTCATGCGTCTATTTCCCAAACACAACCTCTGAATATGACGCTGAGCACGTGCACTCAACTTATTTGGTCGACCATGGCGAGGCCTGAGTTGAACCTGTCCTGTTGAACCACTGTGTGGTCTTGGCCACCGAGCTGCAGCTCAGTTTACGCCATCTTTATGTAGAGCAACAATTCTTTTTTTCAGCTCCTCAGAGAGTTCTTTGTCATGAGGTGCCATGTTGAACTTCCAGTGACCAGTATGAAAGAGTGAGAGCGATAACACCAAATTTAACACACCTGCTTCCCATTTACACCTGAGACCTTGTAACACTAACTAGTCACCTGACAGTGGGAAGAGAAAATGGCTAATTGGGCCCAATTTGGACATTTTCACTTAGGGGTGTAAGTGAACTTTTGTGGCAGGTGGTTTAGACATTAATGGCTGTGTGTTGAGTTATTTTGAGGGGACAGAAAATTTACACTGTTATACAAGCTGTACACTCGCTACTTTACATTGTAGCAAAGTGTAATTTCTTCAGTGTTGTCACATGAAAAGATATAATAAAATATTTACAAAAATGTGAGGGGTATACTCACTTCTGTGAGACACTGTATATTTGACAACAACGCCTTAATAGCTAATTGAACTTTAGCTATTGAACCCTGCAAAACATTGTTTAAAGAAAATCCTTACACAGGGAAAAAATGTAGCACAACTGTATAGCAGTACGTCATGTCCTGGTCAGTTGCATGCCTGTTCATTAATGTTCCACAGTAAACTATAAAATTAAATTATTATTTATCAACTATAAAATTAAATTTGTATTTATAAATTCAATTTTGTATTTATAAATTCAAAATTGTATTTATAAATTCCAAGTGGATGCTGCACACTGGTGGTGGTTGAGGAGAGACCCCCCACATGATTGTAAAGCGCTTTGAGTGTATTGCAATACACATTAAAGCGCTATATAAATGCCTCATTCATTCATTCATTCATTCATTCATTCATTCATTCATTCATTCATTCATTCATTCATTCATTCATAAAACACGCCAGAACTATAGAAAAGCCTTCACATGCCCAAGTTTCCAATTAGGATATAGTCTACTTTAATGCTCCACCACATAGGAAAAGAGAGACGCCAACTAGTTATTTACCAGATGCAGACTAATACAAACATACAGTAGCTGAAGCTGATTATATCGTCTTGGTCTGGAACAAGGTTAGCTTACAGTAATCGTGAAAATAAGTGAAGCAGTCTTTAAATCTGACAATGGCTCAAATGAATAAAACTGGCTGAAAATTTTGGTGGGACTCTGGCCTTATGAGCCATGGCTGAAGAATAATGAAATATTATGATGAAAATTATTAATTAATGTTATGCATCAAGAAAATATCAAACACTGTCTATTTCTCAACCTGAACAAAATTAAAGGTGCAGTAGGAGAAATTGGAAAATGCTAACTTTAGCCTGATAGCATTGAAAACGAAAGTCCCATCCTCCCTGCAAATTGCTGTCCAAAGCCACGCCCCCTGAACACATGAACGCGAACAGATCAGACGACCAGAGACAACATTACTACAATACATAATATGTCATTCACTGGTGAGTGTATAGTACAGTAAAAGTACTAGGAAGGAAGATCAGGTTGTTGATGTTTGCCTGCCACTCTGGCTCTGTCTGCATAGTGTATCTGTCTGCGTGAACAGGGTGCACAGAGGTATGCAAATACATATGTTGCCAGCCAGATAGTAAAGTCAATAAAAACGCTCGGAACAAGTGTTTTGATTGGATGAATATTTCTTGGTCCTACGCCTTCCACAGAATATATAAATACATTTAGACCACTTAACTTAATGATTGCTATCGGGATGTGAAGAAACTTTCAACAAAAAATGTTTCTGAAGACAATCACCTATTGCACCTTTAACAAAAGACAAAAACACGAGATTAAGACAACAGATAGCTTAACGATGTGCCAGACGTGGGATATTTTCACAAAAAGGTAGAATGCAAGTATCAGTCTTTATCAGAGTAAAATCTTACATAAGCCAATAATAATAAATGCTCATGATGTCCCATAAAATAGTTGTTTCAAACACTGAATGTTATTGAATGACTCTGAGTAAAACATGTTATTAAATAATCTCTTTTGTTGGAAAACAGGTATGTAAATGCTTGTCAATAAAGTATACTGAATATGTTTTATGGTCGTGTTTCTATTAAATGCACGTTAAAGGTGGCAACTAAGCTTGCAAAGATAGATCATGCAGCGCTATGCGACCTAATTCATGCACCCTGATTTCAGTACTGTATTTTACCAGTAATACGCTGAGCAAATAACTATTTAGTTAGAGTTTATTTTTTCAAAATTGCACTAAGCCGAATCACAGCCTCATGCAGCGCTAAGCTAAGCTAAGCTCACTTCGTAAACCAAGTAGCCTACTTTGTCTTAAACATGTGTGTGAATAACCTTACAAAAAGGATCAATTCTACGCCCAACTGGTGTAGGCTGATGTAGTGATGAAGACGGAAGGCTGAAAGAGGATTGCAGCTGTGTTTTTGATAGCAGGCCCGGAGAGTCTTCAATGAAAGTTTACGTGAGCGTTCAGGCAAAAATATAATTTGGTGATTGAGACATGAGTATTGACACAACAGCTCGATGAGCATTCGGACTGATAGCTGACATGAATTTAAAAGCCCCGCTAGTGTTTCACATTTTCCGTTGTGAAATAGTAACACACACATCATAGTAGGACGATCAAGCAACAGCGAACGCTTACTGTTATATTAGTTCGTTGTACAATATCCTGTAAGCAATGTCATTTACGCAATCGTTCACAGAAGGTTACATTTAAATTATGTCAGTAATTTTATGAAAAGTCGGGCTTAAATTTTTAAGCAACAGTTTCCCTGACAGAGTAGGGAACGTCAGCACCATCAGCTGCGAAAAATGAAACAAAGATTTCAGTGCTTAAATACTCCAGTTGTCAAGCAGTGATTGGCCAGACCTGTTAAGGTCCTTGCACACTGAGTCCTAAATTTTCACATGCGTTTTTCCGTTTTTTCGTATTTGTCATCCTTTCCTATCAAAATGCATGCTACGGATGAGAAAACGCAGAAAATCGAACCTGATCTGAATTTTTTAACTTGCGAAAATGGACTCATACGGTATGCCACATCATGTGCAGTGGCCTTTAGTGTGAATGAATGATGTGGCATTCGAGTATTCCTGACCTGACAGAACTAATGCTGAAGCTTTCACTTCTGTTTTTTTCCCTAATTTGTTAGACACCTGATCTGACTGCATGCACATACAGAGAAAAAATTCTGAATTTTCAGATATAAACTTAAAACTAGCAATTGCGAGGAAATGTAGGAATTGTGAGGAAAAATATTGATGATTGTGAATGAAGGAGAGATTCTGGTAGGTAAGCAGATGGATGTAAAACCTCTTTTTGGCTGCATGTGTTGTTTTTAGCTCGATAATTAGCACTTCAGGAGTAAAAGCAACCTGATCAACACCTCAGAAAACTCTCATGTGACATTTATCAGTACTATTTCTTGCCACAGCCCTTTGTCATGTTCTGACAGAAATGCTCTCTTTGACTCTAAACTAAACGAAACATCCACATGCTTAATGAGTTTTTAAATATCAGCACAACAGTACACTGTCACTATGGTGAGCTTTTAATTTACCTAGCAATTAAGCCCAGTCTCTCATTCATCAACGCTGGTTTGTCTGGTGGGAGACTCACCACTGTTTATTGATGGCTACCACGGAAACACCGCGGCTAAACGAGCTCTCCCACCGTGGAGGTCATTTCTGCCAGTTTCTGGAAGCTAACGCTAAACTGACGTCGGAGATTAATGGGACTGCGGTTGGCCAAGCCTGTTACACCTTAGATACCTGCGGATATCAGCAGACGCGACAGGGAAGGTCTTTAAGCGACGTGATGAATATTTTTGAGCTTCTAGGCACCATCCACCATCTGGTTCTAAAACAGAGACATTTTTCATGGGTATAATAGGAAATCTGTCACTATAGGATGTATAAGTGTCTGTTCTTGTTTTCAAATGCCATCATTTTGGGACTTTAAAGTAGTATAAAGAAAAACACCACAAACTGCCAGTAAATGTTACATTTCAGAAGGCTAAAGTTTGGTTTCAAACAGGAAATTCATGGTACACTCTTAAAAATAAAGGTTCTTTCTTGGCATCCATGATCCTATGAAGAACCATTAACATCCATGGAACTTTTCCATTCCAAAAAATATAGATTTTTTTTATATGTTCTGTTAATGAAAGTTTCTTTAGGGAACCCAGAATGCTTCTTCTATGGCATCGCTACGAAAAACCCTTTTGGAAATTTGGTCCCACTTTATATTAGGTGGCTTTAACTACTGTGTACTTACATTTAAATTGATCATTTGGTACAATGCACTTATTGTGTGCATAAATGTTTTTATATTGTACTTATATTTTTAAAAATACCTATATGTAATTACATCTGTAATTAATTGATGTAATTACATTTATAATTGCACTGTTGACCCATCCCTCACACCTTAACCCACCCTTAAACCTACCCAGACCACCAAACCTGTCCCTAACCTTACCCGTATCCCACCTCGATACCAGCAAAAGTGTTTTGCAATACAATATGAACACAATAAGTACATTGTACTTATTTTTTGATGCAAGTACATAGTAGTTAAGGCCACTTAATATAAAGTCTGATCAGAATTTTTATAAGAGTGTACAATACAGTATGTTTGGATATCAGGGTTTAGACTAAGTGGAGATTGCAGGAATTGGATGAAATATCCTTCATCTACAGCAGTGTTGTGAAAGATGCATACATTCATAGATGCTTTAGCAGCTCTCATGGGGGCCACCTTGATCCTTTGACCTCCATGCGAATTGGTGATGCTTTCACATGGCAGAGCTCATCAGACTTTCAGAAAAACCCTGAAAATGCTTCTTTCCAACATATTCCCATCCCTCACTCCAGCAGACATGAGATGACGGGAAAAGTGCAGGAGAGGAATATTCTGTCTCCCTTGAGTAGCCGGTAATAAATTACACTTTCATCTACTGAGCGAATCGTTTGAGGTTCTATCCATCTCTCTGTTTTATCTCCTTGCACCCCTCGCTCTTCATCCCGACTTAGCTGTCAGGAACCACCTGGCCATGGATTCTTGTGTATGTGTGGCTGTAGTCTATACAGACTCTGTAACTTTTGTCCACTGTCACACTTGAGAATTCAGTGACCTCTGCACCTGCACTGTTTCTTCAACTTCAGGCACATATGTCCTTTTTTTTTTTTTTTTACACAAAGATATACAAATCTTTATACAAATCTTGTTGTACTAAGGTCACATTAAAGTCATTCATTCATCCATTCATTCATTCATTCTTGAAATTGGAATTTTTTAGCATTTAGCAGACATCCTAGTGACTTACAAATGAGAAACACCACAAGCAATTTGTCGTAAGTGAAAATCCATCATATAAATATGGATTTCTCCTTTTTTTATACTATGATGATCTAAATAAACAGTGGAAAAAAACATTTAAATATTTGTGAAAATACTTTATAAATTGACATTTATTACTTCTGTTCCTCAATTATGACTCCATTTCCGCCACAACCAACATTTTGCCATTAATGATAAAAAAGCAACAACAACAACAACAAAAAAACAATCACAATTAAGCAAATCGTCAAATTACAATATGCAAAAAGTGTGAAACTATTATTTAATTATCAGTTAAATTAGACAAACGAGACAAACCATATTATTCACCCCCAAAAATGTAAATGTAATTTTAATAACTGTGACATACATATATTACAAAAATGACAGATTGCCCCTGTGATGTATACATATAGCCTACTATCAGACATTGTTGGACAATTTAAATAAATTGGTGACAGTTTAAAAAGTGTGTTTCCTTAGAGTTTTGGAAGTCTAAAGGTGGCACCAGATTAAGAAACACCCAAAAACTGTACAACATCACTGGGTCTCATTTATTCAACCAATTGTTTTGTGATCATCACAGTATTACAGATTACTTTTTTCCCTGTGATTCCTTCTATATTCAGTCAGTTTTATGCAAACACACACTTGGAACACAGACAAAAGATTATGTGACTAATAGGTGGAAATTTGATGTGGCTAAGAAAGACAGATTGAAAATCCAAACAAAAGCCTCTTCATCCTTCACTGCACGTTCTTCCTCTGTTGCTCATTCACAGTTTTTTTTTTCTAATGCCCTCAATTAACATGAGCCGTACACATATTTAGTTGCTAGCAGTGAATCCTCGCATATTTGATTCAGTTCATCTGTGATGTCCTTTTGCGCAGCTTCACTTTGTTGCGGTTTACAATAGATGGCCATTCATCTGCATCCTACTCTTTCACTCCCCCCCTCTCTATTTTCCTTCTTAACCTTCCTCTGATTCATACAGACTTATCGCCCTTGGGCAAAGCCAGTGGCATTTCCATAGCAACCGCCTGCCCCCTCAAGCTCCGTGGCTGCAGTGGATCAGCAGAGTTATCTCTCCTCGCTTTTGTAAAACTCTCTCGCTGTCTGTCACTCTCAGTCTTCCTCTTTAACTTCCTATTATCAGCGCACATAAAACGTGCATAATGCTCTTCTGTCCTCTCTTTCTCTGTGTCCCACTCTCCTCAGATGCCATTTTTCAGCAGGCAACCCTGAGGGCAGCCTAGGATGTGAAGCTTGAATAGAGTTGGGGCTGACATTTAACGAATGTCACCTCAAAATGCTGATCATAGAACATTCAGCTTTACAAACTATCATATGCTTATTGTGAAAGAAACAGCATCCATTATATACACAATATAATATACCTTATCTATCAGTTGATTGTTCCAACCCCATCTCGTGACAAAATGTAACTATTTTATGAGGTGGCGATTTCATATGATTTGTACGATGTGATTTGAACGGAAATGGATGTTTTTATAAGAAAAAATACAAAAGCATGAAGGTCTACCTCTAAACCTAACCATCCGCAGTCTGATTCTTATGAATTAGCCACCATTTTGCCAAAACATCAAACTAGTTGCCATGAGAGTGTGTTGGATTGCTCTCATAAAGGATTGTGAATGCAGTTGTTATATCATTTTATTGAATTTTACATTATCGAAAGCAGCAAATTAGTAGTTTATTGTGGCAAAAGTCATAGTTATTTAATTGTTTGGTAATAGCGAGAAATGGACCTTAAAATAAAGTGTGCCCTTTTTTGGAAATATATACGAAAATAATATTAACTAAATATTAGATTATTAATTATTATTATTATTATTATTTTAAAATATATTTATTTAACAGGCACTGAATAATGACTCTGCAGACTCTCATTCAAGGTAAAGCAGAATGTCATGTAATATTTTGTTGGTTTCCTGGTCACACTATGTTTTAAGGTCCAGTTCTTGCTAATAAAAAACCATTAACTATGACTTTTGCTTCAATAAACTCATAATTTGATGCTTAGTAATAGTTATTAATGTAGTTGTTAAATTTAGGATTTGGGTAGGATTATGGATGTAGAATATGGTCATGCAGAATTTGTGCTTTATAAATACCAATAAACAACCGATATGTTAATAATTGGCATGCTAATTAACAACTAGTTAATAGCGAGAATCACTTTTCTAAAACATTTTTCTTATAAATAGAAACTTCACTCAATCTGTCCTACTCATAAAGTAAAAACAAATGGGTTATTTGGCGAGCATTTGTCAGTTTCCATTAACGCTCCACTTAAAGCGAAGGTATTAGTGATGCATTCTGAGATTGTCAAGAGTTGTTGTGTGAAACAATTTTGACACCTTGTTGTGTATACCAGCACACACACACACACACATAAACAAACAAATGTTGTTATTTTGCCCTCCACAAAAGTCTTGACCTAGACAGAGCTTCATGCCCAGTATGAGAGCGGTCATTGTCTAGCTGTCTCCCACCCAGAGTGCTTCACCAACTTTCAAGGACTTTCAAGAGTTGCTGACACTCTGTTTTACTTTCCCCTCTATCCTTGCGCAATAAGTGGGCAGTTACCTGCTAAACACTCTTGGTCTGATCATATGAGTGGGCCGCTCCAATTTCACTCCAGTGGGGTGTTGTCCCCTGATCTGTGAGAGCTGTTTGATGGTTGCCCAAAGATGGACAGTCAAGAGTCCTATCCACCTGCCTCCCTCTCTGGTCTCCTAAATGGCTATACACCACTGACACATCTACAACCTGTAGAAAACCAGTTTCAAATGCATTGTTGTCAGATATTACCTTGGATACACCCAAAACACACTACCTCCACCTACGACATGCAGTTCTTGGCAGGTCTTCTCTGTCATACCAATATTACAGTAATTGTACTGTGTCATTATGAAAGTAATAGAGCTGTAAGAAGCCTCGCAATTTCTCTCCGATTTGAGATGTAAGTATAATGGCGGAGAATGACCCGATGGTGTCTCTCCAGTAAAACATAACGAGCAGCCAGTTAAGGCTGCGGCTCCAGATAAAGTTAATGGAGCTTGAATTGAGCTCCTAATTGCCCTGTCTCTGTTACATTTATTCAGCTTCACCACGCTAAGCAACTGTGAATGGCTATCCAGGAAAAGATACCACAGGCTATGGAGGAGGTGAGGAACCACACACAACGAGAGCGGCTGGAGACCAGTATGACAGGATCTGAAGTCCAGACAGCACACTGATGTTCAGAACACACTCCCTGGTCTTAGCTGTTGTTCTCCAGGAAAACGATATGAGATGCGACAATTAAGAAGATCTGAGATTTTTGAAACATAGCCATGGTATTCTATGTGGAAAAGTGCCAGTGGCAGCATGGGAAAAACACAGGTGCATCATTTATACTCATACACACACACAGACACAGAGACACACACACACACACACACACACACACACATACCGTATGTGTACTCGCATATATACACAAAACACACACATTAAAACGTTTTTAGCAGATGAGGCACTTAGCTGGCTCTTAAAACGGAGTGTCACTCTCTATGTGTCCCTGTGATGGGTTCGTGCTCTGCAATTACACACACAATTAGAGCCACACACACTACCACATCTCTGCTATGGAGGCTTTGTTGAAAGTGTGTTTTTTCTTCTGTGTGTGTAATGACAGCGAGAAATATTTTTTATTTGTGCCAGTGTGAGTTTTTTTCATTCATTTAAAACTGATAATACATATTAGCTCAAATGCTAACACTTTGTCCTGTAATAAAAGAGTTCATCTATGTTCGTTTTTCAACTCAAACTCATTTGAAATATGCGACTGGCTACATTTCTGCAAAAATGTGCCTATACATACATTTCATGGTGGTTTTCAGCTGAAGTGAACACTAGAGGCAATAAAATGCTAACAACTTTTATTCTTTTTCACACACATTATGATTACAATGCCAGATTATCTTGCAGATAATCATGTATTCTTTGCACAATACCATGTTTTGACCTCAAAAGACAAAAGGGCATGATTTGTAAACTAGTCCATTTTGATGTTCGCATCACATCATTAGTTTCCTATATGTGGCTTCTCTGAAGTTGCAAACTTACTCAGTAGCTCACCTGGTACAGCATTGCCCTTGCAGTTTTGTGAAACATGTCACATGAGTCACAACACTCTAAAACAGAGCTTAAATGCTCACTGAAGCGGCATGGTTGGTTTAACAAATGCATTTTTATTTTACGTTTGCATTTGCATTAGGTGGTAAGTTAAATTCGAATGCAATAGAGCTTTAACCTTTTAGTGGTACTAAAAAATGCATTTATAGCTTACAGTGCCTCAAATGTGTCACCTGAAAAGTGCGGTGAAATGTCCCTGGAGCAATGGATTTCAGACTTTGCAGAAATGTAGGCAGAGTCATGTATTTCCAATGAACCTGGATTGTAAATTTTTGTCCTAACCAGCTGCCACCACAGAACATTCCCAGTGACAGGAAATTTAATTGATCAATTGGTTTCTGATTTTCATTGGTCAATGATTTCACTCCTCAAAGCTGTACATTAAACAACAAATATCTTCTTATTGGCTGTTATTATGTCACGTGGTGCAGCAGTTTTATGTTGGACAGACAAATAGCTTGTCACTGGAAACTTTGTGCTTGGTTAGGCACATCACAAGAAAGTGAAAAAGGCACTCCGATGTTATTCTAATCAGCCGCAGTAATCATAACAACACAAGATTTTCTCAATAGCTTGGATTCTGTTTCTTTATTGTTCTGCCCACAAATTCATTAGATCAAAATTCTGCTCCTCATGTGTATTAATATCAAACAAATGTCCACATTTAGGTATGATTGACTATTTCTGGTGGAATTTGGAAGTGCACATCCAATGGACTCTTTACTAATACATGAGCCCAAGGGAGAGGATTTGTCTTATTCAAAAGACGTATCTATGTGATTTTGCGAGTCGGTTATGTCATTTGCAATGCTTCATGGGAGTGGGCGGGCACTAAAGACTTCCTTTGGTGTGATTTTCTCTGATTGGTGGAGATTTCTTTGCAGAATCATGTGTAATGTACTTTTTCATCAACATCCCTGCTTTTGAACACAATTATTCATAAAAAATGTAAAATGAAATCATGTCAAAAGCATAAACCATTGATTAACATCCTTGTAGCTCACAGTAGGTCGGTCTTTAAAGGCTTTTAAGGGACTGTTGCACTCAGTTTCTAAGGCTAGCCCTGCCCACCATGACATCTCATTGCATGTAACTGTACATTGAATATAAATATTGATATTCGTTCATGATTCATGTAATTTCTGCTTATATGTAAGAGGCCTATATGAATATTCTAGCAATATGAATAGTACGCCACAGCTAAATCAAATAATCAGCTCTGTGTTTTTGAGTAGTCATGAGAGTTTTTATATTCCGTTTTAATTACCACTAAGTATCCTGCCTCTGCGCTAACATTTCCCGATATCCATTTGCTACATTGCTTTCTAATTCCTTGTAAGCGGCCATTATTTCTCTTTCTGTCTCTGGCTGTGTGTGCTGTGCGTGCGCATTGTGCCACAGTGTCATGTGGCTCCATGTTCGGTCCCTCGTCCCTGGCATGGGGTCCCTTATTTAGCGGATTAGCCTGCACAGACGTGGGCTGGAGTCCAAAGACTCATGGTTTTGCTGTTTCAAAGCCCTCTGGATATGGGGGAAATGGCCCTTTGGAAGCAGTGCCAAGAACTCCAGCTAGCCTGTTGTGTCTGACATGTTGCCACAGACTCAGTAGGAAACCAATCTGACAACGCTGTTGATTATTTAGCGATTAGTCAGTCATCTCTCCAGAGTCAACAATCAGAGGTCACGTTGAGAGTGGGAGAACTTATTGCTGCACTGTAACTTTGACTCTTTTAAAGAACACGATCACTTTTGAAGCCGTATTAAACATCCCCGAAAGTAGCACGTAGCTTAGAGGCATGAGCATGTTCAATTCCCGGCGAAACGATAATTACTTTGGACCAGATTGCTGTGTTTTTCTGCATGTCAAACAATGTCCATATGTGGTCAAAACCAACAGGACTTGAGGGTCGATCTTGCTGCTCCTATGTGAAAATTTGCACACAGCTCGAAGGAGGTTGTTGC
The DNA here is from genome assembly GCA_036784905.1 of Acrossocheilus fasciatus. Classification (NCBI taxonomy): domain Eukaryota; kingdom Metazoa; phylum Chordata; class Actinopteri; order Cypriniformes; family Cyprinidae; genus Acrossocheilus; species Acrossocheilus fasciatus. The sequence continues at coordinate 4,416,514 of CM071946.1, forward strand.
TGAGTATGTCAAGGGCTTCCTCCTCCACACTTGCTCCTCTTTCAGGCTCCCTGTCAATCAATATTCAGTTACCGCAGAAACCAAGGGCTCATGAACCTGCTATTATGCAAATTCATGCACACTGATACTGTTTTCATAACAGCTCTTGGTCAGCCCACATCCGAAAACAATTGGTCATCACTTCATAACTCAAGAAAGAAGAGGACGCGCATCCTTGTGTGCGCGATTGTGTACGTTCGTGTCAGTGACTCACTCTCTCTATGTGTGTTTGACCCTGGCACTGCCTACACAAACAGAGCCCAGCTGAGTGCCGTCTTTGTAATGGCTTTGTGTTGGCTCATCATTTGACCTTTGACCTTGCAAGTGCTTCCTCCTTCTCCTCTCTGCCACCGATTAACCTCTTCTTTGCTATTTATACGGCCAGTTACCGAGCAGCCTGCCACTGCTCTTAACCCACACGTACCGAATGTACCACAAACGCTACGCCATACAGTTCACATTAACATGATAACTAATGTATGGTTAACAGCTCACAGATGAAAGCAACTGCTTTCAGGCTAAATGTAGTGATTTGTTTTTTTTTTTAAGATGCACAGCTGTTCACCAAACAGGTGTTTTTGTTTGTAGATAGAGTATCCTGGATTGGTTGCTCAAATAGTTTTCTGGAGAACAGCCAATAGGTGGCGTTATGCAATTTTTGTGTGTGTTGGAGCAGAGCTAGTTAGTGAGGTATGCTGTTAAACAGATCTTCCTTTCTATTATCTCTTCTCTTCTCTTCTCTTCTCTTCTCTTCTCTTCTCTTCTCTTCTCTTCTCTTCTCTTCTCTTCTCTTCTCTTCTCTTCTCTCCTCTCCTCTCCTCTCCTCTCCTCTTCTCCTCTCAAAAAAGTGGTTGATGCACTGATCTATAATAGAGAACTATAATTATATATAGATCAGTGGGTTGATGCCATTAAAGAACCATTTTGGATTCCCCAAAGAATCTTTCCAGGGATCATTTCTTAAAAGAACATTTTTTTACTTAAAGTGAAGAACATTTTAATAATCTAAAGAACCTTTTTTTCCATTGTAAAGAACCATTTGTGCATTGGAAAGTTTCCATAGATTTGAAAGATTCATATATGTTAATGAAGAAATATTAGATTTTATATGTATTCCTGTTTTTCAGACCCCAGTAATCTCACATTTCAGAAGAAATCTCGGTAACACTTTACTTAAAGCCTTTATGTATAATGCATTCTAAAACCAGTTTTAATGCATTAATTATGCCTTGTAATGCACCTTATAATGCATTGTACAAGCTCATGAATAATTGTAACCACAGTTAATACATTATAACACTTATCAATTCATTGTTACACTATGCATTTTAAATTTGGTTATAATTATTAACAACAAGATATAATGTATTACAACGCACATTGTGAATAATTATAATGCATTACCGTCTAATAACTGTTTATAAAGCATTATACATAAAGGCTTGTGAAATCTCAAACATGTCTATAAAAGGATCAAAAGTCTGAGAAGTCTCAAACATTTCTTATGAAGTTCTTCAAAGAACAAATGGTCTGAGCTGTGCTATTCATTTTTTATCGTTTTTACCCGTTATATATATTACTAAAATCAACAGCTGTCTCATTTTGTGTCTATATTGATTTCTTCTACAGAATTTTAGGAGAAACATGAGGCAATTTAATATTTGAATGAAACATTGAAGTCTGTTCTCTTCTCTTCTCTTCTCTTCTCTTCTCTTCTCTTCTCTTCTCTTCTCTTCTCTTCTCTTCTCTTCTCTTCTCTTCTCTTCTCTTCTCTTCTCTTCTCTTCTCTTCTCTTCTCTTCTCTTCTCAGAATGATGTAACCCCCTTAACTAGGACCATAAACACAACCACACAAACTATACACACATATACACTCAACACACACACACACACACACACACACACACACACACACACACACACACACACACACACACACACACACACACACACACACACACACACAGGACTGAGATCAGATGTAGAAAAGACACCATTGTGTGTGTGTTTGTTGCAATCCTCCTCTCCTGCGGAGCACTTGGGTGAATGCCTGGGTGTGAATGAGGGTCAGAGGCAGCCCTGGCCTCTCGTTGCATCCCGCCAAGTCTCATTTTCGCACATTAATCACCCCCATTCACAGATAATGGGCTCCCCCTCAGTACCGTTTAACCGCTCTCCCTGTCCTTTAGACCTGTTCATTTAGGGCTCGGTAGGGGGGATGGTGTCTGCTTGTGTAATTTCTATCAGAGCGATAAACAGGTTAGACATCTTATCTGGTTTCTGGACACATCAGAACAAAGACGGACTACATCAATGAACTCCACCCCCTACACACACCCCGCCGCCCATTTTTCGGTTATACCCATCCATTCAGTCCTTAATTCTCTACTTTGTTTGCTTTGTTTGAACCATGAAATGAAAGATCTAGGACGATTTTCACATGAATCTGGGCATACGGACTTGACAGGAGCGGTCAGCTGCTCCGGATATGCTAGTTTTGTGGACAAACATGAAACTGGAATAATGGTGCAATTTGGGTGGTTTGTGTTCTGAGATGATTACATTTTACTGCTGCAAGAAGATTTAGGTAACAGGAAAGTCTGTAGTTTTGTCAAAACTACTGATTTTTGCAATGCATTTTTTCAGTATCGACACACTGGTCCAACACACCTCAGTAGAATATAGTCCATTGCGTGTTTCAGAGCGAAACGCGTCCCTATTCACATGCGCACAGCTCGATCCAGTGATTTCAGTGTCTCAAAGTGTCTCAATTCACGGTAAATGCAGTGAAATGCAGAGCATTTGTTATGCATTTGTTAATGTTGTTATGCATTTGTTAATGTGCATTTGTTATGCTTTTTCAAGGTTTGCATAATTTAATTTTTTATGGACATATGATTACAGGATTACATGCTTTCATGCATTTCACCAGATGCAATGTTGTAACGACAAGCGTTTGTAAGCCTGTCATCACAGCTTACAAGCTTCAGTCTGGATCCAACCCTTACGGAGATCTGAGATGACCGAACATCTGAGAAGAGATGATGCCAACAACCCAGAAGACTAACCCTGGAACAACATATAAAACTACCAAATTTTGCTTAATTTGTAACTATCTGCATGATTCTTACTGTACATTTCTGCCATAGTCACCACTAATAATGCTAAACCTAACCACAAATTCAAAATAAGACACTGAACCAACCATGCCATTTTAGATTGCTTCTACAAGTCTTTGAGGTCTTTTATCATGACTTGTTTTTATGGGACTTGAAGTTTGAGGTTTGCCTGAAGTTTTAACACTTGCAAGTTGGGAAATTAAGCCATAAGTATGGAAACTGTACTACTATTATGAAATATTAATTCATTTTTTATTTGAGCAGTGCAGTTGTATTACAATAGCAACAAATTGTGGTAACACTTTATTTTAAGGTGTCCTTGCAATTACTATTATAATAACAATTAGTTGTGCATAATTACATGCAAGTAACCCTAAGACAAACCCTAATCCTAACCCTAACCAAATAGTAAATACATGTAGTTAATTAATATTACTAAGTACTTAAGTGTATAATTACACAACATGGGCACTTTAAAATAAAGTGCAACCCAAACTTGAATCTATTTAATTTGTATTATTTTGATATTTGTTACTATGCTATTGGAAATAGTATTGAATATCAATATTTTTCAAGAAACTCTAGTATTATGACAATGTAAGGGGTGTGGGTTAAAAAATGCTCTTTACTGTAGTTGTACACAGTACACTAAGCCTTATACAACAGCATACTCTCTTCATGAATGGACGGATTTCCAACTTTCCAACCTGAGGGAGGGAGAATGAGAAAGGTATGTTTTCTTACGTCAGTGTGTGTGTGTGTGTGTGTGTGTGTGTGTGTGTGTGTGTGTGTGTGTGGCGGTGCTGTAATATGAGTAATGTCCACAGGGATTGCCTCTGCTCATATCTCTGACAGTGGAAGCATGGTGACTAAGGGCTAATTAAAACATGCTATTAGCTGAGAGGCCACACTGACATGATAAGAAAGAACGAGGCTGAGGGAAATTAGCCAGCGCAGCTGCTCTATCAAACACCTTTTCTACTGTGTCAGCAGTCAGTGGGAGACAATTTTTCTCCCCAATTGTTTACTGCCTGTTCAAATTTCTGACATTTTTATGTGGCTGCTACCTACAGCAAAGTGAGCAGTCGCTGTCATGCTAATCCACAATAACATTTTTCTCTTGCCCTTTACTGCTTGCCTGAAATACAATGTGTTGAATAATTTTCTATCAGAGCTGTTTGACAAATACTTTTATATTTTCACCTCTCAGCTGGGAGATATTCGACATTTGTGCAATGAGTTTTATGCAGTTTCTGTTTTATGGGTCTTCCCGCCGCTCTACTGACCGAACACTAGCGTAAAGGATTCCCTCTCATTGAGATTTGAGGTTTTCAAAGCAAAGCTCACGTCTGGGTCTGCATGCGTTACGGCCGTGCTCACTTTCAACTGTTCGTTTTTGAGTTTATAAAGCCCTATAGAGTGAGATCAAAACCGAGCACCGTGATTGTTCTCTCAATAATTACACAAGCTCTGCTAACAGGAAGAGTTAGCTGTTTGAAGAGTGAGATGGGTAAATCTCCTGGTGAAGTAAACAACCATGTGCCCCCGGAGGCAGCGCCGCCACCCCCTCTATACGCCCACCATGCGCTCGCACACACCCGTACACAGAGGACGGGGGAGACAGAGACGGCATCCTTCCCATTTTCTCATCTGCTAATTCCCCCTCAACCTCTTCTCCCAGAGATTCTTGTATTCCAAGTTGTTTTGAATCAGTCTTTGATGATTCCTCGTTTTTACTTCTCTCTGCTCTCTCTGTACCTCCATCTCTGTCTGCTTCTCTGATGCTCTGGTGCTGTTGTCTCCCTCTATGGTGGTTGTTATAAACAGTCTATGGGGGGTTATGAAGAGGAGCAGGCTCATGCTACGAAAGCTCAATCTATTATCTCTCTCTCACACACGCGCTAGAGTGAAGACTAGCAAATTTTTTGTATCACTATTCAAGACCCTACATGACCAAAAGTATGTAGACACCCCTAACAATTTTGGCTATTTCAGCTAAACCCACAGCTAACATGCATTAAATATCCTTGATGTTTATATGCTGCTATACAGTCTCCCTTTTGAGGTGCACTCAGTAGGTTTGGTCAAACTTTATTTTAAGTTCCAATTCTCTCTATTAACAAATCATTAACTATGTATTTTGCCTCAATAAACTCTATTTTGTTGTGTATTAATAGTTAGTAAGGTAGTTGTTAAGTTTAGGTATTGGGTAGGAATAGGGATGTAGAATATGGTTATGCAGAATATGTGCTTTAAGTAGGGCTACTAATAAACAGCCAATATGTTAATAATAGGCATTCTAATAAGCAATTAGTTAATTGTGAGTATTGGTCCCTATACTAAAGTGTTACTGTCGGTTTTTGTTGATTTTTCATTAGTTCTAAGTGATGTTGACATTTATACTGACACCTACTGGCATGGATGCGTGAATAATTCTTATTAACTGCCACTACATTTCTCTTATTTTTGTCTTTTCAGAATTATATGTATGTATGCATGCATGCTTTTATGTATGTAAGTACAGCTGGTAAAATAAGTATTGAACACATCACCATTTTTCTCAGTAAATATATTTCTAAAGGTGCTGTTGACATGAAATTTTCACCAGATGTTGGTAACAAATAAGTTCAGAAATGAAGTTCTGTGTAATAAAATGGAATGACCCAGGGAAAAATTATTGAACACGCTTACTGAAATTTATTTAATACTTCGTACAAACGCCTTTGTTGGTAATGACAGCTTCAAGACACCTCCTGTAGGAGAAACTAGTCGCATGCGTTGCTCAGGTGTGATTTTGGCCCATTCTTCCACACAAACAGTCTTCAAACCTTGAAGATTCCATGGGCCTCTTCTATGAACTCTGATCTTTAGTTCTTTCCATAGATTTTCTATTGGATTAGTCAGGTGATTGGCTGGGCCATTCTAGCAGCTTTACTTTCTTTCTCTGAAACCAATTGAGAGTTTCCTTGGCTGTGTGTTTGGGATCATTGCCTTGCTGAAATGTCCACCCTCATTTCATCTTCATCATCCTGATAGATGGAAGCAGATTTTTATCAAGAATGTCTCGGTACATTTTTCCATTCATCCTTCCATCAACTATATGAATTTTGCCAGTACTACAACTTGATGTTTCTTTAAACGAGCGTCAACATGCTTTTTCTTTAGCAGTAGAGCCTTGCGTGGTGAGCGTACATACAGGCCTCAGCGATTGCATGCATTACTTATTGTTTTCTTTGAAACAGTTCTACATGCCAATTCCAGGTCTTTCTGAAGCTCTCTACAAGTGATCCTTGGGTCTTGGACAACTCTTCTGATCATTTTTTTCACTCCTCTGTCAGAAATCTTGCGAGGAGCACCTGGTCGTGGCTGGTTTATGGTGAAATGATGTTCTTTCCACTTCTGGATTATGGCCCCAGAAGTATAGAACTCCTTCTGTAACCAATGCCATTAGTATTTTTTGCAACAATAAGGTTGTGATGGTCTTGAGAAAGCTCTTTGCTATTACGCATCATGAAATGTTTCTTATGTGACACACTGGTCATGAGACACCTTTTTATAGGCCATCAATTGGGACTGAACCAGCCACTATTAATTTCCACTGACAAGGGGCAGGATTGCTTTGTAATTACTGATAGATTTCAGCTGGTGTCCTGGCTTTCCATGCCTTTTTGCATCACCCTTTCTTCATGTGTTCAATACTTTTTCCCTGTGTCATTCCACTTTATTACACAGAACTTAATTTCTGAACTTATTTGTTTTGCTTTCTTTGCATGTATGGATTGTTACCGACATCTGGTAAAATTTTCATGTCAACAGCATCTTTAGAAATATATTTACTGAGAAAAATGGTGACATATTCAATACTTATTTTACCCGCTGTATATGCTAGTAAGTTTTAGGGTTCAGTTCATACAATTTGTTCAACAATGTTTTGTACCCTGCAATGTGTGTGTATCAGTAGTTCATGTTGGTATGAAACTGTTATCTGTAGTATGTATAGTATATTTATTATATTGATTAGTTTGGTTTGTTTAGATGTTTTGACATGCCAAATAAAGTATGTGTACTGTTGTTATTATGATCATTAGTAACTCAGTCAGTTGTCCCTTTCAAGAACAGTTCACTTGGCGGCAATATTTGCAACACCTCCGGGCAGCTATTTTGGGCATCCAAGACCAAGTCCTAACTACTTTGATGGGCAAATCATAAAATCCCAACAAGTACTTGCTAAGCTCGTTTAAATAACACATTTCAAACCAGCTGTTGTCTTTTATTTTGTAAATTGTAATAGTCATGGTTCCTGTTTTGTGTGACATTGATGCAGCCGATGTGCATATGTGCACAAGTGTGTATTTCAGGACACTGACAGTTTCTATAGGCACTGGAGCTTCTACTGGTGATAATTTTACCAATTTTACCACTATTCAGTTTTATTTAGTTCATGTTCTCCCATTCATAATCATATGAGTGCCCATCTAAAGTCTTTGGTTGTATGACATGGCTGGTGATGTGGTCTCAAGATGCCAGTGCCTATGAGGGGCAACCCGCTCAATGTATTGTAGAATAAAACAACTTTCTGTGAAAGACTGATATGTCTAGAGGCTTCTTCTCATGTGAATATCCATAACTTCAATTAAATTTCTCAAAAATGCTGTTCAACTCATTTTGTGTAAAACTTTTTAATTAACCCAAAATACTGAATGCAACTTTAAAATACAATGGGATGTACCAAAGCTCCTTTGTGCATAATGCACCAGTGCACAAAGCAAAGTCCATAAAGAAATGGTTTACTGAGGTTGTTTAGAAGAACTTGACGGGCCTGCATAAAAACCCAGACCTCTCAAACCTTTGGGACAAACTGGCACAACATATATGGGTCAGAAGAGTGAAAGCTTGTAACAGTAGTCTACTGAACGGCAAGTTTAAGAACCCAAGTGCAGTTTTATTTACAAAAGTATAATCCAAAATACAAACAATTGAAGACTTGACTTGAAACATGCTTGACCAGAGATAGACTTGACTTGGCATGAACAGACTAGGCTCACCAACAGCGGGTTAAAACATCAATACATGACCAGGAACAATGGCAACAAGATTGCTACTTATAGCAAACAATACAGGTCATGTGACAAGAACCAACCAATGAGAGACAGGACACATAACTAAGACTACCAATCAGAACATGACACAATGAACAAGAGAACCAATGGCATGAAAACATGAGGGCAAGGGAAGCATGACACAAACAGGGACCATGACTAAACTCCAAAATAAAAGACATGAAAACATGAACATGAACATGAAACAAAAGCCAAAACCCCACGTTACAAAGCTGTTATAACAGCAAAAAAAAAAAAAAAAAGATGACCAGCTCTTTACTGTAGAGATTTACTATAGAGATAATTATTTTATTATTTGCTCATTGAAACAATATTGGACTCACTCCACTGACTTCCATTGTAGGGACCATTGTAGTTTCATAGAAGAAAGAAACTCAGGTTTGAAATGACATGTAGGTGAGTAAATCGTGCTAGTAGGTTTATTTTGGGGTGAACTATCCCTTTAATACCCTTGGTTTTGGCCACGTAGTGTATCTTGCATGATAGTGATGCTTAATAAATGCAGGCAAGATGGCAATATTACTACAAGATATTTAACAACTGCTCTAATTGTTCTGTAATGAATGGCATAATGAGTTTCCCACACTAATAAGGCTGCTATTAATTAGTCTGTTCCATGTTCACAATGTCTTACTGTCATAATCCATTATCTCTTACCGTAGCGTATGTGTCTAACCATTTTCAACAAAAAGGTACATTTTTGCCACTAATTCGTACTCTTCACAAGAATGACAAGAGGAAAAATAAAACATGAGAAAGTGGAGAATTACAGTTAAAACAAAATAACATTTGAGGGGCCTAAATTTAATGGTTATTTTCCTGGTGACACTTTAGAATACTGTTCCATCATTAATTAATAACAACACAAGAACACACGTGTAGCACAATATTAGTACTATAGTAACTACTAGTATCTAACAAGCAACTCTGATTAATGAATTAGTAAGTAATAGTGCTTAGTTGACTGTGGTAGTTCACTATTAGCTAACCATTTTTCATACCTCCCGAAGAACTACTGTAAACAGGTTCATAATTAATATGAATAATGCATAATGTATAATTAATTCTAAAGTGAAGGTCATGGTAACCCACTAGTAATGACTCAAGTATTACCAGATTCTTCAGAAGGAATTACTAATTATTTGGATCCGTATTCTAAAGTGAATAACATGATTAATTCTCTAGTAATGACTGAAATCATTGTAAGCTTTTGAGGGTTTTGTAAAGTGTCCGATAGTAATAATTCAGGTGTTACTACATCATTCTAAAGGGATTACTAATTTTTTGGATCAGTATTCTAATGTGAAGATCGTGATAACTCCCTAGTAATTACTGAAGTCTTCGTAAACTGAGGTTTTTGTAAGGTTCTGGTTAGTAATTCATTTTGCCAGATTTGGTAACACTTAAATCATTACTATAGGTTACTGTGATCTTCACTTTAGGATGCTGATCCAAATAATCAGTCATTTCTTCAGAAGGATGTACTAACACTTGAGTCATTACTATCCAAAATCTCACATATATCTCAAAAGCTCACAATGACGTCAGCCAATATTAGGGCGTTGTCATGCTTTTCACTTTAGAATACTTATCCAAGTAATAAGTACTTTCTTTTAGAAAGATTTGGTAATACTTGAGTCATTACTAGTGGGTTACATGATCTTCAGAATGAGAGTCCAAACAAGTGATCCACAACACTCCAGTCCAATCCGTTACTGTGTTGAGAAGTGCAAAGATGTGTGTTTGTAAAGATCAAATCCATCATTATGGTGTTTTAAACCAGTGCTTCTGGCCAAAATATGAGTCCATAATCGATAATAACACTTTCTCCTGTAAAAAGTTCCAACATATTTGTTTAGAACTGTTTTGGACTGTTTTTGCTTGTAAACAATGATTGATCTGTGCATATTTCTCTCCTGATTCAGACGAGATGAATTTTTCACTAGAAAAAAACAAATATTATGGATAGAGGATTCATATTTTAGCTGCAGTTTCAAGTTAAAATTATCCTATTGATGGATTTGTTTATTTTAAATAAGCAGCTTTCTGTTTCACAAGACATTAATTGATGGACTGGACTCATGTGGATCACTTGTGGATTATCGTGATGTTTTATCAGCTGTTTGGAGTCTCATTCTGACGGCACCCATTCACTGCAGAGAAGTGATGCAATGCTACATTTCTCCAAATCTGTTCTGATGAAGAAACAAACTCTTCTACATCGTTGAAGGCCTGAGGATGAGTAAAGTCAATAGTTCACCCCAAAATACTCTATACAGCATATAGAAAGGAAAAATGTTATTAAGTGGAAGAAAGACAGTCATTTGTGTTCAGAACAACATTATGGTCAATAATTGGTGACAGAATATTCCTTAATCAGCATGATTTACTTAGTCAGCCTGTCTCACCAAAAAGTTTAGCTAGATCAACACCAAAAAGACTACTTACCAGAAAGATTTTAGTTTCCCATTTCTGTTTTTTCTACTCTTCAGAGAGACAGAGATAGAAAGAGACAGAGACGGATGTGTGTGTGCCACACAAGTTTAGTGTAGCAATAGACTGTGTTTGTTTTGGAGCATCTCAGTATTCTTTCAGTTGTCAGTTAAGCTGCTTCAGACTCCAGAGTGTTTTCCTACTGAAACTCCAGATGAACTGCACAGAGAGTGTCTGAGCTCCAGGCATCAACATTTTAAAAATAGGCCTGGCAGGCCTTGACGGGAAGAGCGGTGTCAGTCGCTCCACTCGTTTTTCTGTCTTGCAGCCTCACTGCTTCACTTTACTCTCACTGCATCTTCCTCACAGTCTCCCTCAGGGAGCACTGTGTGTGTGCAGGTGGGTGAGTGAGTGTGTTTGTGTGTGTGTGTGTGTGTGTGTGTGTGTGTGTGTGTGTGTGTGTGTGTGTGTGTGTGTGTGTGTGTGTGTGTGTGTGTGTGTGTGTGTGTGTGTGTGTGTGTGTGTGTGTGTGTGTGTGGACAATGGATGGGACAAGTGCCACACCACTGTGATATGCATGTGGAGGTGTAACTTTCATTTAATGCCACAATAAACCTGTAAGTGTATGTTGAGCTGTAGCAAATAGCCGTGGTGGTCATGTATCAGGCTTGTGACATCTCCTGGCCAGTTTGCCTCTTTTCTTCTCTTCTTTTCTATTGTATCAAGTGGCAAAAATGTAAAAGAGTGCTTTTGGTACATATATAACTCAATAGGTCTGACAAAACTGAAAATTTATCTTTACAAAAACTTTTCAGTGGACAAAAATGCTAAGAGGGTTATAAAAATGAGATGTGATTTAGAACCATAAAAAGTAGGCTATACAAGCCATAGAAGACTGCATATCTATATCCTCATTTTCATTCACTTAAATTTAAATATGGTGTCTGCCCTGGCTGAGCTGAACCATCCAATTGTCAAATAATTTAAACGATCCATGCTTTTAAAATCAGAACATGAATTTTGTAAATTTAAGTCCATGTCTGTTAGCTTTGAGGTCGATTTTACTGTGATCATGTGGAACTTCCTTCCTAAATGTTAACCACAGCTATGTTTATGTATAAAGACCTATTTATAATGTGTGAAATAAAAGAAAATAAAACTGCGATAAAGACTATAAAATGATAATAATAATAATAATAATACTGTCATTGTACTAAAGCAAATTGTATTATTTTGAAAATATTTACTTTACTGATATTTTTTATTGTTAGAGTGATGTTAGATCTGTGAGATCACGTTGTAAACTGTACAGGGAATGTTTTCAAATAAATTTAAATTTGAATGTTTCAGTCATTTGTTTCATTCGTTTATTTCTTTCTTATAAAAAATGGAACTATCAAAACAATTTAAAAAAATGAACTAATCTCATGATTATTTAACAGAATTTGAAAATGTATAAAATTTTAAAATATATCAAATAATTAAAAAAAAAAAAAAAGATATACAATCGGATGACACTTTAGAATACGGATTACTCATTCACTAGAGTAAGAGTTTTCCCTGAACAAACTTCTAATTTTCTGCTTATTAATAGTTGGGTAGTTGTTAAGTTTAGGAATGGTGAAATATAAAGGGATCTAAAATATGGTCATGCAGAATAAGGCAGTAATATGTGCATTATAAGTACTAATAAACAGCCAATACACAAGTAATATGCATGCTAATAAGCAACTAGAATTGGTCCTTAAAATAAAGTGTTACCTAAAATTGTGTTAAACGTAGTACTATCATACCATAATATGTTAATTCTGACAACCCTAAAATACTGACAAAATTACATTTAGCATATATTTGCATTTATAATTTTGTCTTTATCGTTTTCTTAGTCTTTATCTTCTAAGACACCGAACTAAAAATATTGTTGACTCATCCTGCACCACTCAGGTTTTTGTCCAATTAAATGCACTCTATAATAAACATGTCCCGCCCCCTAATACCAACAAGTTTACATCTGTGATGTAACAAAAGCATTGACTGTTTTGATAAAATGCATGAAAGCGGGAAGCATGTGGACAGAAAACAGCCATTTCATTGGCTCCTTAACTCCTGTCTCCTCACTAATAAAAGTATGTTAAACATGTCAGAGCTTTTTTTCTTTCATCTCTCTCCTTCTTACAATATTCCCCCTCTCTCACGTAACTCTTCCTCTCTATCTCTTAATCCCTCAGCCTTGCCTGTTTCTACTGTATTTCTCCATCTTTTTCTTTGAACATCAGACGGGGCTTAGTGTGTCACTCCAGCTGGCAGCTACTAGAGGATCTTTTAATTAGTGAGTGAGGCAGGTCTGTCAGAAGCATCAGTTTGCTCTGTAAACATTACCTCATGCTTCCTTCTCACCACGGTGCAGGGGTAGGGTGGATGGGTTGCTGTGGGAACGCAGGAGTGCAGTGCCCCTGCTTTAAGAGGGGCTCACTATAACAAGCAGACAAAGAGGAGAATGCCCCGGCTCAGCTACTGGGTCAAAGGCACAGCCCCCAAACAATAGGTCACTCTGTCTGAAGTCTTCACGAATTGTGAAAACCTGTCGAGAGAGGTGGGAATGGTTGGGAAGAGAGGGGTGAAACGGGACAGACAGAGAACGTAGCAGAAGGTTATGCTATAGTACACAGAGCTGGGTAGTAACTGGTTACATGTAATCAGATTACAAAAATTAAGTTCTTGTAATTACATTTTAAAATAATCATAATCAGACTACAGTTACTTTTTTATTAATTACATGATTACATATTATTCACACAATAGCAATAAATAATTCGTAATTAATTGATTCTCCCTAATTCCTCTTTTTCATCTTTTAAATATTCCTTTCTGATTCTATTCAAAAGTTTTATGGACATTCACACAAAGAATGCACAATTTTAAAATAAACAAATTCTCGTTATTTCTTATTTACATGTAATGCATTCACAAACGTTTTGGTTATCCGAGCATCTTTCACTTAATATATTTATTTGAAGTACCCTGAAATTTTAAAATAAAAATTTTAATAATTAAGTATTACATATGCATGTTCACGGTTCTCTGTTCGTTAAAGGTCACATGACATGCAGGTGAACAAATAAAAGATTACATTTGTTTAGTAAGTGTTATTTTAAAATGACTTATTTTAATTTTACATTTTCATTAAACTCACGAGCCCCCTGCAGTTCCTTTACGAACCCCAGTTTGGGAAACCTTGATAATGTAATGTAATGTTTAATGCACTTGATGTTGTTAATTACAACAAATGGAATATATTTTCTTATTCTCTGTATTTTTATATCAATACGGTACAAGATTATCATATTTAAATCAATGTGATAAAAATCTAAAAGTAATCAAAATGTAGTCTGATTACATTACCTAAAATGTGGAATGTAATGGATTACGTTACTAACTACAGATTTTGTCGTGTAATTTGGAATGAGTAACGGACTACAATTAAATGAAAAAGTCATCTACCCAGCTCTGCTTGGTACATCGATGTCCAAATGCGGAATATCCTCTGCAACTGCAGATGACGGTGCTAAACAAACGGCCGAGCTGGAGTTTTTGCGAGTGTGGGATGGAACATCATTGTTTAGAGGAAGGGGGTGTGAGAAGGGGCACAGGGTCACACACGCATGAAAAGAAGGGGACACTTGTTCGTAGGAGAAAGCTCCACAAGTTAAAAGATCAGGGAGCGCAGGCACGAAAACAATGCTAAGCCATTAGAAAGAGCTTTGGAAAACACAATGCAATTACTTCCATTGCTCCTAGTAACCGTGTCTGGGTGGGAAGACACTATTTCACACTTGTAATGCGTTGTGCCGAGATTCACTGCGCCCGCACATTACGCTTAGCATGCTCATTTGAAGCAGAAATTTACAATAAACAAACGCGAGGGCGCGCGCCTTTGCTCGAAGTGAAATTCGCCGAAAGTGTCTTGAAGTCTCTGTGGAGTTGAAATGGAGTAGAAATAATCTAAAAGCACTTGATTTGAACTGAGAGAGTGCTCTCATGCGCTCTGTGTCATGCTGAGTTGTTAAGCTGTACTTTAAAAAGCTCTCTCTCTTTCTCCCTTCTTAGGATTGGGCAAACAGTTTCTTGATTTTCATACTGAGGAGTTTTGATGGAAAATAGAGAGGAAATGACAGTCTGTGTGTGTGTGTGTGTGTGTGTGTGTGTGTGTGTGTGTGTGTGTGTGAGTTGGGGGATGGGGTAGGCAATCTCTTCAATGCCATGATGAAAGCCCAAAAGAGGTGGCAAAGAAAAACCTCGGGAATGTTCTGGGGTTGCCACGGTGATAGAGAAGGCCCACTCACAGCGTGGCTTTCAGAAGTTTGGAGGCTTTATCAGTGAGACACAGCATTTGGCCTCAGGCCAGCACTCCAGGAGTACACAGGCAAACACACACAAACACACGGTCTCTCGCATACTCAAACCCAAACGCTATGAACGCTGAAATTCGCATACTCCGTTTTCAATCGTGACGATTCCCCGAAACCGCACCAAGAGCACGCACTCATGCACCTGAGTTACTGAACTGTTACCTGAACTGGAATCAGCTTTTTTAGCTGCAAGAGGGGCTTAAAGTCAGCTACCATTAACAAAAATGATGGTATCATATGGTAGTACTGTAATTCATGGTACTCCAAATTAATTCAAACACTACCATGGCTAAATAGTAAAAGTCCAAAAGAGAGCAAGTATTGTCATGGTACAATGGTACTTTTGATACATTTTCCCCCCTCATCTTCTGGTAGCGCTTTATTTTACAGCGCTGTTTTGCATGTTTATACTGTCTAGTTATTACAGTAATCCTAATAAATAAGTAATAACCCTGAACCTACTCCTACACCTTATATTACCAGTGCATTTTTAGGTAAGTAAACTGTAAACTAAAGTGCAACAGGTCTTCTGGTAGTTGCGCTTTGTTGCAAGTGAGCAGCACTTTAAAGCATAATAAGCATGCCCAAATGGCAAAAACTTGGCTTCTTGTACAAAAAGGTGGTATCGTAGTATTCGTATGATATTTCAAAGTAAAAAGATTGTAGTAGTAGCTCTTTCATTATATTTACTGTATGATATCCTCCCATACTTGTGCCCTGTTTCAAAGTTCTTTACATAGGCAGCTTTTTAAGACATTACAGGCATGATACCAATGGGAAACTGGCAAAAAAAACAAATTCTAATTAGAACTGCCATGGTATCATATTTCCACTACACGATTAATATGGCCAAAAGAATTCACAATAATAATATGATGGCAATATCTAGGCCTATACAATATTTAATAAATAAAATAAAATAACAAAGCCATAGGTCAAATTCATCTTTCAATTTATTTTGTTTTCTTTATTTGGATCAAACTCAAATTTCGATTGAAGGGAGGCGGTAAGAAAATTTAAAACCATAGCTCTACAAAAGCGTGCTGTTGATCGGCATTTCCTGCAGAGTGGGGTTTTTAACACTCCCCCTTTTTTACAGAATCCAAAAAATTTCCATTTTTCATCTTCGCTGACATGATTTTGTGTGGCAGTTGTAACTACCCACTGCGTCATTGTCTTCTTTTTCCGTTTTATGATGGGTGGCAACCAGCAGTAAGGTGCAATCCTGCCACCTACTCTGTTGGAGTGGTAACTAAACAGTAGCTGCTGGCACTGGATTATTTACAGTATTATTATATTTATAGATAAACTTAATGTCAGTATTTCAGTTTTAAGTGACGTGGTCATCATCAATACCAGCGGTATATTATAATATAATGCCTCTAATTCCAATACGGCATTTCATCTTTGTAAATTAACATCAGAATGCATTACTCTGAGCTCAGTGAAAATAAATCTGAAATGTTATAATGTTGCATAAAAAGAAAACAGAAAAATGTCAATAAAATCCAATATTTGTTTGCGCTATTGATTTATTTATGTTTTCAGGTATCATGCCATTAGATTAGCAACATGCTAACGTCAAACTTTCCACACATTGAGTCTCCCGTGCTGAGATCCATTGCGAAAATGAACCTTATTATAGTAAATGTGTAATAACCATGTTTTGTTTTTTGGTGTATTAATTACCATTTGTATAACCAAATTTGCTACACTAAACCATGGTTATTTTGTGGATAATACAGGTAAACCATGGTTAATTTTCATAAGGGCAAACTATTTTTATGTTGTTGCTTTCGGTCATGAAATTTAACTCGATTGGGATGCCTTTAAAGGGCAGCTGCTTACGTAGGCAGTAGACAACAAGGCAGCTTACTAGATTTTGGAGTTTACTGTTGGTGTTTTTATTGATGTTTCTCATCACAGAGCATATCATGACAATCGATCATTATGAGTGGTGAAATAACAGGTGATCTGCTGACTTTCTCAGCGCCAGTCCCTGAACATCATGGAAGATGAAGTTGAGAAGCATTGGTTCAGGGATATGAGATCATGAAGACACACACCGTTCTCAGTTGGAGAGATGGTTCTGATCACATTTCCTCTTCATGGGCACAGGTGCGTCTTGAATCACAAATTATTTGAGGGTGTGATGGTGTGCGAACGTGTTCAGACCTTCTCACCCGTGAACCCCTAAAACTGCTGAACATAGTGATACGCACTGACATTCATAAAGATACACACATTGGGTTTCAATGGATTAGAGGACTAAGACCCAAACAGCTTAAAAAGACACACACGTACGCACGCACGCATAGCTGATTTATATTCATTGCCAGTCACAAACTCACAGCAGGACATTGGCAGAGTGCCTTTGTGCAGTCTGCCATTACGGCTTGGCAACGTGCCAGCATCTATGGGGAGTCAGCGGGTCAAGACGACAGCGGTGGGGCAAGAGCAGCGAAGTCCCCGTAGAGCCAGGCTGCCCGGCCGAGTCCTCCTCCTCCAGTGCGGGGTGACTGCTCTCTGGACTCCGAGCATCTCTGTACCCCCTGGAGGCCTGGATCTGCCAGTCCTCTCTACCCTAGAGCTGCCCTCCCTCTGCCAGCCCGGCTTTCCACAGTCCCTGGGCAACACGGGCTACTAGGGCCAGCTGGCTGCTGAGTGCCATGGCAAGGGGTTTTTACTGGTAATTTCTGCGAAACACACACACGGAGTGAGCTGCGCCCTCTAAATGCATGCTGTAAATACGCCGCGAAAACACTGACGCTCTTTGTGTGTTTAAGCTCGCTTGGACATCTTCTGTTGCTCTTACTTATTTTCGGTTACTTTATGTAATTTCGCTTGTGCAAATATTTTAATGTTTGCTTGCGAATATGTGCGTGTTGTGCATATACTAGAAAAGATTAACATTCCTACGTAGGATTTCTCGCAGGCATCGTGATGCCAGATATTCTGTGAGGTTGGCACTTCCTGTTCTGCAGCATCCAGTGGAACACAGCAGGGATTACTGGAAAACACTTGGCAAGCCATAAATCTGTTTCAGCAGAGATGCTGTGCCATTGCAGCGTGTGAAGACGAGGCAGTGGTGATGTTTAGCACACCAGATGTCCTGCTTTCGAGAACTTTTAAAAACCGTACATCTTTTCTGACCAAATGGCAAGCGGCGTGTGCCAAATATCAGCAAATCAGCAGATTCATTCAGTGAAAACTGGTGTGCTGAAAAATCCTGGTGTCTTAAACTGTGTTGATTGCGTTTGCTGCTGCTGCTGCTGATGATGCCTGCTGGGTAGTTTGCATGGGCTTTAGATGAAATGCTACTTAAGGATAAGCGTTTTAATGCAGTGACTGAAGGTAAGATTGCTAGTCAGACAGTATGCACTACAGGAAGAGAGGGAGGGAGATGAAAGAAGATCCTGTGTCCACAGGTTATCAAACTTTAATACACACTGGGAGCAAAGAAGGGAGAGCAGCAGGAGTGTGAACACAAATGCACACATACACACTAATGAGCAAGTGCACATACAAACTCTCTCTCTCCATCTATCTATCTATCTATCTATCTATCTATCTATCTATCTATCTATCTATCTATCTATCTATCTATCTATCTATCTATCTATCTATCTATCTATCTATCTGTCTGTCTATCTATATATGAATCTGCATAAGGATTTCTTTATAACAATGACTATATCATGACCATAAATTACAGTTTAGAAGTGGCTGAAAGGCATATTCTGAGACTGAGTTAAATGCAAGCTGCCATAAAATACTTCCAGTCTGTTCCTCAATTTTTAAAAAGGAAAAGAAAACATGTTTACAGAAAACACAATGGAATCCTGTGGAATTTGAATCCTGAACAAATTTGATATTTGTCTTGTTTAAAGGGTGCATCTCAGTCCAGTTATAAGTACACTGCTTATGGAGTTCCATTGCTGGAATTGTTCCAGTGCAGTGAACCGTTTTCTCCAAATAAATTTCCAGAATGTTGTAAACAACTAGTGAACATCAGCTGCACACAATTTTCTCACTTACCTGAAATTTAGTCCAATCTTCCATGTCTGTTCCTAGTTCCTTCAACGAAGCCAAAATAGCCAATTTACTATTTGAAACTTTTCAGAAAATGTTGGTAATTTCATTCATTTTTTTTTTTTTTTGTTACAAAATTACATTATTTTCTGTGGTAATCAACAGCAGGGCCCCCAATGCTGGCAATAGAGATTTACAGTCATTAGTTGTATCTGTAGTTAATAAGTCATATTAATAAACTCTGTCTAATCTCTTTGCCTGCAATCTTTAATCTAATCCTGTTGTTCCCATGTTGCCTCCCTGAAGGCATGTATACATTTGTGTTTTGTTGTTATTTCTGTGGCCTGTGTTCAGTAAGACTATCCACTAAAGATCATTGAAGTTACCAATGATGTCCCGACACTCCATCAATTGTGAAACAGCATTACTCTACTTCAGTGAAATTAATCATCTGGAACCTTTAGCATTAGAATGTCGGGAACATTCAGTTTGAGGACAATCAGTGTTAGAGCAACAAGAATCATCAGCCACTACAAAGACCATCTGCTGACACTCTGAACCACTTTCACATTGTCAGGAAACCTTCAGCTCCATAATCTTTCCATTAGTTTTGTAAGACGCTAACTTTTCATTTTTAGCCTGTGCTGTTTTACGTAAATCGCATTTAATTGAACATCTTGACACTATTTCATGAAGTAGGCCACCAAAGTATTATACTGTGTATAGGAAAAAATTATATTTGAAGCAAAACGCTTCTTTTAGCACACTAACAAATATTTGCACTTTGCAATAAGGTGTAAACAAAAAAGTGTGTTTTTTTTTTTTTCATTTGTTGTCATTTTTATAAACTGAAATCATGATACAGACTTGTGAACCAACTATGTGTGAAATATAACATATATTAATTAAATGTGACTACGGTGTATCTGTATATTGACAGTTTTATACATCAAATTATGATGTGATTATACTCTGTTTTTATCACCTTTTGAACAAAGAGTTAGAACTACAGTATTATATGTAATTTACAGTGGTGTTGTATCCAAACTTTCAAGCTCAAGGATTGACATGTACCCATAAAATACAGTAAAAAGTGACATTAATGTATTGGAGATTGACTTTTTAGGCTTTTTGCAAGTGTCTGTGGATAGCTGTATGTTTCCCTACTGAGGTGTACAGTGTGTGTGTGTGTGTGTGTGTGTGTGTGTGTGTGTGTTAGTGTATGTTTGTTTCTGTGTGATGTTGGTGCTTTTATGATGCAGTGTTTGAGCAGTGACAGCCTGTTGAGCACCACAGACTGTGGAAGCTCTTGTGAGAAAGAGATAAGGGATGTGAAGAAAGACCAGAAAAGTGCGGGGAGGGGAATAAACCACAGAACAGAAGGAGTTTGCGAGAGAAAGAGAAGGAAAGCTTTATTTCAACTTCTTTTAGTTCAGCTTTACAACTGCAGTTGATCTTCAGAGAAGTTTTGTGGCTCTGAGACAGGTTGATTGGGAATCTGCCTCCACGTATTAGCAGAATTCACATTCTGTGGAATTATGGGTGGAAGGAGTTAACATTTATGCTTTTGCCAGATCCTTTTGTCCAAAGCAGCTTACTCAAGGCATACATTTTATTAGTTCATGTATCTGACAATAAGAAAAAAATATAAAAAATGAAACTGAAATACAATGATGATTTAACTCGGAATCAGCTTTTTGCTGTTGTGTTATGTTATGCTTCTGTTCACAATGGACAATTTTTATTTTGAACCAGTATATATCAATGTGCTTTTTATTTATGACAGCCTAAATTCAACATGTCTGGAAAAAAAAAAAAAAAAAAAGGAGTGACGTGCCAAGTACCTCTGGAATATTTATCTTCTATTGCATCTGGTACTCTGTTAAACCACATAATTTTCAATGTCATATAATAATTGAGCGACACTATGAATTAATTCATATTATCGAATGTGATAATCGAGGGTTTTAATATGTACTAAAACCCTCATTGTTTAGTATTATTTATATCGCAAATATGAAACAACACAAATGGAGGGATGTCATGACTAAATAAATAATAATTTAGACTCTTCAATCTTGGCATTCTCTCAACCAGCTTGTTAAGATGCTTTTCCAACCTCTTACTTTACACGTTTGCCACCCTTGTTGGCAGCTTTTTCTATGTCTCCATCTATTACAATTTTAGTTTTTCCTTTTGTAGATGTTTTATAAATATTTATGCAGAATTTTATTTTTTTTTTCCTTAGTGTACATACATATAGACTAATTGGTCTTTGGGTTCAAGGGAAACATACGTTCAGTCAAACATAGAAGTGTTTAAACTTTTGAAGATACTGTAACTGCCAAATTTATTGAAGAGTTACTTGTTTTACTAAAAATGCAGTTTAAAAACTTTTTACACACACATTAAACACTTCATTCTGACTTGATCAACCTGACAATTAGGCTACACTAACAAAAGTCATAGGTTACATCAATTGCAACACTTTTTTCAGTGAGGTAATGTGCTTTAATTATCTGTGTACTTAAGCTTCCATATACATTACATTTCTAATTTGATATCTTTTTTTTTGTTTTTAAATCCCGCATGCCAGCAGCATCCTTCTCCCTTCGAGTCTGCTGAGGTAAACCGACTGATGGATCTTCATGCAAGATACAATACATGCCTCTCTCTTATCGATGAATGAAGAACAAACTTCTGTCATCTCAGCCATTTTTTTCCAAGTGTCCTAATGTTGTGATCACAAAGCATTCGATCCCTTTCTGGCCCATAAAAGTTCACTGTGGAAGCACACGAACTCACATCCACGACATCCAGCAGTAACAGTGGGAGATCAGGAGTGTATCAGGAGTTAATGGACTGTGCTTTAGTCAAACAGCACCTTACTATTCTAAGAAATGCTAGATTGTCAAAACAGTGAATGTGTTTGAAGGGATAAACTCCTCTATGCACATTAATCATGCAGGCACCGCAAAGCTCAGATTTGGCACAAATTACCCTCAGGATATAGTCACTTGAATTAAGTTAAATCTTACTGCATTGTTGAAGGTTTTACAGGTTCTGCTTTTATCCCACACAAATAAACATCTGATAGGGTTTGAGTCATCCACCATGCGTGAAATAAATAAATAAAATAACACAGTTGATTTAGAAAGAATTGCTTTATTTTTAAACTATGAGTATTTATGATTGTTATGGATATGAATTTATATCTTACAGCCTCTGGCTATTTATATTAAACAGATGTCATTATGAAGTCAGTAAGAGTGAAATTGTGGATCCGTAGGTGTCTCTCAATACTGCGAAAGGTGTGTCAGGTGATATGTGTTCCATATTTTAGAACAAAAGACACATATTCCTCTCCTCTCTTTTGTTTGTGTGCAAGTGTGTGAGTGTGTGTGTGTGTGTGTGTTAGAGAGAGTGAAGATGAGAATCATCATCTGGCTTTGACTGGCATAATTGGCTCTTTTCTTCCCCGCCGCTACTTAGCGCTGATAGCCCAATTTAGCCGCCACATGCTAAAGACACTTTCAGAGTGTAATCAGAATTAAAGAGAATGGGTTTTACTCACTTTAAAGGCCCTTTGAGTCATTCTCTGTGGGCTGAAACAGTGATGGGTCCCTTTAGTTGTCAGAAGAGATGGGGACACATACAGTTGGCAGGGTCTGAGGATGATAACACGCCTGTGACGTCCTCAGGTAACATGCGAAGATACTTCCCTGAGAATGGCCCCTTCCCAAAAGACGGGCCGACATAATGCGTCTGCTCTATGGTAATAATGGTGAAGATCTGTAAATTGGTCTCGAGATACCAATCAAAAGACTATTTAAGACCACAGAGTGAAGATATCCGTGGTTAGGTGACAAAAGAACGTGTGGATTGCACTTCGTCTAGCGGCGCATGCTGATGCATTTTTCCCATTACGGATGATGGCTTGCGACTACATTGGAAAAATGGACAGTAGCGTTGAGATTATCTCTCATTTCCTTTCAGTCAGCCTGTCTGTGTTCTTTTTCACTTCTTTTATTCTCTCGTTCTCCCTCTCTTTCTTTCTCATATGCATAGTGGATAGAGTTTTCTCGCTGCAGGCTATTTCTTTTGCTAAGCTGAGTAAAATGCAAATGCCGCACATGAGAAATAAAGGAGGAGAGGACAATTCTGTGATTTTTGCTCCAGCTGGTTTGAGCTTTACCCACAGAAAACCTCGAACATAGCTGAATAACACCTTTGCTGGAGCCTTTCAGAGGTGCTGTGGTGTTCTTTCTAGAAGGAAATTATTAAAATCTCTAAAAATGAGTCAGCTGGTCACTTTTGATGACTTAGAACAGTGCACGATATGTGGTCATATCCAGAATATAATGTAAACATCTGTCCAACACAACTTTCTATACATTGCTGGAATACTCAGCCAGCCGAGATGGCACACGAGAGAGAGAGAGACGAGGACAGAAGGAAAGATAATCCTAGCCATCCCGCCCCTGTAAAGGAGCTTTCACTGAAAGAAGGCCTTGTGTGTCTTGTGTTTATCAGAGGGACTTGCTCTTACCTGCAGGGGGAAAAGAGATTTGAATTGCAGTCACTTGCAGGAGAAAGCATAGCACGTTTGAAACTTTCCTCAAACTGAACAGTTTCAGCTCTGTAGAGCTGGAAATGTTCACGACATCTCTGTAATGTCATTTCAACGAGACAGCGAGGCATCTGAAATATCTTTAACATTTATAATCATGCATCTCAATAAAATACAAGTGCCAAATTCACTTTAGTCTAGAGAACAACATAAGGTAGAAATTGCGTTGCTGCTTTCAAGGGGAAACATGAGGTTGGTTATAGGGCTGCCAATGCCTTGTCTAGCTAGGAAACACATTTATAGCAGCTTATTTAGTAGTGAATGTCAATAGGTGTAAGTATTTTCCATGTTTTCTCTTAGAAGATATCACTCAAAAATAAGTATGGAAAATAACGGCTGGGCTGCTGAGTTAGGCCTCTGTGTGATTCAATTTCACTAGGATTTACTGTGATCCATGTGTGGATTCCTTTGGGAAATATGTGCTTTGATTAATGTAATACAGGGACTGGGGGAAATAGGTGTGTGTGTGTGTGTGTGTGTGTGTGTGTGTGTGTGTGTGTGTGTGTGTGTGTAGGGCAAGCAATAGAATCATTTGGGGGAAACTTATTCTCATCATTTAAGCAACAACTTTTATTTAGACCTCACTAAGTCAGAATATAGTCGATGTGGTTATTAATAGTTTAGGTACATTATTTATTCATTTCTTTGGGAAACTTTGGGAATATATCTACAAGGTTACCTTTAGATATGATGCCAGTAAGATTTTGTTTTTACATTTTTTATATGTTTTTCTATTAGGTCCCTTACGCTTGTCTAACTTGGGAATGGCAGTGATTATATTAGTTACATATTTATTATATGTAACTATATATAATATGATTATATTAGTTACAATTTAAAGACAGCGTTATATAGTCCTGCTTATTATTTTTTACAGTTTGTTAAATCTTTTGTGGGAAAAGTTTGTAAGTTGTCAATGACAAAGTCACGGGATAAAGGGACATATCTTTTAAAGAATCTAATTAAAAAGCAAGTGCAAATTTCATATATAAAGTATATAGTGCAAATTATATATATATATATATATATATATATATATATATACACACACACACACACACACACACACACACACACACACACACACACATACACACACACACACACACACACACATACATATATATAGACTTTTTTCAAAAGAATTATCTTGAAACACAGTCATGGCGGTGTAAAGGGTCCTCGCTGCTTCATGGCTACTTTCATGCAAAACTCGACTTTAACCTCAAGTAAAACAATCTTTCTATATAATGCGTCAATTAGCGCGCAAAATGAAGGCGTAACAAGAAATAAGTATCTTAATTTACAAATGACACACTGAGCCATTGTTAAACATGACTTTGTCGGACAGTGATTGATGGATCATCTATGTACCCATGCCTGCTGATAGACTACATATTTCCCGTAATAAACTTATTGCAGGCCTGTTACAGGGAGGGTCATGTTAGTTTGTGCAAATTAATTCAGAATGCTGTTACGGCAAATATCTGACTGACACTTCACGTGGCTTTTTGATTGATCAATGTTATTTTATATTTTCAAACAAGCAATAAAAATCGCAGGCAGCCAGCGAATCGACTTGTAAGTTATTAACACGCGTAGTTTTAAAGTGTTTTAAATTTGACTGGGCTGCTCGTGAAAAACATGGACTTACGTGTCCAGCTGGTCTTGAAAACTACACTAACTTATTTCTTTTCAAATTGCAGATAGAGGAAAACTCGATTAACTAGCCTACACCTTTAATAACTAATTCGTTGTATCTTTGGAACGTCAAATAAATAAATAAGAAGCCTACCTTATAAGTCCATGATATAAAATCCTGGAAGTCTTTGCTTAAGAAGCTAAGAAGCTTAATGAAATTGTCAAGGAGAGTTGATGTCATTTAACCCTCTGCATCCTTGTGCTATGATGCATTTGCCACCGTTATTGGCCCTCAAGCAACACCGCATTTATTTTATATAAATAATGTGATTTTCAGAATTTGTAGGCTATCACAGTAAGCGTAATTAAGGCCCTCGCTGCTCTGCACAGAAATACATTTTACAGCAGATTTTACGAGCGTGCGATACACCACGGCTCTTAAATTCAATATAGACAGTTTTTCGCTATTTAAACAAAACATTCAGACGGAGAGAGTGAGACAGAGAGGTATATCTCTTACCGCAGGAATGAATCCAGCGCAGCTCCCTCTCTCTCTTGCTCCGTCTCGAGTGAATCCCGCTCTCCTCCGCTCCGCTATTATTTTCACTTAAACATATGAAAATTTATGCAAATGAAAATCAGCACTAACTGTTCCTCGCTCGCAGTGCACGAGTGTCCCTGTCCTCGACACTATACAATAGGTTATATGTAGGCTATATTCCAGAGGTGGATCAGTCTACAAATAAACAAACAACAATAATAATAAATCACCACTCGGGGATTATTACGTATAGCCTACATCTGATGGTTCTTTTTTTCCTCTGAAAGGCCTGATATGTTCAAGTTCCATGTTCCAGAGGTACCACTGAAACTAATGAAACAATATGAAATAGTGGGCGTACAACGATTGTGTTTATTTGGCTGTGTATTTTTTAAAACCTCGTTGTGCCACAATTCAGAAATGAAATAAATAAATCAGTTTAAAAGTTTACGCGGCTCGTGCTTTGAAATGGCTCTGCTTTATTCTTGGAATAAATCTGAATAAACTATAAAACATGCTTTCCGTTAAGTTGTCAGCCCTTACATGGTGGTAACATTAGATTACTTAGCCTACATTTTCTGGATAAAAATCTAATCTATACTTACTTACTTCATTTGTACCCCTAAGCCAAAGCTGAAATGCTTAATGTTTTTATCTGCCTGCTGTTTGCATTGTTTTATCTGTATCCCATCTATTCTGATTTCCCTGTTTGTTTGTTACATGCCCATAGGTAAAACATCATACACAATTATAATTTATCATCAGCACAAATTCATTTTAACATTTTAAATGCCTGTTGCAGACAAAAGGGCAACGCAAAGTAAAATAAAACAAACGCTGAGACGAAAACAAGCCAAACAGTTTCCTCTGTAACAAAAACAAAACATCTACGGCGTCGTTAAGCCAATAATGCAGTACAGCGCACTCAAATTATATCAACTAAAGCTTCCTGTTCGGATAGAAGGTCTCGTCACTTTTATTCGTATGTTGACAAATCCAAATTAGACATAGCAAATTGCAACGCCTTGACGTGATTTCTTAGCTGTGCCCTAAGATCTGTCACTCTCCCGAAGGATATCCAATGAGCATCAATCTCGCAGAAACTTCCTCGCGGTAATTGGGTGAAGGATGTGCATGGTGTGCGCACGCGGGGGCTGAACGTAAACATTCGCGTGCTCTCGCGCTCAGAGAGAGGAACGGAGCGAGCGAGGACAGCGAAAGCTCTCCGTTGCGCGGACATTTAATAGAGTTGTGTGCAGTTGAACGTGTTCAAGATTAACGTCGGATGGACTCTGTGAAAAGAAGAAACAAGGGAAGCAAGCCTCGGTAAGAAAGCGCCTTGTGGGTTGCGGGACAAGAGAGAAGTTTACAAAGGAGCGTCTTCTTCTGATAAGCCTCCACATCAAGTCGAGAGCGCGCGCGATGAAGTTCGGTGTGGGATTTGTGTAATCGTCACGAGTAGTTGATGTGAAGAAGAACAAACAAGACTTTTTGGTTTCGTAATTGGTCTTTAAGACAATGACATTAAGAACGGAATGCAATCCTAAAAACAGACTCCATGCATAATGTGGATTTCTACGCTGAAGGTATTTCTTTCTCCTTTTGCTTCTGATAAAAGGAGGTTTTGACGGATATATTTTGGCCATCTTTTGCTGTGCTGTCGGTGGACCAAATCAAAATACCACGCATACTTTTCCAGCTTGAATAATTCATGAAATAGTGCGTGCCTTCGAGGCTTGGAAAAAAAGTTACGACAATACGGGGAGGGGGGAATAATAAGTAGAATTGTTCAAAGTGGTGAGGGGGGATGGCCACAGCGGCTTCCAATCCTTACCTGGCCAGCAATAGCATTCTCTCATCAGCCTCGATCGTGCACTCGGAGTCCGGAGGTGGTGGCATGCAGCCGGGAAGCGGTGCCGTTACATCGGTGTCGGGAGGTTACAGAGGAGACCCCGCGGTCAAGATGGTGCAGAGCGACTTCATGCAAGGAGCCATGACAGCCAGTAACGGGGGGCACATGCTGAGCCATGCCCATCAGTGGGTTACCTCACTGCCACATGCGGCTGCCGCGGCCGCCGCCGCCGCCGCCGCCGCTGCAGCGGCAGAAGCCGGCTCCCCTTGGTCCTCCAGCCCAGTTGGCATGGCCGGGAGCCCACAGCAACAAGACGTGAAGAACAGTTCAAACAGAGAAGACCTACACTCTAGCACCGCGCTGCACCACAGAGCCTCGCATTTAGGGGCTCACCAGTCGCACCAAAGCGCATGGGGTGGCACCACAGCCTCCCACATCCCCACCATCACCGGAGGACAGCAGCAGTCCCAGCAGTCTCTCATTTATTCCCAGCCGGGTGGCTTCACAGTCAACGGGATGCTGAACCCTCCCGGGAGTTTAGTCCACCCGGGGCTGATGCGAGGAGACTCGCCAGAAATGGATCACCATCATCACCACCACCATCATCAGCAGCAGCAGCACCCTCACCACCACCACCACCAGCAGCACCACGCGGGAGTCAACAGCCACGACTCGCACTCAGACGAGGACACGCCGACCTCCGACGACCTGGAGCAGTTTGCCAAACAGTTTAAGCAGCGTCGGATCAAACTGGGTTTTACTCAAGCCGACGTCGGGCTAGCGCTGGGAACTCTTTACGGAAATGTTTTCTCGCAGACCACCATTTGCAGGTTCGAGGCTCTCCAGCTGAGCTTCAAAAACATGTGCAAACTCAAGCCGCTGCTGAACAAGTGGCTGGAGGAGGCCGACTCGACCACGGGAAGTCCCACCAGCATCGACAAAATAGCAGCTCAAGGCAGGAAACGAAAGAAGCGCACCTCCATCGAGGTGAGCGTGAAGGGAGCCTTGGAGAGCCATTTTTTGAAATGCCCCAAACCGTCAGCGCAGGAGATATCCTCTCTGGCGGACAACCTCCAGCTGGAAAAGGAGGTGGTCCGGGTCTGGTTCTGCAACCGAAGGCAGAAGGAGAAGAGGATGACGCCGCCTGGGGTCCCTCAGACGCCCGAGGACGTGTACAGCCATGCCGGCAACGTGAGTGCAGACACACCGCCTCCGTCCATGGACTGCAAACGTATGTTCACTGAGACGTAGAACAAATCATTTTATATACACTTCAAGTCAGCAAGATATCACAAATATTCTATGTAAATTACGAAAGAAGCCGAAGCTAAAATCTTTAAAAGCTCTTCGTTTTATCCTCCAATGTCCCTAACGATAAATGACTCTGTTTGCTCTGTGTTTCAGGGGAGTTTTGTGGTAGATTACTTAAAAGGTGCAAGTTTGAAAGATGAACCGGACAGCAACCACAACGTGACAGCTGCGAGCTCCTATGGCCAGGAGATTCTGGTGCACTGACACCGAAATCATAACCAGCCCAAAGCCAACATAGACTTTAAGGATTGAAATGACAAAAGAACTCCCAAGGACATGGATAAATGCAGACAGACATTAAATATTAAACAGTGGAAGAATTTACCCCAGGACACGTATCAATTTTACGCACAGGAATTATATTACTCATTTTAACGAAACGGAATTGTCTTGTCTACTCTTGGAGCATTATGTGCAACAAACTACACCTTTTCTATTTCATAGTATTTTTGTGGACCACACTTCTGTGAATAGCTTTTACACAGAGAAAACTCTTAAGAAAAAAAAAAAATAAGGGAAAAAAAAAAAGATTGATTACTCTCAAGCTGCACTTATTTTCCAATTTCAGCCGACCCCTTGTAAACACTTTTTGTTGTTGTTTGGCTGAATAATCGTGGATATTGCCCTCTCTTCACTGCTTTTTCTAGGCAGATTTTTTGGTGGGTTTTGATAACAAGTCTGTGTAAATTTGGCAATATGAATCCTCTGTGTTGATTTAAATGATTTGCTTTATATTTTTCACTAAAATCAATTTCAAAATATTTTCAGGAGCAATGACAGATTTGTTGCGCGCTGTGATGACTTTCAACCTAGTAGCATCTCTTGTAGGCCTTCCCCTCTGCCATTTTAAATGTTGATTATATTTTATACTGTTAGTATTACACTTGTTATTATATACAGATATTGTACACAAACACATTGACGAAGCTGAAACAAACCGTTGTCAAACCGTTTCCCCCGTGGTTGTTATTTAAGTTCAGTACTGACTCAGCGAGAAGTGAATGAGAACAATAAATCTGATAGCTTTCAGATGTATCGGTGCAACTTTCTTTTTCTTTCGCAATTTTGTTTAAATATGAAAACTACATTCTAAATTAAAACACATTGCTAATATTTGTTTGACGTTTCTAGGCAAATACTGAGGCCGTTTCTGAAATGTATACAAAGGGAACTTAGAAGAGTATCTTTTTTTCCTCGAACTTCTGACCCTTGGCCTAAATATGGAAGTGTGAGAACTTCTCAAATGTTTTCACCTTGCATTGTCATATTTCCTAATTGTCTTATTTTTATTTATTTTTTTGTTTCTGTATGTGCTTTCGTGGGTTTTTTTTTCTTTGAAAAACAAAAGAAACAACCATACCATGTAACTGTCTATATACTATCTATCTGCTATGTTAACGGCGTATATCAAGTAGCTTCACGTCGTCGTTGCAAAAACAAATAATGTAATACATTTTTCATTTTATTATAAAACTTTTCCGTCAACGATTTACAGGTTTTCTGAGATTACAAATAGTCCGGGGTTGTGGGGTATCCCAAACCTGATCAGAGTTATGCTGTTTTCGTATTGTACCAATTATATATTATGCATTATACAAGTTGATAAACTATTTTGATTTAGATTATTTTCCTCTCGACTGAATATAAATTATCAAAACGTTCTAAGGCCTTCTTGCTTCTCAAAAAAAAAAAAAAAAAAAGAAAAAAGAAAAGAAAAAAATTGAAATGTCTCTATGTATAAATCATGGCCTATTATAAATCATGATAGCATCAAAGAGACATGGAAATGTGTTGCACTGTTCAGATTACTACTCCTTTTCAAAACTCTTGTCCCCATTAAACCAGGGTAATAATTTCCATATTTTATAATACCACTAGAATGCCTTGAAAGTTTCTTAGAGTTTTTTTTCTTCCTTGTTTTAATAAGTATTTGACACATAAATCATGGTTACCAGCGACGTGAGTATTGCCTTTACTAGACAACCCATTTACCGCTTTCTTTGTAGAATTTCAGGATATTATTTTATTGCTTAGTCCGGGTCATTTCAGTAAACTGAACTGGATGAACTGAATAAAACAACTGCAATATCCTAGCAGAGAACAAACTGCAAAATTGCATTTATTGTTATTCAAATACATCATATTAAATTGGCGTGCCTTCAGCAAACAATTGATTTATTTGGATTCACTTTGGGAACGTTCATTTCGTAAAATGCTTTTATTTGTTTTCAAATTTAAATTTGAAAAAAGCACGAGCGTCCCGCTCAGCGAGTGACGTAATTTGGAATCCATTCCGTGCACGCTCTAAAGCAGGAGTGAATTTGTATGCATGGAAATTCGTATGCTTGCCACGTAGCTCTCTGAGTGCAAAAGGGCCTAGATCCTTCCATCAGATTGCAATGTAAAAGCGTGCAAAAACGATTGTGTGACTGAATTGCTTTTTTTCTGTAAACCGACCGTTTCTGCTGGGGAATAGCACAACTGTTGGCCCTTAATTTTCATCAAGACAAGTTTGGCGATTTCCCCCATTTGTATTCATTTCTGCTATGTTTGAAATAGCTGGCTTTGCACTCTTTTCAGCTAAGGCGCAACACTAACCTTCCAGCTGAACGACGCTTCTGTTGAGACTTGGGAGTGCAGCTGAATTTTTTTTTTTTTTTTTCTGGAGAACTTTTGTGTGGTAGTGACTATTCAGCCAAACACACGGTTCTTCTCTTGAAGATTTAAATTTCGCGGATGATTTACCGTACATCCGTTGCGTGGCAACGAAATTCAACCTGTGGTTATAAGCACGCGCCCCACCCTTCATGCAATATAGGCCTACTCAATGTTAATAGCATCGCTCACACACCCAGAATTACGGAGTTGTAAAGCCTTCTGTTTCTGTCTAAAACTGTCTAAAATGCACTTTTATCACAAAGTCTATGATAAGCAGTAATAAAATGAATGAAAATAAAGAGATTTATTATATTACTGTTAACTCGTTTTAATTTTGAGCTTTACAATATATTCGGAAAAAAAAAAATCCAAAGTAAACAAACCAACCCTCAAAA
This sequence comes from Acrossocheilus fasciatus, assembly GCA_036784905.1. Taxonomy (NCBI): domain Eukaryota; kingdom Metazoa; phylum Chordata; class Actinopteri; order Cypriniformes; family Cyprinidae; genus Acrossocheilus; species Acrossocheilus fasciatus. Next base: position 4,448,694 of record CM071946.1, read on the forward strand.
GAATATGAAAAGACATCGGCTGTACATCTTCAGTTAATTTCACAAAGGAAACTTATTCTGAGTGATGTGTTGAAAATGAGTTCTTCTTCTTCTTCTTCTTTCTTGTGTGTTATACCCTGAATTGCACAATATAAAAACTGTGAGAATTCCTATTTTTAAATTTGAAAATACATGTGTACGTCTATTTATCGTCTCTTAGATCTATTGTAGCCTACGAAATAAAACATGCTAAAAGTATTGAAAATAAATAAACAAATAAATCAATCAATAATAAACATGTAAAACAGTAGCTACATGCACACTAGTACGCAAACTAATTGTATTTTTATTTCCACATATAGGACTTTTTTATTTTATATTTGCTTTGTTCTGTGTGGGTAGGCTATTTTACATATAAACTATAGCCTACTATTCAGTCGTAATAGCCTAAGAAAAATATATCGTAACTCAGAGTTTTCTTCATGAGTCAAATTTGTGTAACTAAAAGTGTAACAATTAAAATGAAGTCGAATTTAAATATTTTTATGTTCTTTTTTTTTTTTTCTACATTCCTTTTTTTAGATCATATTTATAAACGTTAAATTTACCCAAATACATAGCACCATAGAAAAGGAATCTTACCCTCTCATATTTCTTTAGCGCCATCTTTTGGAATTCCCTCCTGCATGAATAGAGTATCAATATCAAACCATGTTATCGATATAAAAAAAAAAAATACTGAAGGAAATTTTAAAACAACATTAATTATAATAAGAAAAATATGTGCTGAAGTAAGCCTATTTTCGAAAACGTTCAAAATAACATGTGCCTTTGGATAGGCCTATTTGATTGATTTACAATGACACAATTATACTAATAAAATAAAAATAAAAATAAATACAATATAATAAGAAATGCAAAGAAGTAATCACAACTAAGACTAACTTTTAAACGCCTCTTATAAAGCTATTCAACTGTTTACCTAGTGTACACAAGTGTAGAGATACAGAGATATAATTAAAGTGTTCCTAGTGATGTATTTATTTCTAATTTCTTAAAGCTGCTTTTTTGTTCTCCCCAGACCAGCCAGTGATCTAACCGTGTCTCATTACACAGCGTAACGCTTTCTTTTCTCACAATTCCCATCAGACCTTCGGCCAATAGATGTGGTCGAGCAGCGTCCGAGGCTATACAAGACGGCTGGATTAGCGGCCAAGGGACCTTCACTGTCACACACCTGCTGCAAGCCCATGGCACACTGCCAGCTGAGGTCAGTTAGCCCGCCAGCCACATTACCCTGGCAGCAGTTGCCAAGGTGACAGCATGTCAGAGCCTGCCCATTGAGGAGTATGGGGGGCTGACGGCCAACGCATCGCTGCCTCTGACCGGCCCCTGGAACTTGAGGAAGTGGGGGACCGAAGGCACACATTCAAATGCTTAGCAACAAACTGACTCCACACGTGGCAAGGGCCAGAGCGCCAGAGCGCCAGAGCCTAAATCATTAAATCTCCACAAATACTTAGTGAGTCTAACACACTTTCCGGCTCAGACATCGCCGGTTTAGAAGCGCTTTGAATGAGAGCAGTTAATTCGATAGGCAACAATCTTAAATATGGATATGAGTGTGTGTGTGTGTGTGTGTGTGTGTGTGTGTGTGTGTGTGTGTGTGTGTGTGTGTGTGAGAGAGAGAGAATGAAAGACGCAAGTAGAGAACAGGAGGTGAAAGGTGTTCCTGCTTTTGTTGTAGCTATCACATTAACTGGAGGATGTGAAGCAGAGGGGAAATAAGCTGTGGGCTCTGTGGTTTAATAGATTACTTACAATTGGACACAGGTATTTGAAGTTAGCCATTATACCCTTGAGGCCCCCAAAAAGGTAAAAGAAACATCACAATTCAACCAAATCTGCCACCGCTTCTCATCCCAACTCCTTTGTGTTTTTGTAAAACAAACATGTTCGTTTAGCATAGTCGTGTCGTGTTTTCCAAACGCGCACGACACGGCTGCGAATATTTGCATTAGCCTGTTTTTGCTGTTTCTGAAGAACACTTACACATTATCAAGAGCCCTTTCAAGCATAAGCTCTTTTAAATTCAACTCATTGTAGTCACGGCACAATTTGTTAAGGTCAAATCTTTGTCTGAATGGATTGAGTCAGAATTGTATTGAGGTCATCAAAAAGCACAAAGCCATATCTCTTCAAGGGCACATCTGAATTTCAGCTAAGCTCTCAGAGCCTCAATCTCCCTCGGAAAGAATGGAAAAAATGTAGACCTAAACCCATCGAATAAGGTCTCGGCGTTAGAGAACGGCCCCAACAGGCCTCTCCTGAAATGCTATTACAGTATGCACCTCGGCCCGTCGCGGAGACTGAATTCAATATACACAAGTGGCCTATACGACGAGCCATTTGGCAGCTCAAGAAAATCATCCTCAATACATATTCGGGATTGTTTGGTTTTAATCTTCTGTTTTCGAGCATATTCCGAAGGATTCGGTTGGGATGTCAAATCCAAATTGTCACTTCAGAGAGATTTCTCCTTGGACCACGTCATTATTATTAGTACGGGCAACAAAACGGCAGAACAACAAAATCCTTTCATAGATGAGAGGATACTTTTCACTTTCTCTGTGCTCATATTTCACTCTACTTATGGGGGATAAGTGCAGGAATTCCTGTTGTTCAAACCTCTCCAAACATGTCACATACGACGTTGCAGAGAGTTTGCGGGCTGAAATAAAAGTAGCTAATTGATGCAATACACCAAGGACATAATTATCTCTTTGAATAACTGGCGGTGGTTTAATTGCTGGTAATTGTTCTCCAAACCTTGTTCAGAAGTGATGAACACAAGACTGTTATTATGCATCATGTGTTAATCCTGCTATTCTGGCTTAGTCATTAGGGCTTCTGTATCAAAGCACCACGATAAGGGCGGCAGAGAGGGAAAAATATCACGCGCACACACACACAATGTACACGCATAATTGTGACATAATGCGTTATAGTGCCGTATTCCTCCAGCCACACATCCACCTAAACGCAAACTTGTGCCACCTTTTTATGGTCCACTTCTTTCTGCTCCGCTACGAATTTTCTCTCCGATGTCATATTTATAACAGTGGGGTGTCTGTTATCCTGTGTTTGCTGTTAATTATTGCCACATTGCAACACCAGACTCGGAGCTCTACAGGAAACAAACACTGATTAACGTGATTGGGCCTGCTGAGAATTGCAGTCCGGTTGAAGTGTGTTGATTGCTGAACTGTTCCCACCCTCTCACCCCAGCAGTCTTGCCCTCTTGCCCTCTGAGCCTTGTGAGGCCGTTCAGTGGCAGATACTTCAAAGGATGTCTAGGGTTCGTATAATCTGAAGTAATCCAAGATCTGAAGTGATCGCAATTGTTCGTGCTTTTGAAATTACAAATAGAATGACATTAATGGAATATTCTGGGTTCAAGTTAAACTCAATCAACAGCATTTGTGTCATAATGTTGAAAAAAAAAAAAAACTCATTTTAATTTAAAACGTCCCTTTTCTTTAGTTACAGTGGAGCACTTGCATTGGAAGTGAATGGTGCCAATTCGTAAATGTTAAAATGCTTTTCAACAGTTCAGACACATGCTATAAACAATATGTCAACAAGATTTTAGTGTGGAAAAAAAAATCTATTACTGAATTTTTCAGTGTAACTCTCATCCAATTTGACAACTTTCTTGCCATGGCAACCAAACCAACACCTAAACTGACACATTTACAGCTTTACTATACAAATAAATGCTGTTTCTTTAAACTTTCTATTCATCAAAGTATCCTGCAAAAATATCATGGTTTCCACAAAACCATTTTCAACATGGATATAAGAAACTTTTTTTGCTGTTGAAAAATCAGCATATTAGAATGATTTCATATTAGAAGACAGGAGTAATGGCTTTGAAAATTCAGATGCTGTCAATATATTGTATTTTTTAAATAATAAAATAAATAAATGAATAAATAAAACCAACCAACCCCAAATTTTTTTAAACAGGAAGTGTAATTGTTTATATATGAGCTTCACATTTATGCTTCTACCTCCTCTAAATTCCGACCCCATTTACTTTCATAAATGCCTCATTCTGACTTTTTTTTTCTTCTCATTTTTGTATTATTATTATTATTATTCATTTATTTATTAAGTCATTTAGTGGAAATTATGATGTCTGATACTGTCGATTAAGCTAAAAATGCAAATGTGACAATTTGATAAGAAAAAAACTATAAAGAGCGCAACACTCTTTCCGTTGTTATTGGTTTAACCTGTTTTCTAATTCCGGTTCGTCTTAATGCAGATTGCTGTGGAGCAGACTGGCAGTGCTACTGTTTTATATTCAGACTCAGCACTTTGGTTGCATGGGAAGGGGGAGAGGAAGTCTATGAGGCTCTTTCCTGTCTCATTCCTGAGTCTCACGGGCTCATGTTTCACCTGCTGCATCTGAAGTCTGCCACATGTGTGTATATGAGAGTATTTATCTTTGTGTGTTTTTCTGAGCAATGAATTCCTTCCGTTTAACAAAATAGCTTTTGACTGAACACGACCAGATGGAGCAGAGGTGGTGTTATTGATAGGGCCGGACGTTTCGAATGAAGCGGAAGTGCTTGAATTAACAATTTCATCATATTGACAGTTGATGTGCAAAATAGATCCCTGGTTTGTATTGTTTTTATGTCACCGTGATATACAGTGATAATTCCACACACTGATCTTCACTGCCCCCTACTGGTTTTGCAATTGAGTCTAATATTACTAAATCATTGAGATGATTCATCAAGATTAACACTTCCTTATGGTGCACCTCTCTAGTTCAATTACAGCGAAAGCAATTTAATATTCTCCCTCAGTGAGAACATCTAACACGAACTTTTCACCAATACATGGAATGGATGTTGCATGGAGCAGGCCTGCTTATAATTCAATTATTCTTTCAAAAATCTTTTGAAGATCAAATAGGCCTATATCTGATCAAAGCCATCTCAACATCTGTATGAGTCTAAAACTGGATTTGTAGCAACCCGACAAAGCATAACGGTTTAATCATGGTCTTATAGGCCACAAACTGTAAGAATATCTGTACAGGGATTTGTATGAGAGGCTATGTTGAATAAATTACATTCAGGCATGATATTCAGAGCGATATGTAATCCACAACTCAAGCCACCGAAGCTGTTAGAGAATATGAGGGCAATGCCCAGCGAAGAGAATAAATACTCATATTAAGCCACCAGGCCACAGAGGAGGACTGATACGAAAAGATTGTGAATCCAAATGTGCCTCACGCAGCTATTTTTTCAAGCATAGACGTGTTTTAGTCCACTGTAGATATTTAGAATATAGGTTTTAGTAATAGATTTAGGCTACATTAAGACAACAACAACTTGGATTAGTGTCACTTAATTTCATTACAAAGAAAGCATATTCGCACATTTGTTCATTTTCAAAGAGATTCACCACAGAAATTCAAATTCTGGCGTCAGTTACTCACCTTCAAGCTATCATATGGCTTTGAAAAAAATGAATTATATGGATGATGTTTATGGTGTTAAGTTTTGAAGCTAATTACCACCCAGGCTTGGATTATATTATAATATATTAACGTTTGACATTGGTTTATTGTATGTATGCACCAGTTCGGAAATTAAATGCCCGATGAATAGTGTTAAAGATTATTGCTTTACTGCTGTTTGAAAATAACCCACTACCAAACCTAACTGACAGAATTAACAAAGAAAGGCAAACAATTAAAACCCCACTTGCTGAAGAAAACATTCTATTTTAGCTTGCTTCTACGAACCTTTAAGTTCATTTATCTTGCCTAGTGTTTCAAAGCACTCCATGACACAAGTGCAGTGCCATACGAGGTGAGCTACTGAGCAAGTTTACATGTCAGAAAAGCCATAGGCCTACATATAGAGCTGATTATGCACTACAGTTAAAAACCTCTTTAAGTCACATGAAAATAAGTCTTTATTATTCAATAATTCTGCCTTAATTCATAACGATATAAATTGTTGGTATTCTACTGACACTAGCCCTCATTCGGTGCAGTGAATAGATACGTTTTTGGAATTAGGCCTAATATAGATACAGAGGCACTTTTTCCAATGACATTATATTGCAAAAAGAGAAAGAAAGACATACAGGTTTTGAACGCCATTGAGGGTGAGTGAATGATGACAGAATTTTCATCTCTGGGTGAACTAGCCCTTTAAATGTGTTTAAGCTTTGAACTGTGAAAGTCAAGTTTTCACATGGATGTATGCAGTCATGTTTCCTCTGTTTGAGATTATGCTACAGGTTAAGTCATTAATGAGTTTCCAGCTGAGGGGCAAAGATGTCTGCATATGTCCTTTAACCGTGCAAACAAGCTACAAGAGTGCAGGAATGATTAACCTACGCAGCCACAACAGGCAGGTGCCCTTCAGTGGTTTGTTAAATGGTGAATTACACTTCTTCGGCCAGCACTCTGCCTCTAATCACATCTGCAATTACAGAGCAGAAATATTGCCCCTAATTGATACAGCCCGCCGATTTGTTTCGATTTCTCGTCGCCTCAAATCGTTTTCTCCCTATACCCGCTGGCTGCTAATGAATGGACTCGTTAGGAGGGGGCGTGTCTAAGTGAAAGTGACTCTAAGCACAGCTCTGCCAGATGTATGATGGCAGGGAAAAGGGACAGTGTTAAAACAGCAGGAGGTGTAATGGCACCTCAGAGCTGGAGAGACGGAGAGGGAGTGGGCACCTGTCCATTAGGCCCCCCTGAGGGTGGAAGTGTTAAGTGGCTGGGTTGCGGTCAAACTCTAGAGGGACAGTTGTCATAGAGACGCAGCTGTCAGCCAGCGACTGGCTTTGGGAACTGTGGCTGTGTTGATGACGATCGCAGATTAGATGGTGCAAAACACTGACTAATACCTGCACCTCTCCTCATTTTCACCCACACCTGAGAGAGACGTTTGTCTTCTGACGAGGGCTGTGAAGAGAGCTGATAAATGAGCACCAGATGAGGGACAGATGTAAGTGTAGGAGTTTGGATCCTCTTACCGTTAATCTTAGATATCTAGCCTCATCTCAATTTGTCAACCTATTTCTCTACAGTATAGTGCTACCCATATATCTTCATATCATCATATAAATACAAATGCGTGGGCAGGTGCAGTGGAGTCGAAAAGTCTTAGACTACTTTACCATTTTCTAATTAAATACTTTTAGACCCCACAATATTTCCTTCTGATAGATAGATAGATAGATAGATAGATAGATAGATAGATAGATAGATAGATAGATAGATAGATAGATAGATAGATAGATAGATAGATAGATGTTTAGTGATGTTTTAAGATCTTCTGGCCCCATGTGTAGCCTATTTCCTTCAGACTGTAAAAATAACAATTCTCATTCTATGATTTAGCCTCTTTCTTCATTTAATTTAAATGAGAATCACTCATTTTTCCTTCTAGGATGAAAAGCCTAAAACTTTATTTCCATGTCTAAGTAATCTTTAAATCTTTTTACAATGAAGTTTCAGACTTACCTCACTGTATTTCTTTATGGAAAGCAATAAGAAAAGAAAAAGAAAGAAAGAAATGTCTAAGCACACTTCTCAAACACTTTATTTGCATCTTTATGATGAATTGTTGAATTGAATTGTTGTATTCCTCAATTGTAAATGGCTTTGGATAAAAGCGTCTGCTAAATGAATATATACAATATAAACCTAGACTTCAATTCCCAGATTTACAATGAATTTTGTACCTCACTGTATTTCTTTAAGACAATCTACAGTCAATCAATACATACTGTAAATAATGCACAGTCCTCACATGTGATTTGGCATCTTCATTTACTCAAAGTGCAAAACTATTCCCTTATCCTTGTTCTAAGGCTATTTTGTGTATACTACAGATGAAAAACTGCTTTATAAGAACAAAATCTTGTGAAAGGCCAGAAAATATTACTTAGAGAGCCCATCATAATTAATTGTATCCCTATTCATGGACTGCCATTAAAAAAATGACATGGCATTCGGTTATTCATAAAGCTATCCTTCAGTGTCTGCATCTCTTCACCTGCATCCATTTATACAGAGGAAAATTCTTGTGTTCCTCAAATGTGCTTTTTTGAGTGTGGGTTGGCGGATTAGAGCAGCTCTGTTGAGATGGCATTAGAGCAAACATCTGAGAGGTAATTGACAGGGAGATGAGCTCTCGTAGCGCCAGTGTCAGTCTGCGTGATCAGCATACCTGTACACCAGCGCCGGATATAGGGTGTGCGCTCTGTAACGCTTGATGGGCATATCAGACTGCTGGTTTGATGCCAATTTTAACAAGTGTGCTTTTGTAGTCACCTCACACACAGGCAGAGGTGTATATTAGAAGTGCTTTTTACACTCTACACACTGTATGAAAAAAATGCCTTTTGAATTTACCATTCAAGTAATGACTTGATTATGACATATAATTAATTTCAACTGTTATATTTATGTTGAAAAGATATCTCACCTAAAATTAAAATGAAATATTTTCTCGGTCACACTTTATATTAAGTGGCCTTAACTACTATGTACTTGCATGAAAAAATAAGTACAATGTACTTATTGTGTTCATATTGTATTGCAAAACACTTCTGCTGCTATTGAGGTGGGATACGGGTAAAGTTAGGGACAGGTTTGGTGATATGGGTAGGTTTAAGGGTGGGTTAAGGTGTAAGGGATGGGTCAACAATGTAATTATAAATGTCATTACAGAAATTAATTACAGATGTAACTACATATAGGTATTTTTAAAAAATATATATAAGTACAATGTAAAAACATGTATGTACACAATAAGTGCATTGTACCAAATGATTAATTTAAATGCAAGTACACAGTAGTTAAGGTCACCTAATATAAAGCGGGACCATTTTCTCATTTCATTGAATCATCTTCTGTGGAACACAAAAGAAGATGTTTATCAGAATGTCTGAGCTGCTCTTTTCCACAATGATAGTGGATGGGGACCACAGACTGCTAAGCTCTGTAGACAAAAACACCATTAAAGCATCATAAAAGTAGTCAGTATGATGCATGCAGTATAGTCCAAGTCTTCTGAAACCAAACAATAGCTTTGTGTGAGGAACAAATAAAACTTTTAGTTGTTATTCACTGAAAACAGCTCAGAAATTCTGGTATAAATAAATCCTTGTGTGTTCCACTGAAGAAAGCGAGTAAATGATGACAGAAATTTCATTTTTGGATGAACTAATCCCTTGAGTCCCATAGTATTGACACAGAAATCATCTTGGGCAATCTGGACAAGAAGACTGTAATGTTTAAAATTCTGTCATAAATCTTTATTAAAGCTTTATTACATTTTCAAGTTTCAGAATTATTATTAATATTCGACAACACACTCTTGCTAGTCTAACTTTAATTTAAAAAAAGAGTATGTGCACATGTGCTTGTGTTTAATTATATTTAAAGATACATACTCATAATTCAGTAATGATTATAATTCAATGTTTTGCTTATGTGTGTTATATACTGCATTGTTCATCATGCAGATGGAAGAGAATCTGCTGTTGAACTGTACACTTATCAGCTGGACAATGTTGCCATCTTCTGTTCTGACAAAGAACCGCATACATTATGATTCCGGCAGCATATTCCATGTCATATGTTTCCATTACTTTAAATTAATGATGTCAAAAAAATAAAAAAATAAAACAACAAACCAGTAATCAATATTGATAGTACATAACACATTGTCATATTTTATTAGAATCAATTAGTGTAAGTGGTTGTAGCATTATTCACTAATACTCTGCTATTTCATTTCACAGGCATTGTTGTTGAGCATTTTACTCAAGTTGTACAGACATTGGAATTTTCAGATTCACAAAGCCACAAGCAATTTCATGTGAACACAGGCAACAGCACTTATGCAATAATGCATGAAGGTCATGTTTATGTCCTTTCTCAGTTCATACCTGAATACTTCAAATGAATGAAAATTAGTTCATATGAGCAATTTCATTTAGCTGCAGGTATTTGAAATCTTTTTTTTTTGAGAGAGAGAGAGAGAAAAAGAGAACATCTGAGTCATCCTCGTGGGCTTGTTGTGATTTTATGATGTGACTTCTCAGTGAGCATCAAAGAGTAAGAGCGAGGGTCTATAGAGCACACAGTGTTCCATTATTGACAGAGCAGAAATGGAGAGGTTGCCCTGGTGACAGTCACAACACAATCATCTTGAGATCTCAGGGGCCAATAGCAGTGTCACTCTCACTCCTGCATCATCCAGTACAGCAGGATGAAACATCTGGATTTGTGTTTTTGTGTCATTGGCATCTACCTTTCATCACTCTGCTTGTTTGCATGTGCACAGGTTTGATTGCACTTGTGAAGAACAAATATTTTAAATAGTCCTTGTGAATATTGTGATAGTGAAATTTAGAAAAAATGAAAGGCAACACTTAGGAGAGCATTTGTGCTCATTTGAAATTCTCATAAATCAGCAACAAAAAAGGTTTTTTGTTGTTGTTGCAAATCTAACATTAACAGGTGTGTGTGTGTGTGTGTGTGTGTGTGTGTGCGAATCGCATAAAATATCCTTATCTTAAATATTTTATCATTGTGAAATCATTGTGTCACTAATATAGAAAAAAACATAGATCTTGGGGCAAATAGAGTCTCATTTGAGAACTATATATATATATATATATATATATATATATACACACACACACTCTTTCTCTCATTTAAAAGTTTGGGATATAAGATTTTTTTGTTCATTTATTTTTAAGTCTTTTATGATTAAAAAATACAGTAAAACAGAAATACTGTGACATAATTTTTTTTTTTTAAGATATTAAAAATATAAAGTTACTTAAAATTATATATATATAACTGTTTATATTTTTAATATCTTAAAAAAAAAAAAATGTATTCCTGCATTGGCAAAGCTGAATTTTCAGCTTTTTACTCCATCTTCAGTGTCACATGATCCTTCATTACTGAATTATATAACATGCTGATTTCTTCTTATTATCAACATTCAACAATATTTTGTGCCAATCATAAGTATTTTCCCAAGATTTCAGCTAAAAACAGCATTTTAAATATATATATATATATTTAAAAAAAAAAAAAAAAAAAATATATATATATATATATATATATATATATATATATACAGAGCTGGGTAGCAACTGATTACATGTAATCTGGATTACGTAATCAGATTACAAAAATTAAGTATTTGTAATTAGAGTAAATTACATTTTAAAATACTCGTAATCAGACTACAGTTACTTTTTTATGGATTACATGATTACATATTATTCACACAATAGCTATAAATTATTCATAATTCATTGATTCTCCCTAATTTCTCTTTTTCATCTTTTAAATTTTCCTTTCTAAAATAGCCTACTGATTATATACATATAATATATGTACAGTGCATATATAGTCTAGTTTTGTGGACGTTCACACAGAGATCAGTCATTAGTCAGGTAGCGACAGCATTTGACCGCTGGATTTACAAAAATCATTTCAGGTTTAAGACGGGTTTAAGCATTGCATCAACTACAGATAAACACATTCATTTTTATTTGAATTATTACTCTGTAGGTTTTTTTAACCATGTATTATTAATTATAACTAATTAAAATGCACATATTCACCGTACTTCTTGGTTACATGTAATGCAGGCATTCCAAAACTTTTTGTTATCTAAACCTTATTCACCAATAAAATATATTTGCTTTAAAATAAATAATTAAATATCACATTTGCATGATCACGGTTTCTTTGATGTTGAGAAATGATCACATGGCATGCAGGTAAATAAAAGTATTTCATCTTTTTTAGTAAGTGTTTTATTTAAAACAAAGACTATAGAAATGCAAAGACGGTTCACTCCTATACTTATGAATGGGAGAAACTGCAACGTTCAATGTGGAGGAACAGTCCCACCTTCTAAATGAAAGAGCCAAATTTCTCATAGAAACCTGACTAGACGCACATGTGCAGTATAAGCACGTTATGACTCTGCATGTGCATAGCCTAAAAAATAAGCTTTTTAAACGCTATTTGAGCATAAGAAACAACATTCATGGGGCAATTAATTTCAGATTTTTGTTTTAATTTGACATATGTAATTTAATTGTGAGTTAATTTTTGAGATTTCAGGATTCCCCCACTCATTAAGATAGGTCTTGTACAAGCTGCCCGGAGGCGTTGCAAATATGGCCACCGAGTGAAGAGACTTTCCTCAATTTATTTCCATTTGAATTTTTTATGATTTAATTAATTGTCAGCTTTTCATTCAACTCACAACCCCCCTGCAGTTCCTTTACGAACCCTAGTTTGGGAAATTTTGATGTAATATAATGTTTAATGCACTTCATGTTGTAAATTACAATGAATGGAACAAGTTTTCATACTCTTTGCATTTTTTTTTTTACATCATTATGGTACAAGATTAAATTGCTATTGAAATCAATGTGATAAACGAGTTAAATCAAAAGTAATCTAAAAGAAATCTGATTATATTACCTAAAATGTGTAATGTAACGGATTACGTTACTGACTACAATGTTTGTCATGTAATTTGGAATCAGTAACGGATTACAATTTGTAAGTAATCTACCCAGCTCTGTATGTATATATATATATATATATATATATATATATATACAGTATATATATAATTTATATGTAGGCCTATATATTTTTTGTAAATAAATTCAATATGTCCTTGCTGAATAAAAGTAGGCCTATTCATTTCTTTTTAAAAAACTAACTTATACCTATACTTTTGAGTGTGTGAAGTGTGTTTTTAAATGAAATATCAATATATATTTTTATATTATTTTATATAATTATAAGTAGCTACATATAAAAATAAGTCTATGTACCATTTAGACAGCTAATTACGTGTGTGAGAGAGCGCTGAACAAAATAGGCAAGATGAATGAATATCAATATCAAATGAATATCAAGAACATGATGCCTTACCTCTACAACAAAAAGATGACTACAACAAAAGCTTGCAGCCCAGCTTTGATCTCATGCTTCTACCTCGATACTTTAGACAACGTAAAGGTTCCAGTTAGAACCAAACAAAGGGTTTCATGCCACAGGTGAACATTTCTGCAGCTCATTTCTAGTACTTCTTTAACCCTCTGGTGCTCTTCTGTTTTGAATTTTTAAAAATCACAGCTTTATCGGAATGGTACGAAACTTGATGACTTTTATGACATTTGGAATGTGAACACACAAACAAACTGAGGGCTTGATTGAGGGCTAAATAGTAACACTTGTGCTCTTCGGTCAAAAATGACCAACCATAGGAAATGACAGGGAAATTGACAAAAACACAAAAATTCTGCATATTTTTGTGTATACAGTCTACAAATCTTCCACAATGCAGAAAAAACTACACAGCAATGACGGGGTGAAACTCTAAAACATCAAGAGTGCAAAAACAACACATCCACTCTCACACATGCGCGTACACACACACACACACACACACACCTATGAACTGGTGTGACTGTAACACAGCAAATATATAAAATAAAAGCAATAATTCAACTACAGTGCAGTAAAAAAAGTGGACAGCAAGGAAGGGGTTACACTCTGAAACATCAAGAGTGCAAAACAGGCACATCCACTCACACACACACACACACACTCACAGACACACACACACACACACACACACACACACACACACACAAATATACACATTCAAATGAATTGGTATGGTTATAACCATATAGCCAAAACAACTCAGAAAACTGAAATAAGAGGCTGAAATCAGATCAGACCAAGAAGGATTCAGCTTTGATAAAACATTCCTGTTCATTTTTTGTTACTTTATATAGAATTTAAAATTTTGTGTAACAAAATGCTTTCTCTGTGTTCAGGTTTGACTGTAGTAATAATAATTTTAAAAAAATGATGCTTTAAATCAACATTTTAAACCAAAAAATAAAAAATCTAAACGCTGTCTTTGAAAATGTCTATATATCCAAACCCACAACTTAATAAAAATATGTATTTATGTCTAAAAACAATTAGAGAATTTATAGGCCTTTTATATAGAGCTATATAGGAATCTATGGGCTAAACCATGGAATTGCAGATGTTTTTCTTATTTTAGTCCCACCAGATGGCACTAATCTGGCTTCAAAAATTGGATTTTAAAGGCACTGGCTCTATTTTAACATGAAATACTGCCATAATTGAAAAGTAATAGAAAAAAAAATCGATCATAATTATTACATAAATATGAATCAGTACCATGAAATTCTCTCAAAATACAAAAGAAAAAATATTATTAAACAAAAATATGTTACATTGATTTTACTGGGGGAGGGGAAAGTTACATTTTAGGTGTCTGGTCACCGCGAAGATAACAAGTGTGACTCCCAAATAAGGAGCACCAGAGGGTTAAAGAACACAGAAAGCAATGCACTGAACATGTAATGAACTTTATAAATCTCCAATTCGTCATACAGAACAAGCAAACTCAAAAACCCAACGCAGCCAAAACATTCCTAGCAAGAGCGTCTTTTGCTGAACCACTGAGCTTTATATATAAGTAGCCAATGTACGTCAGTGACGACCTGATGCAGCTTGTCATCCGTGTACCTCTGAAATCCTGAAGGATGAAGCTCATACTACAGCTGTGATTGATTGCCGTTGTCACACCTCCAGAGCTCCACACCCCGACGGTTGTGTTTCATGCAGCAAGAAATCGCATCAGTGGAAACAATGGCAGTTCTCTGAAATCAAACTACAACGGCAGCCGCTATAACATCTTGTCCTTCACCTGTTTTGGATTTTCACAACAAATACACGGACTTCAGAGGATAAGAGGTAACATCACCGCACAATCTGGCTGTGTTTATCACATCACATCTGGCAAGCGCGCGACTGCACGTGAGAACTGAAATGTTGCATCCGTTGATGTGATCAATGCATACATTACAAGGGTGCGAATCGTGCGATAGGCTACTGATACCAATTATCATGCATATCACTCTCAGACATTTTCAAAACATTAAATTCGAATATATTTGTTCCCTGTCGTATGATATATAAATTCCAGTTATAAACATTTCATTCTGAATGTGCATATTCGTGCATTTGTAAACAATTATTAATACGTTTGGCAATATCACCATAACGTCTGAACAAGCAGTTTTTTTTTTGTGCTAAGCATAGATTCACTGCAAAGACTGTGTCCTGCTTTTGTATTTAAATAAACCTGAATCTGCTGCTAAAGACTGAATGTCTTCATTTTTAGTCTTTCTATTTAAGATGAATTTAGATTGATGTTTACACTTAGGTTATGGTTTCTGTAGCAGCCTATAAGCTGCAAAGATACATTTTTGGTCGGTGTCTAAAAATAGCACCCGATATAAACATTAACGCCACTGTGCATTCAGTAGGAAACACCTTGGTTTATTTTTGATTCACATATAAGCATTGGCGCCTAAATTAAACGTTATAATAATGCTAGATATATAGCATGTAACATTATATATTATAACAAGATTGAATAAGAATTTTAATGGCAATAGTGTGCAATGAAGGTAAACAACAATTGCAGGGCCATCAGCCATATTTGCAACTAAACAGGTTAAACAAAATAATAATAATCGGCTAATAATAATAATCAGTGGTCATATACATGCTTTTATTGCTGATATTATTATTATTTTATTTATCCTTGTTTAAAAAAAATCTGTTCAACATATCGGCAATTGGTCACTTAAACATACAAATAATTGTTAACGGTTTAGTTTTGTTGTGATTGGTCAATCTCTAGTTTTTAATTACACTTAAGCGAATGGTTGTCTAAAAAGTGGCATGGGTGCTAGATGGATGCTGTATGGGTTGATTAATACATCATCGTCTTAGAGACAGCCATGACCAAGTCTGACAAGTGAGATTGTCTTGTGGATGTTGTTTTAGTTGCTAAAATTATTGTACACTTATTGCCATGCTCACTGTATAGAATTTACATGAATGTATATACTACATTGTGTTCTACATTACAAAATAAATATTCAATTGTACATAGCATATTTCATTGTTGTTATGCCATTATTATGTTTCGCGCATTTTATGTACATTAGTATATTTTTTATTTTGCATAACAGCATACTTCAAAGGATATTTTCTATTACTTGATTTCTTTGTTTCTGTCTGTCATATCTCCTTGTATCATCACCTGTACCCCAGTGTTTGATCCACACTGTATGCCCAAACAAAAAAAAAACATATGCTGATAATTACCAACAGTATGAATCCCAAATGGACTGTATTGTATTGTAGACTCCATATACTGGGAATGGGAGTTTTTAAATAAATTGACACCAACATTTATAAAGCTGAATGAGAAAAATTCCAATATATGCACCATAATGTCCTCTGTCCCTCTCAGTTTGATAAACGCAACATAGAGAAGGAAGGATATTTCATTAACGGTGAAAATCTGATTGCCCAACCCATGATCGCTACTTGAAATATGGGTAGTAATAGTAACAGTAATGGGTAGTGCCCTCAAATTAACATGTGTAACTGTCCTGCTGTGTGTTTTGCAGGTATTCTGGTCTTTTCTTGGACAATGGAGGTGTCAGAGGAAGGCACGCAGAGATGTGTGATGAATTCTTGGAATTTGCATTACCCTTTATATCTGCACTATCCTTAGCAAAGAACAGCCCGGTGTAACCATGGCAACAGCAGCATCCTCTGAGTGAGCATCATTCCCTCTTTCATCTGTAAACATGATGATTGTGGTTTGTATATGCTCACCATATTGCTCATACTATGCTCTGCACAGATTGCTCTACAGATGTTTAAGCAAAAAATGGAATTATTACAAGAATGTTTTCACCATTTGTCTTTACTGATTATGCAATTCTCGTGTGCTGTCATAAAAATGTCACTCACTGAAATCCTATCACAGACTGCACCTCTGTGCTCTTAAAGGGATAGTTCACCCAAAAATGAAAATTCTGTCATTATTTACTCACCTTCATGTCATTTTAAAACCTCTATAATTTTCATTCTTCAGCAGAACACAAAGGATGTTTAGAAAACCTTTCAAATCAAGTCAAGTCAAATTTATTTGTGATGCACTTTTCTCAATTGTTGATATTGATGTTTATGATATCTTCATATCATCATGCCTTAATGACACAGGCAGTCAAGCCACTGAGATTTGTCATATAGTACATATTGCCCTACGGGAGTATACTAGATATATTATATATCCAACGATTTGTAATGATAATATAGTTGCATTTTGCATCTTTTTTTTTTCCTCAAAAAAAAAAGAAAATGTGTTATGCTCACCAAGGCTGCATTTATTTGATCAGAAATACAGTAAAACAGTAATATTATTACAATTTAAAATAACTGTTTCCTATTTAACTCTATTTTAAAATGTAAAATATTTATTTATTTAAATACTTAAATATTTATTTATCTAAAGTTTAACTTATTTTATTTATTCCTGTGTTGGCAAAGCTGAATTTTGTCATTACTCCAGTTTTCATTGTCACATGATCCTTCAGAAATCATTTTAATATGTCGATTTGCTGTTCAAGAAACATTTCTTATTACAATCAATGTTGAAAACAGTTTTTTTCTGTTTTATATTTTTGTGGAAACCACGATACATTCCCCCCCCCCAGGATTCTTTGATGAATAGAAGGTTCAAAAGAACAGCATTTAATTGACACATTTTTGTAACAATTTAAATGTCTTTACTGTCACTTGATAAATTTAATCCATCCTTGCTGAATAACAGTATTTAAAAAAATTTGAAATAAATAAAAAACTTTTGACAGTAGTGTAAATGAATATATGCATTGTTCTTAATATACCTCACACTTCTGGTCTTCTGTTGCAGGTAATGTTTTACAGGAGAGTTTTTCATTCATTAGGGAGCTCACAGGACCATGGAAAAGATTTAGCTATGACTTTCCAGCCTTGGATGGATAATACCTGGTAACAGCTGCCATGTTTACATGTAATGGCAGCTCATTGGAGGGGTGTGACCTTCTTGAACCAATAGAAACTGAGATGCAAGATTCTGATACTGCCCTTATGCCCACCACTCTCAGGGTGGCACTGGCTGCCATCATGATCTTCATGATCACCATTGGTTTTCTTGGCAATGCCATTGTGTGTCTGATAGTGTATCAGAAACCAGCCATGCGTTCAGCGATTAATCTGCTCTTGGCCACACTGGCTTTTTCAGACATCATGCTGTCGCTGCTATGCATGCCATTCACTGCCGTCACTCTCGCAACTACGGACTGGAGCTTCGGAGTGGGATTCTGCCGCATTTCCATCATGCTCTACTGGCTGTTTGTTCTAGAAGGTGTGTCTATACTTCTGATCATCAGCGTCGATCGGTTCCTCATTATAGTTCAGCGGCAGGACAAGCTGACGCCCCATCGGGCGAAAATTCTTATTGCCGCGTCATGGGCTCTGTCGCTTTGCGTGTCCCTACCGTCTGTGGTCGGCTGGAGGACGGCAAGGATTGGGGCGCAAGTACCCCAATGCATTCTGGGATACAGCGAATCGCTGGCGGACCGGGGTTACACGGTTCTGCTTGCTGTCACTGTGTTTTTTGTGCCATTCGGTGTGATGTTGTATTCTTATCTGTGCATTCTCAACACGGTTCGACGCAACGCACTGCGCATCCACAATCACACCAGCGAAGGCAGTGTTGCTATTAACCATGTCAGCAAGTTGGGTTTGACCGGTCTGCAGCGACCCCAAGTCAACGTGGACATGAGTTTTAAAACCAGGGCCTTCACCACTATCCTCATCCTGTTCATTGGCTTCTCCGTGTGTTGGCTGCCACATACGGTGGTGAGTCTGCTGGCGGTGTTCAGTAGACGCTTCTACCTCAGCCCGGCCTTTTACCCCATCAGCATCGGGGCACTGTGGTTGAGTTACCTCAAGGCAGTCTTCAACCCGGTGATATACTGCTGGAGAATCCGCAAGTTTCGTGAAGCCTGCCTGGAGTTCATGCCCAAGACCTGTCATCTCTGTCCCAAGATTCCCGGGCGAAGTCGCAGGCGTATAAGACCCAGCAACATCTATGTGTGCAGCAGTGAGACCCAGTCTTCTGTCTAGGATTTGCACCAAAGTATGAAACATTTGAAGTCATGGTTTCAAAGAACACCTATGAATTGAAAGCTTGACAAATAACTCCTCCGATCATAATCTGCAGTGATGAAGGAAACAGCATCTGCTGTCTGAAATTCATCAAAGCAATATTCATATATGTTCCTGAATGTGGTAATTTCTTTATTTTTCTGTCAGAAGGATTTTACAAGTTCTGCAGTTTTGTAAAACATGATAAATTGCCAAATAAAGTAACTAAACTGGTCATTTATTGGACATTTTTGACAGAATTTATTTATGGTTAAGTGAGTTTTTTTTTTTTTTAATTGCATTCATATTTTATGCATTTGACTGACATTTTTAACCAAAGCAACTTACAGTGCATTCAAGCTGAACATTTTATCTGTCTGTGCAACCCACTGAATAACAAACCCTTGACCTTTTTCATATCAATTTCAAATACATGGCATACATTCAAGCTGTGCTTGGTAGTAATGTTAACCATCTTGAGTTTGCCTTGAACACCAATCCCAAAGTGATACTGCACGACTGTAGGTTTGAACAGAATGCTATTTGTCCATTTTTTAAAAAATAAAATAAAATAAATGTCGAACCTAAATTATTGTTCTTGTTTCTTAAGTTTTACAATAGAAATATGATTTCTGCTTGCTGTTTTCAGTCATTATACCAAATTTGACTGAAGAATTTTGCTTATGCATCATAGACACTTTCACCATTCCTGAAATATTTGGAATGCATCAACTTTATAAATGTAGCATTTTCTGTAAAGTCATTTTTTAAATCTATATAAATACTGTCAAATTGACAGTGTCAATATAGAAATCTTTCAATACTAAAGAACAAAAAAGGGACAAATATGTGTTTTCCGAAGGCTGATACCAGTGTCAAGAGAGCAGCTTGGAGGATGGCAGATGTAGGCCTAGTACAAAATTGATGAAGTGAAATGCACAATATGCACAACAAATAAATCCAATGTTTAGTTGATATGGATATCAGCCAGTGGTAAAAGCTGTAAATAGCCAAATATTTGCCCATTAATTCAATCCATCAGTAACATGGATTGAAGTTATTTTAGGGTCTGTACATGTAAAAAGAAAAAGAAAAGAAAAAAAAGCGGGTGTAAATATGAAACAACTTTGTCATATGTTACTGTAGGTGGCAGTAATGGTCATGTGCTGTTAAACGCCTGTCGCATAAGCGCAGAACAAAAGCGCTTCTTCCTGCGCTCCCCGGAAATCGATGAGAAACATGGCGTCACACAGGACAGACAGAACGAAAAGCCCCAAATCAAATACTGGAGATGTTTCCAAAATCGACCTTCTGCTTCATCCAGAGCTGCTTTCTCAGGAGTTCATTCAGCTTATGTTACGCGAGGTGAGATTGAGAGCCACTTGAAACCTGTCAAGTTTTTGTAGGCTTCATCGCATAACGTGCTTGTTTCTTATATGAACATAATAATAATCTTATTTTGGTTGTTTTCGGTGAGCTCAGGCATTTATGTAAAGTATAATTTAATAAGAGCTAGTAAAAATGCCTGAAGTCTGAGGAATGAGTCACCAAGCAGTAGCAAATGAGTGGTGCCTGTGTTGTAGAGGAAGATAGCAGTGGGTGATGAAGAGGACCGCGAGCGGCTCACAGATCTGTACCTGCGACATGTCATTCCTCTCCCGCAGAGGGATCTGCCCAGCAGCCGCTGGGGGAGGAGGATGGAGCGAAGCCGAGCGCGTGAGAGCTCCGCCAGCGCGCACAGGTAACTTACTGCACACTCTCTCTCTCTCTCTCTCTCTCTCACACACACACACGCGCGAGAGTAATGAAGGAAGAGTTCAACCACAAAAGAAAATTCTCTCATTTAGTAGTATATCTATGAATGAACCTGCAAAATTGTATAATGTTTCCACAAAACAATTAAACAACGCAACTGTTTTTAACATTCATACTAATACATGTTTTTTGACTGCCAAAGCAGTATATTAGAGTGAATGGGGTAATGGCTGATAAAAATTCAGCTTTGCCATTAGAGGAATAAATTATTTTTAAATACATGTCAAACAGAAAGCAATTATTTTAAATTTTAAGAATGTTTCACCACTGTTTTACTGCATATTTGCTCAAATAAATGCAGCCTTGGTAAACATATGAGACTTCTTTAAAAAAAAAAAAACATTAAAATCTCAGAATCAGAAAGAGCATGAGAAGAGAAGTATGCTTACACCCAATAAGAAATTTGACTTTGTGACAGAAGCTTCCAGCGCACAAAATATCTTATCAACGGGTGTGTAAATGGACTGTTATACATGATGTGTCCATATTTGAGTTTTATGCTTTTTAAGAGTATCACATCATTAGCTTAGCAACATGCAAACACTGCTGAAGTCAATTGTGAGTACTCCCTCAAGTGTGGATTATTTGTATCATGTACAGAATTGCTTACACATGTAGATGGTCATTGATTACTGATAACAATTTCATGTCTATGAACCCAGTTTTTTTTTTTTTTTTGTCCAAAAACACAATTAACAAGAGCAGAAAGTAAAATGTGTAAAAAAAACAAAAACAAAACTCATCTATCTAAACTATTGAATAATAGTTTATGCATAGTATTATACATGCATGCACACAAGTATTCAACGGTCATTCTTCCAAAATATTTAACTCAAGAATTCCAGACTGATTTGTAATAATCACTGATACTCTTTCTTTTTGCTGAAGCTTTGAAATCTCATTGCCGTTGCTTGTTTGATGACAAAACTTGATTGCATGTTTCTTAACTGAACTCGATGCGCAAGTATGCAGAATGAAAAACAAATGATTTGGGAGGTAATTGTGAGAAATAATATTTTCATGGGGTTTTTTTTACGGCTGCGTTATGTTCCTGAATGAAAATGTCAAGTATTTTGTCTTATATTCTAACTCTGCTTGGTTTCAGTTCAAGCAGTGATAGTGGCAGGAAGAGGCCGTTGATAGTGTTCGACGGCAGCTCTACTAACACTGGCAGTGTTAAGCTGAAGAAACCTGATCCTTCACCAGCACCTGTCACCACAGACCGACTAAAGCCCCCAGTTTCCAGCATCAGTCTCACAAACCCCATACGCAAGCTCTCTGGAACCTCTACAAACTCTTCCTCAGATTCCTCTAACAGGACCCCAGTGTCATCGCCAGGGGCCGGTCCCAAGAGCCCCTGCAATCACTCCAAAACTGCCAACTCCTCAGTACATTCAAACAATACCATGTCTAAACTAAAGCGCACGTCCCCCAGCGATGGAGAACCCAACACTAGTGTGAGTATCGAACGAATACCATGGAAAAAGTGCTTAGTTAGCTTGACAGGTGTTGTGTAGAGAAGAGCGAATCTTTTAGGATTTCTGATGGTAATTCTTTTTTTTTTTTTTTTGTAGCAGAAGGACATTAAGTCACCTGATGCAAAGAAAAAGATTCAACATATCACATGGCCATGATCTGTGAAGTCATCTGGGATGGACAGTTAAGGCCACTGACGTCGTCTGCTGGGTCTCTGAGGCAAAGACAGACTCACGATGAGACTCAAGAATTTGAAAGATGGGTTCTTGTCACACATCTCAAGTTGTCACTTTCATCTTTACTTACCAGCCTCAGGAAAGGTGACTTGTGAAATGTGACCCTCGGGTTTATTTCACACTAGGAAACACTTTTGTTTTTGACTTGATGTGTGGTGAAGGAACTGAGACACTCCTAGCAGTTTTATGTTAGACTGATCAGTTTTTCACTTTTTTTAGCATTGTTTATAGAAAAATATTTCTTGCAATGAACAAACTTTCCCTTGTGAGTGAATCATGTTGGCGAATCGAACCCACTAAGAGGAAATGGATGGAAAATGAACATGCTTTCCATTGGTCTGCAGTGTTTTACTGGTATAGGAGTATTCCCAGTAACTGTATGTGTTTGTACTGAGTGGCATTTTGAAGAAGTCTCTTGTTTCTCCAATAAAATGTTTGCATTGATGATTGTTTTATATCGGGATAGGCCTGTCCAAGTGCTTTGGTCATTGTCAGGTAAATCCCTTGACAGTTTTTGTATTTCTAGCCCCCAAAGGGCCAAAATGCAATTGTGATGTGTGTTGCGTCATGCACCGATTTAAGTGAGAAAGCGATATGAAGGGTGTTTCACATGTCAGTGTTTTAGTGGTGGTCTTTTCTAGACATTATGAATTGAGTTTTTATTGAACTGCATGGAATGTTCCTCAGTGAGAATAAGCCTGATTAAAATAAATGGCTGAGAGCATTGATCACGGTGTTTGCGATTCTTTTCTTTTTTTTTTTAAATTAACTCAGGAATTACCCCTATATCATGTTTTAAAATTTTAAAAAGTATAATACGCTTAAGTTAATACTGGATCAGTGAAATGTACTGTCAATATTCATAAAATAAAAGTTAGTTTATTAAATGCGCATGCTATATGAATTCCAGCGCTGTATTGCTTTGTTCACTACTGTTGAACAGTTTGGGGTTTGTAAATTTTTTTATATACACACAGTATGGACCCGAATATAAGACGATGTTTTTTTCTTGGAAATACATATGAAAAAAACGCGGTCGTCTTATATTCGGGGTCTAGGCTTTGACATGTCAGTAATACACCCACAACAATAGGTGGCGCCAAAAACACATAAAACGAGTGTGCCATGAAATATGTAATGTAATGTGTGTTGTAAAGATCGCGAGTGAAAACAAAAGAAAAGCATACAGCGGCACGAGACGTGACTGTCATGTTAGTCTGATGGGATCAAACTTCCTCTGTAAGTGATTTTAAAACATAAGACAGTACCCAGATTTGAAGACTACAATAAGATTTCACTTCTACTATTAATACAATTTTGGTAGGCTACTATGAGATGGATAGCCTAAATGTTATATAATTCATATGGGCTACCTGTTATTTCAATGGTATATCAAAAAAGTGTATATTTTTCAATGTCATTGTTAGAACATTTTACCAGTATTTACCATACTTTCAAAACAAAAATTAAAATAGGAAAAATATGCAATTTGATAATAATTTAAGAAAAAATGTTTTACAGAGAGAGAGAGGAAAAAAAAAAAGATTTGGTTTTCAAAAAGTCTTTTTCCAAAAGGTACATCTGGAAAAAGGGGGGTCGTCTTATAATCAGGGTCGTCTTATATTCGGGACAATACGGTATATGTTTTTGAAATAGGTCTCTCATGTTCACCAAGGCTGCATTATAAAAAAAATAATTTCATATATCTGTTTTCTATTTAAGCATATTTTAAAATGTACTTTATTCCTGTGATGCAAAGCCGTTTTCAGCATCATTCCTCCAATCTTCAGTGTCATGTGATCTTTCATAAATCATTCTAATATGCTTTTCACTTTTAAACAGTTAATGCACAAAAAACAACGTTTTTGGAGTTTTGTAATTAATTTAAATGATATTCAGTTCTGAATGGTGCACGAGCCTGGTTGTTCTTGATCCAGGTTTAGGCAGGGATTTCCTGTCAATCAATGCAGAAATGGTCATAATGAGCAAAGTGCAGGAAGTCTTTTTGAGTGTTGGCTCATTACCTGTTTTTCCACAATAATGGCTCCTATTGTGCTGCTACATTTGTCCGTTTCATCTTTTCAGCATTGTTTCATATTCCTCTAGGTCTTGTATCTCCAGTCAGAGCTCACCGAACTTCCACTTTGTTCTCTTTCGTTCTTGTCAGCTCACACTCTCTCTATCAGTGTACTCGTTCTCTTTATCTGTTCTCTCATTCTGTCACTCATCTTTCACTCTTGTCTCTCTCTCTATTCTGCTTTCAAACACTCTACTACCTCTTATTAGAGATGCTTGTTTTCCATGCAGTTGTTTCTCAGGTTTTTGTCTCAGAGGATATATTGAAATCACAGAATGACACGTTTATCCTTGCCCAGGGGAAAGTGGAGTTTGCATGTTTTCCTGAATTCCTATAACCAAATCATATTACAATATGAACCAAAACTGACTTATTCTAAAATGTTAAAGAAAAAAGATACTAAGTCATCAAGATTATAAAATGATACAAACTGATGTGAGTTATGTAACCAAGTAGTTTCTGGACCTGTCGTTGTCTAAATTCCAGCTGCACTTTCTGTGGATATGCACTCAGCCCACTTAATGGGGTGCATCCTGGGATGCTTTTACACATTGTGAAGTTCCCATGTACTGGACACTTCTTGACTGCTTTCCCTTCACTATGTGCTCCAACCTCATGAAATTCATTCAGTTTACATTTGCCTACAGAACTCATTTCAAGCATTAAAGCATAATAATTAAAGCTTTTTGACAAAATATATTTTGCATATGCCCCGATAAGAGGATTCACATTGTTCTCCACAAACATTGTCAACACTAGGTGGCTCTATTGTCCTGTTTTATTATTTGAGCTGTATCGTGTGCTTGCTAGTGCAATAGTTCAGTTCATGTCATTCAATTAGAGAAACAGTCTATTTGTTTCAATAAGCTTTATTGATATTGCATTAAATGTACTTTATTTAGAATTCCTCCTTAACTGTTAGATACACAAAAAGACCAAAATACTTTTTTCTGCAAGTTAAGACATGGGTTACGCAACACGTCAGAGAGCCGGTTAGACATTTGAAAGAGATAATAATGGTTATTATCCTCACATTTAAAGTTTAATCTTTAGAACTCTTTCCTCAGTCTTCATTATTAAAGAAAGCTGAAATAACTTTCCTGAAATAAAGAAAATCTGCCTCTTGCTATACATACACTATTATAATCTTTGCTACAACAATGTTTACTATGTTTTCATGGAGTACCTAAATATATTCATTGCTCACACTGTTTCATGCTTTGCCAATGCTTTGGTTTTAACATTTTAAGTGTCATGCATGCTTGAATTGTTTCTTCCACGCTTTCACATGTCTTTGCCACACTCGGGACACAGGATGTCATCTCTCTCTGTGAGGAAACCTCTGCCCACCAGAGACACTGAGCACTTCTTGCAGTTGAAACAGTCATTGTGCCACTGGCGCTCCTCAAAGGAGATGTACTTGCTTCCTCCAAGTCCTATATGGGATTGCAAACATGTTATGAGCACATGCAACAAAGAGATGGAGCTGTATTGCATAACAGTTCATGGATGCTGGTAGGTTTGAGCTTTTCACAATTTAAGTATTGCCTTCCTTTTCAGTTTTTGGAATCTGAATTGGCCATGTACCGCAGGATGTTGAAACTGGAATTTTTGGTGAATTTTGCAACTGGGCAACATTTTGGTCCGTTAAATGTAAGCTAATTTATTAAATATCAGAAAACATATAAATATTTTCTCATCATATTTAGATAAATATATAGTATACATATTTGTGTATAAATAATTTAGACTGGAAAAAAAATTGGTATTAAAAATGGCATTTTATACTTTTTTTCATTTAATTTTAATTATACTTTCGTTAAACTCTAAAAAAAAAAAAAAAAAAAAAAAAAAAAAAACATTCTTCATCCTGTTTGTTACACCAGTGTTACTTTAGTATTACTTATATATTATGAGACCATTTATTCATATTTTGAATTGGCTTTTATTTTTATGTTCAGTTGTTTGTTATGTTTTTAAATAGTTCTGTTTAGCTTTCATTTACTTTTATTTCAGTTTAGTTATTTCAATTAGTTGCCAAGGTAGCATTTCTAATTTTAAGTTAAGTGTGCATTTTTAATCAGATATTTGTATTTTATTTTTATTTCAGCTTCATTTCAATTAACAAAAATATTTTTTAGTATTTTAAATTTTAGCTAACAAAAACAACACTGTGCTACACTGAATTACATTCAAGAACGGACTTGGAATTTAAATACATTCTCAATTTAATTCTGAATGGCACACAACCCTGATTTCAAACATACTATACCTCATCATAATTGAGGTATTTCTGTATAGAAGCTATTTCTATTTGTAGTTCCATTTGTTGGATTGTGCATACCACTGATTGGGGTGGTGCAGGAGGCACATTTCTTGGCATACAAGTTGCAGAAGCAGTTGAGGCAGTAGGCAAAGTCATCACGAGAGGTGAAGCGCTGGCCAGACAGCTGCTGCTTACAGCCGGTGCACAGGAAACAGTCCTTGTGCCATGGCTGGTCATGGTACGTCACACCGCCAGTGGTGATGGGCTACACAGACGAGAAAGGAGATGAAGACATTGACTATGTTCAAAATAACATACTTCCCTACTATCTGTATGCATAGAATAGTTTGATTTTGTGACTGCATCGACTGTATTTCACTCATAGTTGACTGGTGTCTTAATGTTTAATGTACTTGTAGCCTGTATGTTATTTAACTCCTGTAGTTCGTAGGTTACTTCAGCTCTAGACTCTACCTTCTTGCAATGAACACACTGCATGGCAAACTGCTTTTCGTAGCAGGGCACGCAGTAGTTATGGTTGTCTTTGGGGATGAAGCTCTTGGTGCCAATTGGCTGCTGGCAGCGCTGGCAAGTAAAGCAGGTCTCATGCCAACTGTTTCCTTTATGCTCCATCTTCCTGGAGCCTGAGGGAGAGAAGAGAACCATCTTAGCCCAAATACAACAACATTCTGCTTATGAAGTGAAGCATGTTAAAATGTTTTTGTTTTAAAAAAAAAAAAAAGTCACTTATGCTCTAGGATGCATTTAAGTTATCAAAAATATAGTAAAACACTAGAAATGTAAATTCAGTGTAACAGAATGTTCAGCATCATTACTTCAGTCTTCAGTGTCACATTCTTCAGAAATCATACTAATAAGTTGATTTGGTGCTCAAGAAGCATTTCTTATTATTAACAATGTTGAAAACACTTGACGCTTAATATTTCTTTTTAATCTTTGATGGATAGAAAGTCCAAAATAATAGATTAGATTTTTTTTTCCCATTATTAAAATATATCTTTAAAAAAAGCACAAAAAAGAAAAAGTTATTCCAAATTTTTGAATTGTAGTGTGTGTAGACAAATACAATTTTGAGATATTTTTATGATTGAATGTAAATCAATTTATGAATTCATGTTAAATAATGCTCCCATAAAAACAATGTTTTGACCCAAACAGGGTCTTTGTCAGGTGTGGACTTAATATGATGTTATTTATTTGATTATGTATTTCATTTGTCTTTATTTGTTTTGCTTGTTTACTCAAATAGGCATTTGGTCATTTTTAAGTGGCCTATTTATTATTATTGCTGTATTTTTATATATATACAGTATATATATAGTCAAATTACAAATATTTACAAAGTTTATATCAAATTATGTATGAGCAATTTCTATAAAAATAATCATTACAAGACAAAATATTGGTTGCATATAGTCTTATTAGTCACAGATGATGGATAATTGATGACAGGTTTACAGCACTCCTCATGTTATTTGCAATACAGCAGGGAAGTTTAGCTGTTAAGAAGACAAAGCATAATTCTTTTTTTAGCACATCCAGACGAAAGTCCAATAAACACCAGCCATGGTGCAACTGCCAGCAGTGGTGTAAACAGAGACAGCACAGAGTTTCATTGTTTTAGAAAGTCTGGCTCGTATCTTTTAAGCCCATGTGCTCCAGACTTGAAATATTACGTTCAGTGACTCAGTAAGAGCTGGAACATTCCACAGTACTGTGAGCACAAACTGAATCACATTAATTAAACAGACAAAAAAGCTACTACACATACTGTATAATAGATCTAAACTTGGTTCCATCCATTCATTTTGATTGATCAATAGTATAAAAACATAATGGGTTAATTAGAGTGTGACATTTTTACATGGTCTTGAGGGCCAGTCTTTGAAGATTTATGAATGAATATTTATTACCAGTAAAGCAGATCACTTAATCTATTGCTTTGACTTCATGACGGGCCTGTAATATATCTGTCTAATGGCAGTTATTCTTTCTTCACAAGATCTGGGCAAAGATTGACTTTGTGTGAAAGGAAGCAGTTTTCTTTCGCTTTAATGGAAAGAATGTGTTGCTGAATGAATAATCATGTTTTTATGGCAGTGCATGAGTATAAAAAAACTGATCTACTGATATGAGGTAATAGTTCCTCCCACAGTGAAGAATCTCTTACCAGGCATGATGGTCTTCTTGCACTCATGGCATTTGGAGGAGTACTCGTTAGAATAGCACTCGGTGCACAGCAGCTGCTCGTCTTTGGTGGAGAAGGGCTTGTCCACCAGTGAGCGCTTGCACTGGAAGCAGTGGAAACAGTCCTCGTGCCAGTGACGGTCCTTGTAGGACAGATCCTAAAGCAGTAAGATACATACTTTGATGACAATTCTGGGTGATTGAGAGATTGAAAAGTGCCTACGGGCCACCTAAAGTCTGTTTGATGACCATATGTTGCACTTTCCAGATATGCAAGCTCTAATCTGATTGGCCGGTTTTATGCAACTTCATACAGTATGGCATTTTAAGTGATGTTACCCTGCAGTTGCAGCCGATGGGTTTCTTGCACTCCTCGCAGGTGTTGGAGTACAGGCTCTCATAGCACTTCACACAGTAAGGGTTTTCCTCACGAAGAACATACTTCTTCCCAAACAGAGACTCCTTACAGTAGTGGCAGTCATAACGCTCTGTCATCTTTACGTCTGCCTTTCAGTCCTGTGATGGAGAGTATGAGTATGAGGAGATGTGTGAAAATGCTAGAACCTCTGTGAAGATGATTGCAATCTTTATTCATATGTATTTTGCTCAAACTATCGTTAACTATGGAGTTGTGAGATCTTCAGATTTGTATTTTTAAAACACCACTGTCTTGTAACCTGTAAATAAACTGGATATTTCTATATAGAAATGCATATTCTGCACTATTTTTAGGTCACTTATGCAGTGATTGTGAATTTTTTTCCACTGAAGCTCAAGATGCTCTTTGGATCATCTCAAATCATGCTGGAGAACATGATCATCAGATTTTGCTTGTGAAATTCATACATCATTAAAACAGTGTTCTTTTATTATTATTATTGATAAAGTTTTTATTAATATTTTGAATTATTTCCTGTTTTTATTTTAAGCTTTTAAATTTTAGCATTTTTGTCTATAGACAATATATTTAAATCAAATTTTACTTTGAGTTTGTTTGGTTTTTTAGTTATTTTAGTACTTAAAAATGAAAAATATGTTTTTAAATATTAATTTATTTCAGTTAATGCTTATTTTAATTTCTATGGCATAATAAATACATTTCCCATCAACATCTAACTCAAATTTGTTATGATAATAATACAATTGACAAAATTATAGGCAATTTCACTAGTGGTCTCAGACTTTTGGAGCCAATTTCATACATTTTGCATTATTTTAACATTAAACTCCTCATCAGCTTTTACTGATTGTTAGAGATGGGGGTTTATAAATATGTCTTAGTGTTTAAGGAGATATTAGATGTTGCTAACCATAACATCAGAAGCTCAAGCATCAGTTAAATTCACTCTCTGCACGGGTAACAGCGATCAGTCATTCTCAGTGCTGGATGGAGCACACTGGAATTCCACAGTGTAGTACATCATAGCATCGTAACCAGCCTGTTATCTCACCTCCAGCTGTCAGCCATTATGTTGTGTATCAGCATGTGTTAGTGTGCATACGTAAATGTGCCTCTGCTGGCAAGGATGCGATTACCTATGAACATCACTATGAATGGAGAATATTCCATCTTTCCTGTAACAGGTCATATAACTCTACTGTTACAACTCTGGTTTGATTTTAAACATGATCTGAAAGCAAATCATTCAAAGAAACGTTCAATGTGTATCATATGTGAAATTTATCGAGAGAGAGAGATTGCGATTTCTTCTAAATTATTCTTAATAGCAGAATGACATCTACTCACGCGGCTGTCTGAGTCCTGGACCTGTTAAGCCTCTGTGCGTATTGTTCCCATGAGCCCTGTGATTCTGTGTGCCGCCTCACTCCGTGCCACCGCCTCAGGGGTCCCCAGTGTCCCGCACACGCTCTCTCCCTGCTCCTCAGCCCTCTGCTATCCCGTTGTGAGCGTGTCTAACTGAGCCCTCGTCCGGCCCGGGCTTCACTACTACACCAAATCCCCCTCTACTGTTTTACCATAAAAGGCAGCAGATGGAAACCAGGAGAAGCAGCTCTCTTGCTTAAAATCCTTCTAAGAAAATTCTTTGACTTGCACAGTCAGTCCTTCACTCCCCCCCTCCTCTGCTTCCTGTTTGTCTTGCCCTTTTCTGCAGTCTCACTTCTTCAGGCTTTCTCCCTTTCTTCATCCAACTGGCAAGCCATCTCAATTCTTTCCATTAGTTTCCTTCTACGTCTTTTCACACTATCAAAATAGCATACTGCAGGTTATTCTGACCACATTTTCTTGTGGAAACAGGTTTTCCATGGCTCTAAGCACAAGTCTGACCACGACTTACTATGTACTATGCACACAGTATGACCATGACCATACTGTGTCACTAATAATTACTAATGTATTTTTGGTAACACTTTAGTACAGGAACCAGTTCTCACTATTAACTTGCTTATTAGCATGCCTATTACTAACATATTGGCTGTTAGTACATATAAAGCACACATTCTGCATGAACATATTCTACATCCCTAATCTTACCCAATACCTAAACTCAACAACTACCTTACTAACTATTAATAAGAGGCAATTTAGTTGTTAATGGTTTGTTAATAGCGAGAACTGAACCTTAAAATAAAGTGTGACCATTTTTCCAGCAGCTTTCCTTCCATCGTACTGAACTTTACAAAATCTTGCCTTGGTTTGACACAGTACAGATAAACTCTTTTTTCTTTTTTTTAATAAAATGACTAAATTAACTTCAACTAAATTGTTGAAATTAAGTTTATTGAAAGGATTTATCAATCAATCACTCGATTGCTGTAAAGTGGTTTTCCGAAACTGTGAGAACCTGGAAACTGGTTCTTCGGTTTATAGATGTTTTGCCTTATTTTAATGTTTGTTTCATCTTATTTTATCATTTTAAGTCATCTTGAGGCCTTCTGGTTGAGAACCAATTCTGTAAGTTTCCAAATCCAGGGCCGTTTTTGGAAACACACAGTACTTACAACTTTGCCTGTATCTAAATTTAGGAAGCAAAATTAAAAATTTAAATGATCCTGTTTGTCAGCTGAATCATTCTTGACCGTTCGTAAAAACCCTCTTTTAAGCTAATTCCCTTTTGTTTATGATATTTTGTCACCAGCACACTTGATCTAAACTGATCTCCTCTAACAAGGTCTCTCTTGGGCATGACTCGGTATTTCTCTAACCTCTCTTTTTATAATCCTCAGCTGTGTTTGGAGACATCTGCGAGTGTCATCACACAAACATATCACACAATGCTAATTAAAAGTATAGCAGAGGTCTGAAAGATAAACGGAAAGCTTTTAGACGACACTAAAAACAGAAGCCAGACAGGTGGACGGAAGGCTAACCCTCCTGAGATTAAGACCACAAACTTCACACCCCAGTTCCTGCTCCAGCACAATCCATATCCATGGAGAGAGTGAGACAAGAGTCTGACCACCCATCACAACTCTATAAATGCCCACCGTGCCTTTTATCTTCACCATAAATGTTTTAAGAGAGACTTATATCTGTCATAGACCTTACTGTGTCAGATACAAGGGCTATGGTAACCTGTTAACACAATACCAAGCTACTGTGAGACAAATTCTTACTCTTACTCTTAGCAGATTCAAATGAATGTTTTTTGCATTTTTAGTTGTAGTAATATTTCACAATATTACTATTTTTACTGCATTTTTAATGCTTTCTTTTGTCTAGAGGAGTGACGTATTCACTTAATAGCTACAAGCAATGCAGAATGACAGAGGAACAACCATAAAGAATAAGCATCAGATGTGATGACAGAGGCATTGACATGAAAGATACTCACACAAATTTGATTGATTCTGACAGAGAACACAGGTTTAGTGATGGATGGTAATTGTATCATTGCTCACGAGTGTGATCTGATGTTAGTAATCTACTTGTATAGACACAAGCTTCTGTGTTCTTACCTCAGGAGAAGAGCTGTCTGTCTGTGTGAAGAGTCTGGCCAGACTGAGCGTGGAGGCTCTGGGCTCGGGTTGTATGTTCTCCTGATTAAATTACTCCACCTATGGGGTGACTAATTGGAGTGGTAGTGTTTGGGCAGGCTTTTTCTATCAAGATGAGC
Organism: Acrossocheilus fasciatus; assembly: GCA_036784905.1. NCBI lineage: Eukaryota > Metazoa > Chordata > Actinopteri > Cypriniformes > Cyprinidae > Acrossocheilus > Acrossocheilus fasciatus. Next base: position 4,482,037 of record CM071946.1, read on the forward strand.
TATAAATACACCAAAAGAAGCAGCACACTAGATAAACACACACACACACACACACACACACACGCACACACGCACGCACGCACACACACACACACACACACACACACATTCCCTCTTACCTCTTCAGTGTCCTGTGTCCTTTTAAGGCCTCGTTTAGTTTTGTGATAATTACATTCATTCTGAAATAAATTTAAAAAGATATTACTCTATTACAACAATTAAAAAAGATTTTATTATATTTTTGTCTTGTTTTCTAGTAGAAAATATCTAAAAGTATCTATTCCTGAAACATGCTTGAAAAGCAAAATTGTGTTATGATATTAAGACTTATTTTCAGAGAATATATCTTGAATTAAATGCATTATTCGTAGTCCATTAGTCCCAAGCATAACAATTTTATTCAGCTTATTTATAAAAATATTTATAAAAATATTTTTTCTTGTGGATGTGGTTTATGAATTAGGATGTACAAAGTGGCTGCTCTTCATCAACAGGTGTAAATCGGGCAATTTTTCATTTTTATGTATCAGAGTATTCAGAGGTCTTCAATTAAAGGGCTGTGCCATTGTCACATTGCTATTTATGAAAGTAAAATACAAGCATGGAGAGAAAAGTGCTTGGACCCCAAAGTGTATTATGTAAGAATTTCTGTTTCATAGTAATAACTCTAGTCTTTATCATCTGCGTCTTATTCCCTCGCTTCATTTCTGCCCCTCAAGCGTTTGTGAGCGAGAAGCAAAGCAAAGCAAACAAACGACTTGGGAAATGTTTACAGACCTCCTCTCTTGCAGTGAGCATTTTTCGCTATTGTTATTGAAACCATTTTAATGTGACAAAACACATTTTTATCTTGCCTTTAGTTATGAATCTTTAATGCAGATTTAAAGAAGTCAGAAGAAAAGTTCAAAGTCCATCTAAAAGTAAGTCCTCACATAAGTTCCCCTTACAAATGGTCTCTTATGCAAGCAATTTATGACACTGACCATTTAAACTAATTTGTACATTGATGTTTTTGTTTACAATGAAGCACAAGATGCTCTTTGGGACATTCTCAAATCATATTAGGATATAATAGATCATGTGGCTTGACTGCACGTGAAAATATACTAAGAAATGCTAATATCCATGTCAATTTTTAATTCATTTTTTCACTTAAATTGTATGATTATTAGTAAAATTTACAATGAAAAACTTCATTAAATTAGAAAAGAATGCAAGATGCACTTTACTAGTGTTCTCAGACTTCAGGAAACAACTGCACATATACAGTATACAGAGGCCCCAAAAAGTATATGGACACAAAATTCCATCCTAAAGGCATAGTTCACCCAGAAATGAAAATTGTGTCATCGTTTACTCACCCTCATGTCTTTCCAAACCTTAAGATACTTCAATATATTTTGAATAACATTAGTAACCAAACAGTTTTGGTTACCATCGACTTCAACTGTATGGACAAAAAACAATGAGACATTTTTCAAACATATTTTATATGGTTTTTATGTTCCACATAAATCAAAACAGGTTTGAAATGGCATAAGGGCGAGTAAATGATAACATAATTTTCTTTTTTTTTTTTGGTGTGAATTATTCCTTTTAAAATGTATGATCAGCATAAGCACACATTCCAATCAAACATTTCACAAAAAGATCCTATAAAACAATAAACATTATTTTGGAAAAAAAAAAAAAGTATTTAGACGTTAGAGTATCACATTCACAAATGTTTAGACGCAATAGCAAAAAAAAACAAACAAAAAAAAAAACTTAATTTGTTTGCACTAAAGATATATTTGTGTAAAAGCAAAGTGTGTTTTTTAGGGGACCACTGTATATATTCAGTGTCCAAATGGGAAGTATTCTTCAAGATACTTTCAAGAGGCTTTCAAGAGTCCCATCTCAGTCCCTCTCCACCTCTCTGTCGCTCTAGGGGATTGTGTCGAGGATGTTTTCCATGCGTCCTGATAACAGACTCTCTGTTTGGTTTCTGAGAATATTGTGGAGCTATTTTCTGCACCTTTCCATCTCTCACTCTTCACCTCGCTCCTTTCTAATCACAGCCTCCCCCACTCCCTTTATCTTTCTCTCTCAGTTATGTAGTGATCCTGATCCATGGAAATTTGGGCTCTATCAGATCTGCAATTTTAGAAATCTATACGTCTGTTTCATCGAACAAGCCCTGTTGTGTAGACTTATTTGTAGCTGTGATACTTAACACTGATAAATCAGCTGGGGATTCCCTCTGTTGTAGAAAGAAAGTGATTATAGATGATATTCAATAGGATGCAAGTGTGGAGTTTGGGAAGTCTTCTCATCATCACAGCAACAGATGGACTAATGACGGCAAACACCCAACGCATCTTTCATCTCAAAGCTTAAGCTATTACCAGCCATCCAGCTTGTGTTTCATATGCAGTGTGGATATTATTCACTGCCAGCAATCTATAACATTTGCCTTTTCAGATAACTAGATGTGTGTTGCTACCATACTGGCATCATTGAGACTCAAAACTACATCAGATGATGAATTAAACAGGAGAATGCATATTAGCATGGTCTGTAGCTGTTAAAGAAATAGTTTGGAAATGTTATTATTACCCCTAATGTCAAATCCATATCCCTTGCAAAAAAAGAAAAAGTGTGCGTATTCTTACAAAACTGTGCTTGCAGTACATCTTTAAAAAGCGTGCTTTGTAATAATGTCAAATTAAATGTTTTATTTTAAAGTACATTTTAGATCATGTTTGAATCTTTTGTTGTGCTTTAAAGAATGTCGATGCATTGACGTGATTATAATTTTGATTCAGTGTTAAATTTAAAGTTTATTTATTTGTTTGTTTGTTTACCCTAGTGAACTATACTTAAATGTATTTGAAATATATGTATTTTAAGCTAAGTATACTACAAATACATTTTCATATTTATGTACTTAATAAAATGCCCTGCAATTGTACTTTTAGTATACTAAACTGGTATACTTCAAGTCTGCTAAATTGGAACAACTCATTTTGTACTTAATGCACTTTAATTGTGCGGAAGTAGTGCTGAAGTCCAATTAAAAAAAGTGGAACTATTGCAAGTATACTTTAGGTACGCTTTAAATATTTGGCATTTAAAGGGCGATATTATACAATCCTCATCAAAAGTGACATTAAAACACATTTTAGGCTTATTAATAAGTAATACTCCAAATAAAGTTTCATTATTATTTTTTTATATCAGTAGGTCTCGAGTTATCTGTCAGTAAATGTCTTAATAGATTTGAACTATACTTAGTATGAAATAAATGCATTTTAAATATATTACCTTTTTACTAGGGTATTTATATCACTTCATGAGCAGATTTTAGAGAACATTTCAGTATTCGCATTAAGTGAATCTTATGGGACAGTCTGGAATGGAGCTTAGCAAATCAGTCAAAATTAGATAAATATTTTTAAGGATGGATGTCATCTGAGGAGAGACTGTGTAAGGGAACCAGATCACACTGAACTGTTTGGAAGAGCAGGAAATTTAAGTCAGATGTTTGTCCTTAATACAGCCCATCAGTTGACTCAGTGGGAGAGTCTGATCTAATTTATTTTCCCCTTACCCTTACTTATTCTTCCCATGCTAAAACCTCCTTCAAAGAAAAAGGAGTAGATTACCCACAAATTAAGTTTTATCTTGAAGAAACAATGGTACCAAAACACTACCACCTTGTTCCTGTAGTTGTAAAAAGCTGAGACTTTGCAGGGTGCATTTCAAAAGTACTTTTGTCCTGGATATCACCTGTTCAGTATTCATATAAAATGGCTAAAAAGATCCTGTAATCTTGTATAGTAGTTAAAGAAATTTCTAAGAACAGAATGCAAAAGTGAATGGTATACGCTACTGTTAGGTAACCCCAAAAATGGTAAGATCTAAATATTATTCAAAGTCACTAAATTAACCTAAATACATTCATTTATACCAACTAAACATCTTTTTATTGGTTAAATCTTTAAATCAAAAATTGCATGTTAGCACTTTACCAAGAGCAAATAGTACTGTAGGCTTAAAGGAAAATCATACTGGGTTGTTGTTTCTATTCCTAATCAACTCAGCCAAAGACTTTTCGACCTCAAACATAAATCTAGCGTACCCGAGCCACTGGATCAACCGGCCATGCTGTAATGACGTCTCTTTCCATTAGGCAAACCCCTTCTACATTTCAGTCCTAACAAACACATTTTCATATAAACCTCCTCCACATAACAAGAGATCAACAACCCTTTCCAACGAGTCTCCTCCAGACCGGCCTCACTCATCTCCCAATCTTGCCTCCAGCACTGATGAGTCTATTAATAGTATCTCATTCCATGACAGGGTTAAGAGAGGCTTACCAGCCTGGAGGTAACATTCCAAAAGACTGCTCCTCTCCTTAGTGCCAGCACAAACAGACTTAAGCGAGTAAAATCAAGCAAGTTAGACAGCTACACATACTCAGAGTTTATCTTGAAGCTGTTGCTCATTGGAAGCTCAAACCCAACAGGCTTGTATTGAGGCATATCCTTTGTCAATCAATATGCAAATACAACATGTATGTATAAATTAAGCAAGTTTGCTGACAGTGCTACTTTAATAACTCGAAGAAACAAAATAGTTACAAATACAATGATGGTACTGTGGAATTAACCAGTTGAGTGAATGATGAGTCAATGACTTAACCATAAAAGGCAGTGGGTGCTTCTCAATCAGAAGGATGCATATCGACGGATGACTCAATTTGAAGATCTTTAGAAGGCAGTAGTTTCACGTCCCTTATTTGACCTGTTTTCAAGGTTGCATCAGGTGTACCCTTGGTGTCCTTCAATAGCCAACAATCCTTTGCATAAATTCATGAAAAAATAATTACCCGAAAATGAATTGGCACTGAGTTCAATTTTATTATTTTATGTACGACAAAAAATATTTTGGAGATAAAGGCTTTGTTGTTGTTGTTGTTGTTGTTGTTGTTGTTGTAAATGAATCACATAATGCTAAACTGTGTATAATGTAAACCACTGGGCGACCACAAACTGTTGTCATTGCTTGTATTGTGTTAACAGAGAGTCCTTTAATATAAAGTATTATACAAATTGTAATTTTAGTAGTATTTAATAGTATTTTCATTTCATGATCACGGGAGAAAACATTTATGACGTTACCTTGTGCACTTTCTAGATCATTGCATTATAGTGTTTAACACTGAGCAGGACTCTAGCCTTGAACCCTCAGAAGAACTAGACTTGGAAGGATGAACACTCTCTACAGTATGCGTCCTTCCATTTCAGAAGCACCCAGTGTTTGGTGATGGGTTTTTGGCTCAAGGTCTGCATTTAAAGTCACACCAGAGATTTCTGCAGACCAGTCAAGTTCTTCCACACTGAGTGAATCAATAATTTCTTTTTGAACCTTACCTTATACATGGCATTGTCATGTTAGAATAGAAAAGGGTCCTGTCCAAACTGTTGCTATAAAATGAGAAGCACACAATTCCCAAGAATATCATGCTTCAACACTGAGATTTGTACTCATGGAAATTACTAAAGTAGTCAAACCTGTTCATTAGAAGGGGGTGTCCCAACACTTTTGGCAATATAGTGTTTTTCATCACATGAAAAAAAAAATTGATTTGATAATGTCAAAGTTTTTGGACATGAAAAGAGCACCAAACAGTTCGGTCTTAGCTACCAAAATATGAAAAATAATATCTGTAATTTCAAATATACACATTACTTAAATGGTTATAGCCTACTTCTATATTTGAAGGAAACATTCAAACAGCTGTATTAAGTGTGTAACTTTTTACAGTTCAAAAATGTAATCTTAACCAAACTCTATTGCTCTCTCTATGCCATTTCTTCCCATTTAGAATAATCAATTTAGGCAAAAGAAAACAGTGATGGTGGGAACAGCATTTCCAACTCTTTCTTTCTTTCTTTCTTTCTTTCTTTCTTTCTTTCTTTCTTTCTTTCTTTCTTTCTTTCTTTCAGGCATGCATTATTTTAACTACAACTGTCTTATATGGAAGATGGACAGTTATAATAATAATTTTATGTACACGTGCAACTTAATATTTGCAAATTTGTCTATATCTTCTCTCACTAAAACAAATTCCTTGTGTTTGCAAACATACTTGGCAATACATCTCTTTCTCATTTTGCTAAATAGTACATTTTCTTATACCCTTCACACAAAGAAAGAAGCTCAAAGAGTGGTTCAAATAAATATGATTTGAAACAGGATGCAATAATGGTTTTATAAGAGTGAGGTTTGGAGGCATTCATATTCACAGGGCCCAATAGTAACAGGAGTGCCAGGGAGCCCTCATAGACAAAAAGCCTTGTCTAAGAGGCCTTGTATAGGCTATGGGACCCATATATTCCAGCATAATTAAACATTAGTTTTCGGGTTTTCTGTTTACCAAACTGGATGGTGCAACCTTCCCTATATATTTGGACACTGACACAATGTTCATAAATTTCATAAGAATTAAAATGAAACAATCAAGATGAAATTGAAGTGTAGACTTTAAGCTTTAATTCAAGGGGTTGAACAAAAACTTATGTATATAATGCTTAGGAATAAAATGGTTAGGAATTACAACCATTTTTATACACAGTCCACCTATTTTCAGGGGCTCAAATGTAATTGGACAAATAAATATAATCATAAATAAAATGTTCATTTTTTTAAATATTTGGTCACACTTTATATTAGGTGGCCTTAACTACAATGTACTTACATCAACAAATAAGTACAATGTACTTATTGTGTTCATATTGTATTGCAAAACACTATTGCTGTTATTGAGGTGGGATACGGGTAGGTTAGGGACGGGTTTGCTAGTATGGGTCGGTGGGATAAGGTGTAAGGGATGGGTCAACAGTGTAATTATAAATGTAATTACAGAAATTAATTACAGATGTAATTACATATAGGTATTTTAAAAAATATATAAGTACAATGTAAAAATATGCATGTACACAATAAGTGCATTGTACCAAATGATTAATTCAAATGCAAGTACGTAGTAGTTAAGGCCACCTAATATAAAGTGGGACCAAATATTTTGTTGAGAATGCTTTGCAGGAAATGACTGCCTTAAGTCTGGAACTCATGGACATCACCGGAGACTTTTGTGATGCTTTGCCAGGCATTTACTGCAGCTGACTTCAATTGTTGTTTGTTTGTGGGTCTTTCTGCCTTTAGTTTTGTCTTCAGGAAGTGAAATGCATGCTCAATCGGGTTGAGATCAGGAGATTGACTTGGCCAATGCATGCTCATGCCATCCCACTGCTCCACCATGTTTCACAGATGATGTTGTATGCTTTGGATCATGAGCTGTTCCAAGCCTTCTTCATACTTTTTTCTTGCCGTCATTGTGGTACAGGTTGATCTTAATTTTAGCCATCCAAAGAATGCTTTTGCAGAAGTGTTCTGGCTTTTTTTAGATGTTTTTGGCAGTCTAATTTGGCCTTGTTTGCACCTTGTGTTGAACCCTCTGTATTTGCTCTGGTGAAGTCTTCTCTTGATTGTGGACTTTGACAGTGACACACCTACCTCCTGAAGAGTGTTCCTCACTTGGCTGGATGTTGTGAAAGGGTTTTTCTTTACTATGGAGAGGATCCACTCATAATGTTCCTGCTATCTCTCTGATGAATTTTTTGTTGTTGTTTTTGAAGCCTAAGAATAGTCTCTTTCACCTGCGTGGAGAGCTCCGTTGACTGCATGATGTGGGTTCACAGCAACAGCTTCCAAATGCAAATGGCACATTTAGAATTAACTCCAGACCTTTTACCTGCTTAATTGATGTAGAAATAATGAAGGAATAGCCCACAACTGTCCATGAAACAGCTTTCGAGTCAATTGTCCAATTACTTATAGTCCCATGAGGGGGGGGGGGGGGGGGGGGGGTACATATTAAAGAACTGTAATTCCTTAACCTTTCCTACAAATGTGATTAGAATACCCCCACATTAAAGCTCAGGATGTGCACTTTAAGCCCATATTCACTATATTGCTGTAACTTGAATATGTTTTGGTCAACAGCTAAAATAATTTAAAAAAAAAAATGTGCCTGTGTCCAAATATATATGGACCTAACTGTATATATATATATATATATATATATATATATATATATATATATATATATATATATATATATATATAATGTCAGCAACACACAAGGGGAACATTCAGGTAAGTGGCAGTAACAACGGGCTTTATTTTTCAGAGTGGCAGCAGATCAAAACGGCAAGAGCAGGTAAGTAATAACTGTTCAGAAGACCAGGCAATGGTACTTAGCTAGGAGAATAACAAGAGTCCTTTCTTGATTTCCAGAGGGCTGAGGAGCAATAAGGAGCGCAGGAGAATACAGATGGGAACACACGTAGGTACACAGAGTCAGGTAAGAGTCACTAATAACAACCTTGAGACCAGACACTGATACTGGGGAGCGAGAGTGGCTTTATAGCAGTGCTGATTGGCAGAAACAGGTGCAGATGATTAAAAGGCTGGTGATTGGGAACGTGGAAGTGTGAATGGTGATGTGGATGTATCCCTGACAGTACCCCCTCCTCCACGGGTGGCTCCTGATACCTACGAAGGGGGACTGCCTCGACCTCTGGGAGCAGGGCGATCTGGATGATTATGATGGACGTCTGTCAGTAACGAAGGGTCCAGAACATCGTCCCGGGCAACCCATGACCTTAGCCCTCCCAGTCCACTAGGAATTCCAGCCGCCCGCCCTGTCACCTAGAGTCCAGGATGTTGTGGACTCGGTAAATGGCTTGGTCCTCCATGACCTCTGGAGGAGGGGGCACCTCGGGCTCGCCAGGACCTGTGGCAGAGGGAGTGAGAGGATCAGTAAATGGCTTAAGGAGAGAGACATGGAACGTGGGGTGGATGTGGTATTGTGCGGGGAGTTGTAACTGATGTGTGACCCTGATCGTGTATGTACTGTAATGGTATTAATCTGGTGGTTTGCAGCCTCAGAGAATTCTGTGCATACTCGGCCCAGAGTAGGAATCGGCACCAGCTGTGGTGATCGTTATGGCAGTACGACCTGAGATACCACCCGAGTTCTTGAATCATGCAATCAGTTTGGCCATTTGTTTGGGGGTGATAACTGGATGATAAGCTGACTGAGACTCTGAGGAGCTTGAAGAATGCTTTCCATACCCGAGAGATGAATTGCATCCCAAGATCGGAGACGATGTCCTCCGGGAGTCCAAAGTGACGAAACACATGTTGAAATAGGGGCTCAGCTGTTTCAAAGGAGGTGGGAAGCCCCTTGAATTGTATTAACTTGCATGCTTTGGAGAAGCGGTCGACTACTGCCAGGACACAGGTGTGAGATTTGGAGTTGGAAGATCAGAGACAAAATCGACTCCGATGTGGGACCAGGGCCAGTGTGGTACAGGGAGAGGGACCAGTTTTCCAGCTGAGAGTCAGCGAGGGGTTTTGGAGATGGCACAGACTGAGCAGTGTTGGACAAATCGGGCGACATCATTGGCCATATTGGGCCACCAGTAGCGATTCTGGAGGGCCAAGAGGGTTCGCTGGCTGCCTGGATGTCCAGAACCAGGAGACGCATGAAGCGAGTCCAGAAGGTTGAGATGTAATGATGTTTGCACAAAGGTTTTACTTTCTGGACCTCCAATGCCGCCATTTCTCCAGGGCTAGCTTGATGGATAGTAACTCTCTGTTGCCTCCGACCCCGATGGTAGAAGCGTCCACTTCCACAACAAAGGGCAGCTGAGGATCTGGGTGAGTGAGGATCGGAGCGGTGCAAAAGACCTGCTTGAGGTTCTCGAAGGACATGAGGGCTTCAGGGTTCCAGGATAGAGACTTGTACTTCTTCCAGAGTAGAGAGGTGAGAGAGGCTGTGAGGTGACTGAAAGTGTTGGATGAACCGGTGGTAGAAATTAGCAAAACCTAGGAAGCGCTGGAGTTCTTTGATGGTTTGGGGTCTGGGCCAGTTCCTGATCGCTTGGACCTCCCCTGGTCCATCTGAATATCATTTGGACTGATGATATACCTGAAGAACTGGATGGTGATTTTGTGGAATTCGCACTTTTCAAGCTTGAGAAATAGATGATGTTCTTTCAGCCTCAAGAGGACCTGCTCCACATGGTGGTACCCTTAGGGAATGTAGCTCCAGGCAGCAGGTCAATGGCACAGTCCCATGGCCTGTTGGAATTCCAGATTGACCACGCCCAGAGCAGCGCGCGACCAGACAGGAGCGAGATAATAAAGGCCACCCTGGATCGATCTGTGATGAACAGATCGGGTTGCATCTCGATATATAGTGAACATTGGAGCAAAAATCCACTACATTCCACCGCCTCACCCGAGATCTTAGCTTAGCTGGGAAAATAACAAGAGTCCTTTCTTGATTTCCAGAGGGCTGAGGAGCAACAGGGATCGTTGGAGCGCAGGATAATACAGATGGGTACACAAAGTCAGGTAAGAGTCACTAATAGCAACCTTGAGACCAGACACTGATACTGGGGAGTGAGAGTGGCTTTACAGCAGCACTGATTGGCAGAAACAGGTGCAGACGATTAGAAGGCTGGTGATTGGGAACGTGGCAGAGTGGATGGTGATGTGGATGTATCCCTGACAATATATATATATATATATATATATATATATATGTGTGTGTGTGTGTGTGTGTGTGTATGTATGTAAAATATGTGTACACCTGAAGAAAATTAGGAAAATCCATATCCATTTATTTGTATTTATAGTTTTTTTTTTTTCAAAATGTTCTATAGCCTATATGAGTAACTATGCTAAAAATGAAGGGAAATACTGTTTATGAATATAACTTTATGTAAACCCATGCATGAACTCAAGAAAGATAAATTAATTAACTGTGTGTTTCAATAAAGCTATTACATGTAAAAAGTGCAGTGCAGTTTTTGCCTTCATTACTATTTTTTTTCTTTGTACTGTATCAGTATATAGCCATACATGTTCCATGCACAAATATAAGCACTAGTTTCCCATATATGGAAATGTCTTATTTAATATATTGCATTATATCTTCCATTTATTCCCATGTATTCCCATTTTTGTTTGTTATATTTAGTTTTGCTGGGTACTACTATCCATTTTTCTAATAATTTTATACTTCTACTTCCTAATGTAAATAATGAATTAAATATTATTAATAATGTCAGTGATGCTAAATTATGGGTACGTGACTATATATGAGCAGCATATACCTGAGGCATCATTGCCAGATGTAAATTTATTTTTAAATATTCCTTTAATTATTAATTTAACATTGGTGTGTGTGTTTGGGACAAAAAAAATCCATTTTACAAAACAAATTAGTTGCTTCAGAGTCTGTGTGTCACAATGATCTTAAAGACCCAATAAAATGGTTTGCTGACTTTCTTTCTCATGTGGACTTCCTGTTGAAATGGGAATTTTAGAGATGAAGATGAGAATGAGGATGAGTTTTTCGTCACAATTCCTTTAACTCTTACCCATCCCCAGACAGACATCAGCAATCCACCACTACCTCAGATACAATTGGTTGTCCCATTATTTATAAAAATCTACTTATACACATGATTCTTAAGTAGTTTTAATATCAGATACTTTTAAGTATTTTTCGAATGAGATTCTTTACCTTTACGTGAGTATAATAACTGGATACTTTATAAAACACCAACCTAAACTCACTTTTTGTAAGTACAAAACAATGCAGTCTGCTGTGCTGACCTATTCATGATTTAGTTTTTCAGTCCATGTGTTGTTCAAAATTAAATTTGGGAGGTATGTTTTCCACAGAGGTGCTGTTCTTTATCAGCCTAATATTATAAAATCATGACTAATTTTATTTTATTTTGGTAATTCAATTTGTTACATTTACATATTAATGCTGCAGACAATGTCTCTGATCTTATGGGTTTCAAAGGGGCGATTGATTCCTAAGTTTGTCAAATGCAGTTCACTTTGCGTAACCATGCAGAAGCTCATGTTTCTTCAGTTGGACATGGAGCCAAAACAGTAAAATCTAGAGTCTCTTGGCCACGCATTGTGCTCAGGCCTCTAAAGCCCTGTGGATATTTGTTGCGTGGTTGTGCTGCCCGGTATCCTAGCAGACGTGGTTATTTTAGGGAGTGGGCTATAGGAGAAACTGCTTTCACTCCAGGCTCTCCGTAGTTCACATCACTCATTGAAATGTCCTGGATGTTTTTCTGTCAAATGACCAGTGACCTTGAGGTTATTTTAAGAATTAGCCATAAAAGTTAGCCATAAATTATTAACAAATGGTCCGTTAGGATGCTGTCTTAGAAGCCTGCATATTCATGCAGTAGACAGCAAAGCTAGCAAGTTTTGGAACAGAGCTGTCCTCTTTCCACCAGTCTCACCGGAGTGATTTGATCTTCTTTATTAATAGTCCAGGGGGTTAGTCTGTCTCTCTAGTGTTTATCTAGCAAATCTAGCACTGCTGAGGTGGAGACAGCTGGGACTGAGCATTTAAACACAAAGGCGCTCCATGGACACAGTGCATGGCAAGAACCATGGACATAGATCCCCTCAAAATCCTGCACTATGATTAGTGAATGAGAATGGCAGGAGGAAAAGCCAACTGCCACAGATATCAAATGCATTCATTGCTCTGCCGTTCCTGTCAAACTCACCCACCAGCTCTGTCATTACAGTTTTTTTTTTTTCAATTACTAACATCCTTTTGTCTAATCTGTAGTCACATTTGCAAAACTCTAAACACAATTAGCACAACATCCGTCTGTTGTGACCATACCATTAGCACAATTTTGTGTTGTTTTCACACAATATGCAGTCAATTACCATGTTTCTAAAATGCTTACATTTTATTTTAATACAAGTTTACCCAAAACCAAACTCATGGATCTTTTTAGTCCAACCTGATCTCACAGAATTCCGTGTAATGTTCACGGACTTAATTAACCTCCGAATCTGTGGTGGCATCACGGAATCGCCGAAAATTCCGTGCTGGGCTCACAGAAGGCATCAGCCGTGGTCCATGCACGGATTCACTGGTTCAACGTAAAAAGAGTGACTCCAATGCAGTTATACTTCCACTGGAGTACCTGACAGCCCCTACCCTAAACCTACCCAGTTCTGAACAATAATGATGACGATAAATTTCCCAGTATCGCGTCGGCATATTGATGCTAGGGTTTCCGTGCGTGGAGCACGGCTGATGCCTGTCACTGACTTACATTGGTATCACTTCTGTGAGCCCATCACGGAATTTTTTCTGTGAGCCCATCACGGAATTTTTTCTGTGAGCCCATCACGGAATTTTCGGCGATTCCGTGATGCCACCACAGATTCGGAGGTTAATTAAGTCCGTGAACATTAAACTGAATTCTGTGAGATCACGTTGTTTTAGTCATATTTACAAATCCTTAAACACAGCATGTCAGAATTGAAGACCTAATGTTTCAAACCTTAAATACAGTATAACGTTTCTACTTCTGCTACAACAGCAGCTCAAAAGTATTGAAAAAATCTCTCTATATAAAATATTGTAACAACTGATAAGCACTTTTAAGTAACAGATCACTGAAATATTTAGAAATAGCTGATTCCAGTCTCAGTTGGAGGAATAGTCACGTGTTGAAGCTCTTTCCATTACATCAACAACATAGAGTAAAAATGACCTCTTTGAATTGGTTTTGTGGAGGCAGAACAATACAAAGAATCAGCAAGATTAAAAAAAAATGCCTGGGAGAGGGAGAGGAGTGAGAATGTGTGTTAGACTGTGCATTTTTTATGTTTGTTTGTTTGTTTGTTTTTCCCCCTTACACATGTGGAACCTATGAAAGCTTATTTCTGCCAGAGAATATAAAGAGTAATGGGTAATGGTGACTTTATCTCAGAATTCTGACTTTTTTCTTGCAATTGTGAATTTACAGTATCTCACAATTCTGATAAAGTCTGAATTGCAAGATGTAAACTCACAATTCCAATATATATCACTGTAAAAAATGGCCGTGATTTTAACGGTAAAAAACTGTGAAAATGCAACTTTGTCAACTTTGCACTTTGTTTGCAATTCTATAACACACTTATTGCGAAACACTACACACGTTTTCTTACATTAGACACTTTGTTCAAAAACGAAATCACCTGTTATAATTGGGAAAACACTCAAAATGCAAAACTCATCTGGCAATTGTAAGCACTTACATACACACCTGAAAACACCTGCACAGAAAACAGAACACCAATCGCTCTGAGCCTTAGTACTACAAATAGGCCCCAGGTAAGCCATTTTGAGAACTTTGCAAGCATGAAGGCAATGAGGGTCGGAGTAAGAAGAGGACAAAGATAGAGAGGAGTCGGACGTGGAAGAGGACGAGGACCAGTGCGGAGACGTGTATCAGATGACATCAGGGCTACTCTGGTGGACCATGTGATAAATCATGGCCTGTCCATGAGGGAGGCTGGGCAAAGAGTCCACCCTAACCTCAGTCGCTACACTGTAGCATCGATAATAAAAACATTCCGACCGAAGAACAGGTATATCTTCAAGTTTCTACTCCAGACTGTACCTACTGTATGTGTCACTTGATTCTGTATCATATTACAGTATTACTGTAGTAACTGTACTATACAAAAATGGGTAGTGCTGTGAAGTATATGTAAAGGAATACCATTGTGATGTCACAGTACTGTGTACAGTATGTGAAAAAGAACCTAACCAATGACATCTTGTGGTGGCATTTTCTACAGAATGGTTGGACGACCTCCTCAAGTTGGAAGGGAACGGCTCTTCACTCAACAACAAGTGCTTGCCATCATTGAAATGGTGAGAGAAAATAATGCAATCCAACTTTGTGAGTTGCAACAACGCATAATTGCAAATAGAAATGTATTCAACAATGTCAACAGGTTCCTACTGGATAGAAAACCAGTGCCGATGTTTTGACCAAATGACTCGATTTTGAATCGTGTTTGTTGTGTTTTGATAGAGTTAGTATATGTAGAAAAAGGTATTCAGCATTTTGAAATGTAGAGTTTTTATTTATTTAACAAAATGTGGTTTTGGCCAGAAAATTAACTAATTGGTTAATTGTATGTTGTAGGTGTGTTGCTGTGTTAAGAGTTTAGAAAAAAGTACTTTAAATATTGGTGAACGCTTGTTAGCAATAAAAAAAAAAACCTGTAAAACTAGCGGCTGCTAGACAGCAAAAATGCTGACTTTGTATAACAAGAATGTATATAATTGCTCTTGGTGTTTGCTGATGCAATATTTCAAATTATTTAGTCTTATGAGGGACAAGAATTATGAATATAAATGTGCAAAATACTTTGCTTATAATACTGATAAAATGTTGAATTTTTTAAGACTTTTTGACACTTAAATATTTATAATTATGGTATTAATATTATTATAAAAAGCAATTCATCAATGTATTAAAAAAACTGTTAGAGACGACTGTGAATATAAATGTAAGAAGCTGTCAATTTGAGTTTAATGTTGATAAAACTTTGATTTTTTTAGGACTTCACTGGCACTTAAATATTTATTATTATTAATCATTATTGTCATTGTTCTTTTTCTTCTTCTTTTATTATTATTATTATTATTATTATTATTTTTAGGCTATTATAAAATAAATTTGTCAATTTATTTTAAAAAAACTGTTAGAGACAACTGAATATAAATAAATAATAATTATTTTTAAAAATTTAAAAACTGTTAGAGATGACTGAAAATAAAAATAAAAGAAGCTATCTTTCACAGAACACTTTGTTTACAATGCTGATAAAACATTGATTTTATATTTTGTATGAGCACTTTATTTATTTATTTATTCATTTAAATAATAGTGTCATTCCATTTACTTCGCCATTAGAGACTCAGCATACAAGTTTATATCTTTGGAATGATTTTGGAATAAGCTCAAATTCTGGAGATGTATTTTTGCAGACATAATTAAACTTTGCAATCATCTTAGCTTGTAGGATTTGGAAATGCATCCATTATATTATCATCAGCAGCACAAACGTCATCATAATTACTGTTAATATGAAACCACTGCCTTTACACATGACCCTGAGGGAGTATCTAACTGCAGAGTCCATGCATGCTTAGACAAACCTCAAGGGAATAATGGTAATCTTTTTTATTTTCATTATTCATTATATGACACATGACTTTTAATAATAACAAATATACAAATAATGCATTATGTGTGCTTATTTGAATAGTAGGCTTCACAGTAAATGTGCATGTTTGGACCCTCAATATGCTCTAATGTATAGATTGAGTAACTGAGCTCATATTTCAGTCTCACAGAAGTCGGATGATTACAGATGGGGGTTACCATATTTTTCAACATCTGCTCTCACTATTTTACAGTTTTTTTTTCAAAATGTTTACACACAGTTTTTGAAACTATGGCTCCATTTCTCAAAACTCTACACTCAAAACCACAAAACACACACACGACATACAAAACGTCATGCACATCTTGCAAAAGCAAACATTTCTTTGAAAACTGTTTTAAGTTTTGGTATTTTTGCATAGTAACTCTACACACAAACATAAAATAATTGGCCACACCAGACTACACAAAGATGCATGTGGTCTTTTGCTTGTTCAGTGTGCAGTGGAGCACAGGAGGGTCAATTTGTCATGGCACTCGCACATACTGTACATGCATATGCCCATATACACTGCATTACACGAGTTTGAAGTGTGTAATGTGCTTGTAGTTTTGCAGACTTGGTCTAAAAATTAGGTGAGTGAATGGTTTCAATAAGTGGGCCTCAAGTATCACTTTTAGTGTCCAAGCAATTAAAAAAAAAAACTGCAAATATTCATTCAATGGATACTGAATATAAACACCTTTTTCAATTTTACAGAGCTAGGCACACACACGCAAAAGTGATGAAGAACCAGTTTTCACTCAGTAATATCCTGCAAATTTTACAAACAATTACAAAGAAATAAGAAGTAAAACATTTAACTGAACATGCCATTTTGAAGTAGTATTTTTTATAGTAACGCATGCTCAAATAATCTAATTCATTATTTTGAAAAATCATATCACTTGCCTTTAAATGACAAAAATGCTGTTTTTTAAATGGGTTGTATTGTATATATACTGTATTTCAAATAGACTTTTTCTGTAGCAATTATGCATCAGCTAGCTTGAAACAGTCATTTACTCTTTTAATTTTATGTACAGTCTTAACAAAGTGACTGCCATGGAGACAGACATTCACTTCACTTCTCTATGTCTGGGCTTTGTTGAACAACCCCATTCAGGGTGCAAAGAGTCCTCCTCCTTTATTATACCCCCATTCCCCATAAATGCAACACACTTCTACATTAAAGCAAAAAGAAACAGGTGAATCCCAGCAGGAGAGAAAAGCAGCTACTTGGCAGGTTATGCGCATGGTCTCTTAAGAAATATAACACCGTCTTGCCTGTCCTTTTAGACAATGTGGAGAGAAATCAGGTACATGAATCTTGAATGGTGTGCTGGTGATTAAACGATAACAATATGCTGCTCTTTATGAAACCTTGTGATTCTCTTTTAGCCTTTTTAGTGTATAATTAAGGTAATTAAGGAGGTATATTTATTCAGTAGCTTATTTTGAAATTAGATTAAGGTTCACAAGAATAGGCCCAGGTCATTAAGGGAAAATAAACTTTGAGATGATTTTTGGACAAAGCCTTGGCCAGATAATCAACTCAAAAAAAACAGCAAATCAGGATTTAGACAGTATAATTGAAGAATACCTATGTTGTGGCATTCAGAAGACCAGAATACCAGACATGAAGATTGCGTCTCAACATAATTTACTTAAAATTATCAGAATGTGCCACAGTCAGTGGCATCACTGTTAAAAAGTGCTTTTTTTTTAATAGCCAATGGGATGGAAAGTACCTAAATGGTTTCTTATTCAATCATTTATTAGACTGTGCTCTTCCTAACAAGAACCATGTGAGTTTACGAATTAGAAACTTTGCCAATTTGGAATTTGATTTCTGGTCTTTAATTCTTTAGCATTATGTTCTAAAATACCTAATTAGATCATATGGCTTTGTCGAAGCTGGATAGGAACACTGTCTTTATCAATGCTTACAGTCCATGGAGTTTTGTTTCAGTCAGTCCAGTCTTTTTATTAGATTATAGAGCGCAGTTTATACAAATCCCACACGACGAA
This sequence comes from Acrossocheilus fasciatus, assembly GCA_036784905.1. NCBI lineage: Eukaryota > Metazoa > Chordata > Actinopteri > Cypriniformes > Cyprinidae > Acrossocheilus > Acrossocheilus fasciatus. The sequence continues at coordinate 4,500,241 of CM071946.1, forward strand.
ACAAAAGAAAGACAAATGATCTAACAGTTATTCAAAACAAATACAATGAAGCATATACGTGCCCCTCTAAGGCATAAATGTTATCCTGGACCACAAAACCAGTCTTAAGGGTCAGTTTTTGTTTTTAATTGAGATTTATACATCATCTGGAAGCTGAATGAATAGGCCTAAGCTTTCTATTGGTTTCTTAGGATATGACAATATGTGGCCGAGAATCTGGAATCTGAGGGTGCAAAAAAATATAAATATGGAGAAAATTGCCTTTAAACGAGTCCAATTGAAGTTCTTAGCAATGCATGTTGCAACAGTTTTTCTCAATCGATTTGACACTTTTCTAAAATGCATTGTACTTGTTCTCAAAACAATTAGCACAGTCATCCAAACACAAAATTATCTTCAACAAACAGTTCAACTTTACTGCAAGTTGAACCACTGCCATTTTTTCTAGTAATGCATTTATTAAAAGTAAACATTAACATCAAATCTATAGGTGTGTTCTTTACTGATTATAAAAAGCTGAAGATGGACAAATATGCTAATGAAAATACATGTTTATTGCAATTCTTCAACAGGAAGTTGTGTATATCTAAACAAAATAAAAATTGTTATCCAACACCTGCTAAGATCATCTGTGAGATAAAACTAAATGCCCCTTTAATCTTAAAATCAGTTTGTGCCACCTTTAGCAGCAAGAACTGCAAACTTTTCTGATAACTATTTTACAGCACAGTGGTGGATATATATATCTCCTGTCTCAACATCTCCACGGGCTTCTTCCTTTGTGGCTGGTGATGTTGCTCTGGACCACCATGTCAAGAATGATTCTGTTCCATTCAAAGTAATCTTGATTGTCCACCTGCATTATCTCAGACTTAAATTCTGAAAAATGTTTGGACATTTACAGTAAATAACAGAAGTAACGCTTTATAAGTGTTTTGACATAGTAACCCAAAGCTTCTCTAAAGGAGAGGCCATGATTTTTTACATGGTCAATTACAGTATTTCTGATTTCATTTGAAATTCATCTGCACCTTCTCCCTCTCCTTCCACCCTATCGTCCACTTCCTTTCTGTGTATCAAATGGTACATACATGTTTGTGATTTGTGTAAAACCTTTTTTTTTTTGGATATTTTAAAGTATTGGTTGGTTGTATTAACTATGTATTATGAAAACATTTGAGAGTTTTGTGCACATTGTTTTGAGAAAATGATTTGCATATTTTGTAACTTGTATAAAAATGAATGAAAACATACAATCTGTTTTGAACAATTACAAAGTGTTCAGATCACTGTGTTAACTGTTTTGAGAACAGTGACCTGAGTTTGGAGGAATGTGTCAAATCGATTGAGAAAAAAAAAAAAGTTTTGATATATTTACGGCAGGAAATTTACAAAATATCTTCATGGAACATGATTTTTACTTAATATCCTAATGATTTTTGGCATATAAGAAAAATCAATAATTTTGACCCGTACAGTGTATTGTTGGCTATTGCTACAAATATATCTGTGCAACTTACAGTTTTTTTTTTTCAAAATGCTTACACACAGTTTTTGAAACTATGGCTCCATTTCTCAAAACTGTACACACAAAATCACAAAACACACGCACAACATACAAAACGTCACGCACATCTTGTTTTAACTCTTCTAAAAATGGTATTTTTGCCTAGTAACTCTACACACAAACATAAAATAATAAGCTACATACACACCAAACTACACACAGATGTGAAAAATGTCAAACACTACTCTCGTGTGTCTTTTGCTTGTTCAGAGTGCAGTTTAGAAAAAAGCTGACTTTCGGACTTGGCTTGTACGCATGTTCAGGATAGATAGATTTTTTTTTGCAAAAAGTTTGTTTTACAAATATCAAACAGAGTTTAAAGCATGTAATGTGTTTTTTTGTTTTGTAGACATGGTCTAAAGATTAGGTATAATTGTGAACTTATTCCCTAAGTTAGCTTCAAGTATCACTTTTTTGTGTCAGTAAGACTGTAAGACTGGGTTTTGTGGTCCAGGGTCACAAATGAGTAAACAAGGAAACGTTTCAAATCAGTTTGTGGTCAGAACTAAATGCGCCCTCTGTTGGTGCAATTGCTCGCTGTAATTCCACCATCAATCACTTGGGGGCGCTAAAGCATCATAATACATTGCCCATGGGTTGTCAATAGACATATTGATATTAATTTCATCGATACTGTTTCAGCGAGTTGTATCTTATTAATGTCCTTGCTCATATAACCGAATTAAATATATAGCTATCAACGACCAGATCATATCTTTAGGCTGTGTTTGTCTTGTTGACTTTTGCCCGTTAATGTTGACTTGCCTCCTATCTCCCTTTAATATTCCTCTCAGTTTCCATAATCCCCTGCTGCCGGAGAGCAGCTATTATCAATGCACTCCGAGTCCGTGACTAATGGGAACACTCGTTACGAACACTGAAAATTCGTGTGTGTGTGTGTGTGTGTGTGTGTGTGTGTGTGTGTGTGTGTGTGTGTGTGTGTGTGTGTGGTTGCAGAGCAAGTGTACCTAATGGTATCACCTTTCCTTTTCATGAATAGGGATGCTGTACGTTTTGTAAAAGACCTCCACCTCAGTTTATAAACTGCTTAAACAGCCATTATAATACCACCTGTAGATATGTTAACAAAGGTAACCATAGGCCCAAACGTTCATTTGAAATTCATTTGAAACTATTAACCATGATGACTGCGTTTAATGGGTCTTAATTGTGAGAAATGCTCTCTTTCCAGATCCTCAAACGATCCCATTAATCAGTTAACTTTGTCAGTTGATTTACTTTGCTTCTGTGCACAGCCCAATAATTCATCACACAGAGAAAACACTGGATAATTGACCTCAATTACTTTGTTGTCTTCCCATTAGAGGAACGACAACATCCAAACCACTTCTATTATTGAAATTGATTTTCAATTTGAGGTCGAGTCATTGTCATTCTTTGTTGGTAAACTGCAGTGAAACTGTCACAGTATAGATAGATAGATTCACCCCCCAGTATATTTACCTATATTTAACTCTAACTCTTGTTCTTAATTCTCCTGTACTTAATCAAGGCAAGAGTTTTTATATTAAAAGAAAAAATGGTATGTTCCAATTAGTAAGATCAGGAAGGCTCTTAAGGAAGGCTATATGTATCATGGTTATCACTAGTAGCAAGGGGGAACAAGGTTATTGTAATGCTGCTTAAGTGCGGTAATGCCAGTCTTATTGTTTTAGTACTATTCTTAGTACCTTGCAGTTCTAGTTTTAGACTCTTTTATTAATAACTATTGTTTTTATGCTCATATTTTTTGCACATCTGCTCTAAATAAACACCTTTTTAGATGCCACTGTTGCTCCTGTGTTTACATCACAATAAGATCCTCCTTGTGACTGCTCGGGTCACTATCACACATACTAAGAAAACAGGATATTTCATGGCAGTAATTGTTACTGTATTTAGATCTGAGGTCGTGCAGGAAGAATTAATCATGCAAGCCATCACTGTGTGATATGACAGGGCCTTCATTTTCTTGTTTCTGAAAGTCTTGAGGAGTTATTATATTCATCTTGCCATGAGTTTTCTTAGACTCACCCATATTTGCTGAAACAGCATATATAGTAACCAGTTTATGCAAGCTAGTTTAATAAGTATGACGTGCAAGGCTGTTGTAGTTCTGATGCAGCTGTGCACTGCTGATGGAGCAGGGTAATATCCATTGGGTTTGTGTTCAGAATGGAATATTAGCTTATGCTTACTGAATACTGCACTGTGTGCTGCATACTACTTCTGTCTTTCTTTCTTTTTTAAATACTAAATGAAAGAGAAGGTATTATAAAACAGCAGTTGTTTCAAACAGGAATTGTCACATGGCCTCAAATGATTTGTAATAATTTCTGTAATTTATAATGATCCGATTAGAAAAGAATAGGTCTCGTTGAGTCTAAATCGATAATCTGAAATATCGTGATACACTGTGTTTAGCTTTACCGTGTGAAATTATAATGTGCCAAGCACAAATCCATGGTTCGAATGGACCATTATCCATGTTTTCAGTCCATAACATGCAGAGGATCACAATGCTGTTCCTCAAACACAGGATTAGGCCTGATGCCCGGTTGTGAGAATGCAGAACACAGAAGGCTGGCTCAGTTCATGGGGATACTGAGATGCGGATACTGTATGTAAATACATTGGTTTAGAATAGATAGTCCATATTGTGTTGTGTAGTCCACATTGGCATCTGCCTAATTTGATTGTGCTAAGCGGCAGATCATTTTGCATACCATTTTGACTAATTTTTGGATCACAATCCACCAGAAGCACCTTACAGGTGATACTGTGTAACCCTAATATTAGTATTAGACTTCACTAGAAGTATCCAGTATTAGACTTTGCTATCATTTTAGTCAGTTCTCTAAACTTGTCTAAACTGTGTTGGCATCTGTGGTTCCATGAAGAAGCTTTATCATATAGCAGAAAAAGGTTCTTTAGATTATTACAATGTTCTTCATGGTTCTTTTAAGAACTGTTCCCTGGCAGTTTATTTTGGCCGACCCAAAATGGTTATTTAATTGCATTGCTGTGAAACCCCCCTTTTTGGAACCTTTATTTTAAGAGTGCAGTTTAAAATGCGATGAACTTTTGCCTTCTTAGCCCATTTTCACATCAATCGCTTGTTTTATACATGATTTAATCCCACTAAAGGGAAGAAGCATGATTAAATTGCCGCAGTACTCTGTAGATAACTATTCAGATGAAAGCACTCTTGGTCATTGCATTGCAGGCACTTATTGAGCCAATAAAACATCGTTCTTCAGCCTGAGAAAAACCTTCATCAAAATCCAATAAATACCTGTGGGTTTTTTCCCCTCCATCTCCTGAAACTATAAAAATCTCGGTGGAAAATCAGACTTACTCATTCTTTCATGTGACAACGACGGAATGACATTCTACAACAGTCTAGTCTGCAGTTCCAGTCAGGTTTTGGCAGCAGACATGATAGTTCCAGTGAATAAAAATGTTCAGTGCAGTGATACACTGCTGAAAACATTTACAGCTTTCACTAAAAGCTCGAAGGAAAACAGAAGAAGAATATGGCTTGTCAGTGTCACCACATGACCCTATTTTGTGTCATGAAGGACTTTATAAGCCTGTGAAGCATCCGTGTACTATCCTTAACTCTTTGATTTGGTAGAGTATGCTGCAAAAGTTATATTGTGGTACAAATTGTTATAATATGTGACCCTGGACCACAAAACCAGTCATAAGTCGCAGGGGTATATTTGTAGCAATAGCCCACAATACATTGTATGGGTCAAAATTATTGCTTTTTTAATGCCAAAAATTCATCAGGATATTAAGTAAAGATCATGTTCCATGAAAATATTTTGTAAATTTCCTACCGTAAATATATAAAAACTGAATTTTTGACAAGTAATATGCATTGCTATAAACTTCATTTGGACAACTTTAAAGGCGATTTTAGTTCTGATCCATTGAGTTTGTGTTCAGAATGGAATATTAGCTTATGCTTAATGAATACTGCACTGTGTGCTGCATACTACTTCTGTCTTTCTTTCTTTTTTAAATACTAAATGAAAGAGTAGGTATTATAAAACAGCAGTTGTTTCAAACAGGAATTGTCACATGGCCTCAAATGATTTGTAATAATTTCTGTAATTTATAATGATCCGATTAGAAAAGAATAGGTCTCGTTGAGTCTAAATCGATAATCTGAAATATCGTGATACACTGTGTTTAGCTTTACCGTGTGAAATTATAATGTACCAGGCACAAATTTATGGTTTGAACGGACCATTATCCATGTTTTCAGTCCATAACATGCAGAGGATCACAATGCTGTTCCTCAAACACAGGATTAGGCCTTAAAAAAAATTATTGCTTTTTTAATGCCAAAAATTCATCAGGATATTAAGTAAAGATCATGTTCCATGAAGATATTTTGTAAATTTCCTACCGTAAATATATAAAAACTGAATTTTTGATTAGTAATATGCATTGCTATAAACTTCATTTGGACAACTTTAAAGGTGATTTTCTCAATATTTAGATTTTTTTTTTTTTTTTGCTCCCTCAGATTCCAGATTTTTAAATAGTTGTATCTCGGCCAAATATTGTCCTATGCTATACATCAATGGAAAGTTTATTTATTTGGGTTTCAGATGATGTATAAATCTCAATTTAAAAAAAAAAAAGACCCTTATGACTGGTAGGCCTATACTACAATAAATCTGAGATTTCTAATTTGCTTAGATTGCAAAAAATATAATTTTTCAAAATTGATAGTAGGCCTACTGCTGCATATACAGTATATACAGTACTACTGTAGTACTCTTTCATAACAATATATATATATATATTTATTTATTTTTCTTTCATTAATTTAAAAATGAAACAAAAACATTTATTACAATTAAAACTAATACTTTTATAAATTCAATTTATTGCTTTAACAAAATACTAATTTATTTAAGAAGATCATTAAAATATTAAAAAATGCATCACATGCATACGCTACTTTAAGATTTATTTTTGGCATTTTCGCCCTACTGAGGACTGATCAGAACTGACAGGAAGTGAAGTGGGAGATAGGGGCGGGATCGGGAAATGTCCTCAAGTTGGATTCGAACTCGAGAGGCCCATGTCTGCAGGCTATCGGCGCCCATGGCTGTACTATAATTTTGTATTAGCCTCTATATTTAGGGAATAATTTATTTTTGTAGAGAAGATAATGTAAGTCATGCCATTCAACTGTATTATTAATTATTTTTATTTAACTGTAGTAAGCATGCATCCTTCAGTTAAAATGTGCAGCAATTTATTAGACTAGTGTACTGCTCTCGTGCACGAACTAACTTACACATGTTTGTAAACTTTACCATACTTCATTAGTATACACTATAAAAAGTATAAAGTGATTTAATATCTGAGAAGTCCCTCCATCAACATCACCATCAGAGCTCTCGCGCGCGCCTCCCTCCTCGCTCGCTCGCTCGCGCTGTGCCATGGCAGCGGTGACGTCACCCGTGCATTGACTCGCGCTGGCTGAGAGCGAGAGCTTGAACAGACCGAGGGTTAGAGAGAGCAGCAGCTGCCTGGGCCCACGGACAAAAACTCGCCGAAAAGGATTTACATTCGCTACGTATCGTCCCACCAATCCAAGTGTGCAAAGAGAGTGTGTTTTTCTGCTTTCCTAAAGCCCGATCTGTCAGGAGTTACAGCAAGGTAAGAAGAAGAACACACTAAAATAGAGTAATAAAGGCTCGCTTAAAGTTGCCTTGGTGTGCTTTCCGAGCAAAAACTGTGATCACTATCGCGCCTGTATTCATTTTGCTTCTATATCGAGAGGATCTGTATACATGGTGCAATGCAAAATGAGAAAGAAACAGGAGCACTTTGAGTGATTGTCTCTCTCGCGTTCGTCTTTTGTCTTTAACAGCTCTGTTGCCACAATAGAGATCACAACCGCCTCCTTAAGTTGCTGGATTTGACACATATTCGTGTAACAGTGAAGATCATCTGTTGATCGATATAGTTTAAATTCCGCTTTTGGTTTGTCTTTGTTTTAATGCATCCTATTAGAGAAAGAATGAAATGATGGCTGCTGAGAATGTCCATTGTCATTCCGCGCCATGGAGTCATTCCACATTCTACAACAACCCTGACATATATCCAGTGCCGTAAGGGATAATTGTATGTAGTGGAGTTTACTGTTTATATAAAAATGTTATTCACTGAGGGGAGAGTGTTATGAATGAATTAGCATGGCAAGAAGTGAACATTACTTCGCTGGAAGTGAATGAAACTTGGATTTCTTAAACGGTATTCAACCCTCATGTTGTATTTTAAATGCTCAAACATACTTCCCCTTTACTTAAGGACTTTTAATATCTTATGAGAACTGTAAACAAAATTTTGCTAAACTTAATGACACGCTTTACACATCCTCAATGGAAAAAAAATAAAAATGACATTGTTTCTGTTTTGGGTCCCAGAAATCCCCTTTTCAGGTGAATTGGTATACAATGCAGTCTTTTTGGTTATATTGCATTTTTATACAATATGTTTGTACTGGAATTGAATTGACACTAAACAGGATTTTTTTGTGTGTGTGGTTAAAGTTCAGTACTATCTGTATATTGGGTTTTGATTTGAGGATCTTTATGCTCTCATCAGAACATGAAGACATTGCTTTAAATGATGGCAAATTAATGTGCTAAATACAGCTAAAGATAATAACTTGAAAAGTTGGGTCCCAGAGAAAGATTTATTGCATTTAATACACTGTCTGATTGCTGCTGTTATTTTAAAATGGTTTCTTTCATGCCTAAAGTAAACATGGCACGTCTTGTGATTTACAGTTCTTGTGGTTTTCCTACATTTATGGTCAGGTTGATACTATTCCTTTCCATCTCCCTTTCGCAGACTTTTGGTACTTGCATACTTCCCAGCATTATGATAATTGAATTTTACACCAGTCGGGATTTCGCCTGCTCGGCTTACGTGCTGTAAGTGGCTCAAATACTGGGCTACTTTGAAGACAATAATCCTATTTTTATAGTTTCTCATGAAACATCCTTAGAGGATTGGGAGAGCTAACCTGCTTATACTTACTACACAACGCTGGCACTTGTATTCCCATCACATTTACAACTCCCAAATCCATATGTGTTTCAACATACTTTGGATTTCATGTTTGAGCTACGTATCGATTAGAGTGCATGATATGTCGAATTTCAGTTTCGACTGATTTAAAGTTTCACTCTAATCACACCCATTACTGATGTTTCTTTCACGAGTCGTGATCTGTAGCATTTCTGCTTTGCTTTGACAGGTATGTGGAATCTTAGGCATGACGACTGAACAATTCAGTTGCACTTTCTGTTATGAAACTCGTATGTAAGTGTCACGTAGTGTCTGTCATTGCGCAACAAAAGACAACATAACGTAATGCACCAGGCACATTCTGCCATTAACAGGATCCCAATGGCAAGGAAAACCTGAACACGTTAGGGAATTTTGAAAGTGTTATGGAAATTTTCTAGATGCTTCTAAAGACAGAAAAAGCTTTTTATCAGTGCAAATTTTATAAAATGATCTTTAAAGCGATAGTTTACCCAAAATTGTCATTTACTCACCCTCACGTTGTTCCAAACTAGTATGAGTTTTTTTCTTCTGTTGACCACAAAAGAAGATATTTTGAAGAATGTTGGTAACCTAACAGTAGGCATTTATTCCATAATAGGGAAAATGACTACTATGGGAGGCAAGGGCTACCAGCAACTGTTTGGTTGGCAACATTCTTCAAAATATCTTCTTTTGTGTTCAACAGAAGAAAGAAATTCATACAGGTTTGGAACAATTTGAGAAGCGGTAAATGCTGACAGAATTTCCAGTTTTGGGTGAACTGTCCCTTTAAGCATCTTTTTCCATTTCATATTTCCGAACAATTGTGAAAGGTTTTGAAATGTACTTATTACGTTAAATTTGAATACCACACCGCCATCACAGTGTGCTCCCCTTTTTATCCCTGTGGCATAAGAAAGGAATCTGAATACTCCTTAAGTCCTGAAATAGTCCTAGAATAGTCCAAAAATGTCCCGAGTGCTCTTGTTACTGATCTCATTTACAAATGTGCTGTTTTCTGGACCAGGGCTCTGGAATGTGCTGTGCACACGGTACTCTCTCAGTACCAGCCACCAGTCCCCAAACAAAAGACTGTTCAGTCAAAGCGTTTCTCTCCATTTGAGCTTTGCCATCTCTAGCACATGGCCAAAACTTTCAGTGTTAGCTCACTGGTATGTCCACAGTCTCCGAATGATGGAATCTACCATTTTTTTTTTTTGTATGTTATTAAGTTACAGTCTGTAAAGATTTAAATCTATTAGTGCTGTCAGCCCTCTTTCAGAAATGCTGTACTTGGTGATTTACAGATGAGTCAGTCAATTAGAGACATGTTTGGTTTTGCAGTTCCAGACATGATTTGTTTGAAATTATAGTTCACATTTGTTGGTAATTGTGTCCGGCTTAGAAATCTTGCAAGGCAAGTGTTTTCTGCATCTCTCAGCTGGTTTACGCCAACATCTCTGCAACTGGCTCCCTCAGAACTTTGACCTAAATGTACTTTAACTTTTCTATAAAAGGCTGTAATTATAGTGTTTATGGATTTGGCAGGGTCATGCAAGTATTCGGCGTAACCGCAGATAGTTTGTGGTTTAGTATTTTGTAAATGTATTGATTTATCACATACTGGTGGTTAAAGCTACCCCTTTTCCCTCGCTGAGTGGATGTCCACTAAAAGTGTTGTCAGTTTGTATAGTTGATGTTCATGGTGCTCACATTTTTGTGAAATTACTCTATTTTAAACTCTTGATGTAAACCTGCAAAATGGATCTGGATGATATGAACAAAAATCCCACATATCATCATCCCATAAATTTAGATTGTGTGGGGAGAGAAAGGCTCACATCTGCAGCATCACGTCACAGTGGAGTTTGTGGCTTTGGAGCTGGAAATTGCTTCTTTTGTGACGTGCCGTCGTACAGAAAATTTTAATCTTTCCCAAAATAAGAGAGAGAAGGCCCAGATTGCCGGCCCCTGAGACAGACGTCCCTGTCTAATAGAGCGCACAGATGACGGTTAAAGGTCAGGCCGGAGTTTTGTTATTTTTACCATAATCATTTGTAATCTGGAGCGGCCATTATGCGTGCAGCTGATTTAGCAGTGATGGAACTGAATTGGTTGACGTGCCTCTGGTGAGAAAGAGGATTTATCCTGTGCAGCACGCAGCGCTCCTGAAATGTGTTATTCCTCTGGTTGGATGGGATTGAAAGGCCATGTATGTTTTTTTTTCTTTAGCACTGTTTTTTATAGGTCATATGTGGAGACTAAAGAGATTTGACTGTGAAAGCGATCATGGACCATTATTCCAGAGACTGTTCCTCTAAATCAGCAAACCTTTTTTTCCTCATGGAATATTCAGTGCCTGCAAAGACACTATGGAAGATGACAGTGTATGACGATCTCATATAGACATGATTTAAACTCAGTCTTACGGAAAAAGATAACTGTTTTATGAGATGGAGATTTCGTATGAATTTGTAAATGGTATGAAAATGACCTAATTTTAGAAACACCCTTAAACATAATGGTCACTGGGGTGTAAGCAGATCGTACGAAAACAAATTAATAAGAATTAGCCTCCAAATCTTCAAAACATAAAATAATTTTTAATTGCCATGTTGTGTTAGATTTTTAGAACATTAAGGGTGCGTTCACACTTGTAATTCAATTCTCTTGGTTTGTTTGTCCCGGCCCAAAAAAGAAAATTAAACATTTGGTCCTGGTCCGCTTAGCGTTCACACTGGCATTTTTGACAGCGAACCTAAAGGCATAGTCATACGTTCAAAACCTGAATGGTCGGATTGAATGACATGTATTTCATGACGGAACTTACCGAACACTTAAAAAAAATACCGGTGTATGACATTAAAGTCAAATACACCTAACGCCGTCTGCTGGACTAAGCGCGCTCATTGTTGCATGTACATAGACTTTATTTTTACCATTTGCTAACTCAAGGAGAGCTCATAAAAGTTACGTTGCTCCACGTTTGCCCTCTGCTCATTTTGTTTTGGTTAACCCGCTCATTCCACGTCGTCAAATCATTCCGCATAGTGTCGCATCTTGTCATTACATCCTGTTTTTGGTTCATTTAGAAGTATTTGGTCTGCGTTATGTTCATATTTAATTTGAACCGCACCAGAGTTTGTTTGGCAGCGGACTGAGACCCATCTTTTTAGCAGTCTCGGTCTGCTTGTTTGGTGTGCACCAGGGTTCGGATTAGGGCTGCACAATAAATCACATTTGATTGTCATGCGCATCTAGTCACTAAAGCCAGTTCTGTGATTAGTAGTAAATCTCCATCACGTGCATTTAGATGGAGCGGCATTTAATACACAGAGCCGTAGTTCGCTGACAAGCTACGCAATATTGCGTTCATAATCGCAGATGAATCGCATTTAATTATGAACGCGATATTGTGTAGCTTGTCAGCGAACTGCGGCTCTGTGTATTAAATGCCGCTACATCTGAAAGCACGTGATGAAGATTACTTACTGACGAGATGCGCATGACAAACCAAACATGACAAGTGTGCACACACCCTTAGACTGTGTTTTGCTGGCTTGTAGACATGACAATATGATTATGACAAGATGTTAAATATGACAAAATTCTCAACAAAAGACAAAGTTGATGGCTCATCGTCAGGCTTTTTTTTCCATGTTTGCACAAAAGCCTCCTTTAGCTTTGTTTTCCATGCAGACTTTGTTTGTGTGAGTTGCGATCTGGATGTTCAGTGCCGTTGCGGTGGGATCTGTTTAGAAAGGGCAATTTATTTAACAAGGGCATTGTTTTGTTAATTGTGTTTTCATTAAGGGAACAAGGTTTGTTGACCATGGGGAATGTTCTCATGAGTAACTATTAGCAGTTAAGGAGATTTTTACCGAGGAGCTCTACATCGTGTGAAAACTCACTGGGAAATTAAACTAGACTTTGTCCTTTGGCTGAACCTCTTTCTTTCACAAGCTTTCCAGGGACTATAACAGACTTTCTCTTTCTGGCTTTGGACTGTCTTTGCTGGATTGCAGTCCTGGCTGCTTCTTCCATCCATCCTCTGATCACTCTTTTTACTGTCAGACCTCCTCTGGCCAGACCTATGACCTACCAGTATAAAGTTTGGTTTGTATTGCAGGTTTTTGTGAAACCCCCCACTTAGACAGGAATACACTATTTGACTGACTTAGGCTATAAGATGGCAAATCACTGTTTTGTGTTTATTAATTTTACTACTTTTTTTTTCATGACACTACAACCTGAACTAACCTTGCCAATGAAACTTAAAGACCTTAAAGACAAAGTCATGAGGATCTACAGTGGTCCTGTGCATGTTATTTTCTTTATTAGGCCTATATAATTACGAGTACAATGTATAATTACATTTGTTTGTTGGTTGCACCAAATGACTCTTTGGTAGATAAGTTTTTAAATATAAATATTTAACAAAACTATTTAATTGTTTTGTCTTGAGAAAACGTGATTTTTTTTTTTTCGATTAGTTTTTTTTCTTTATTATGATGTTAGAGCAAGTAGTCTGACACATTTGACTTCATGACCCAAAAAAATAATCAAAATGAAATTTAAATCACATTAAACAATGATTAAAAATAGAATAAAAAAATAAAATTTGTATTACATAAACATTATGTTCTTTATTCATATAGTAGTAGTAGTAATAATAATAATAATAATAATAATAATAATAATAATAATAATAATAATAATAATAATAATAATGAGCATTACAGTATTGATATTGGGGCTGGGTAAAAATATCTCGATCCCAAGAATCGATTAGTCTAGCCTGCTTTCAGTTAATGGACGGAACATTGAAGGGCATATCCCATCCAATAAATCGCAATAAGCTTTGTGCTTTGGTACATTTAATATGAAACAAAGTCTCAGATTTCAAATTCTGTCCACTGTATTATGCACTATTCAAACAATAAATGCCATTTTGGTGCTTTTTAATGTGGAGTGACAGATCGCTGTAGCGCCTCAGTTCAATAAAAGCGGCTGCGCAAGGTGCACATTAACTGATCGTCTCCTCCGCATTAATACCAGTTTCGACACAAAATAAACATGACTAAACATCCGAAGGTAAGTTAAAAGAAAGAGTACAACTTTACAATCCGTATCTTGTCTCATGTAATTGTTCAATCAGTGTTTTAGCCATGCATAAACGCCAATATAACGGCTTGTAAACAATATGTCACATAACGTCACATTTACAGTCAGTTGAGAGCGCATTTCCTAAATGTATGCACCATAACATATTAATTATAAGTTTTACTATTCTTCAGTGTTTAAATTATTTTTGAATAAATCCATCGTTTTTATGACAGCCACCATTTAAATGTTTATTGCCTATTTAAAAAAACTAACAAAAACAAATTGAATTAGAAATATTATGTAATTGTAACTTTATTAATAAAAACATCAAGTTTAAGCAGTTGACTAGCCTCCAGATCAGTCAATGTTACCCTATTATAGTAATGTAGTACCAGCTGACTACTGATGTGTATTTTACAGCTTTAATTGAGAGATTTTTTTTTTTCCTTGAGAAAATTTGCCATAATTGATATAGAATCGAATTAAATTGATAATCAAACCAAATCGCAAGCTTGTGAATGAGAATCAAATCGAATCGAGAAATTTGTGTCAAAACCCAGCCCTAATCGACATTCTTTTGTTTCCTGGCAGACCGATAAATCATTCTGCACCCTGGCTTACGGAAATTCTAGTGCAGTCCAATCTGATTGGAACCTGCGATCTTTGCAAGTGCTTTCCAGTTTTCTGAGCAATATGCGTCAGGCGGCCAGTGAACCGAACCCGTGGCCATGCCAACTAAGACTAACTCTTCTCTATTTGTTCTGTCTGTAACCTCTATCATGTCACTCCATCAGCTGGTCTAGCAAGGTGATTGTGTTTTCTCACACTAGCAGATATCAGACCTAATCTTCCTTATGAAAGGTTCTGTCATCTCTCTGTGAAATATATATGCTCTTTCTTCTGCACACACACACACACATAAACATTCTTAAAGATACACAGATGCATCCCTTCTGCTTGAGAAGAGCGTAATCAGACACAACATGTTTAGCCTTTCTCTTTAGCACCCTATAGCCATTTACACTGAACTGATCATTAATTCTTTTTCCAGTCATTAACACCCTGGGAAGGGCTTCTTGAGCTGTAATTAAGGGTCGCCTGCTCTTAACTGCATTGCTGGTTTTGAATTTCCTCAACGAAATGGCCATTCTGGACTGGACAGGGTGGTGCAGGACAGTAGTGTGAAATTCAACACCGCCTCTAAGTGCTTCATTGCAGCTCGGAGTGAGCAGCAGATTTGGGCCCTGCTGGCCCCGCTCCCCTGCTGATTCAGAGCCTTCTCCTGCCCTCCCCCTCGCTCACACAGGGCCAGGCTGAAGAACAGAACACAGCCTCAGGTGTAGCTAGAAGTCATGGGAATTTGAGTTTCTTTGTCGATCTGATGAAGATGGCTGTTGCATAACTGATATAAGATCTGCATACTTCCAAGAATAAAATGTAAATTCCGTCATCATTCACTCATGCCATTCCAAACCTGTAAGTGACTTTGTTTCTTCAGTTGAACACAAAGTGACATCTTTTAAAGCAAATATCTTGTTTTTGTTCATACAGTGAAAGCCAATGGGGTCCAAAAGTTTAAAGCGTCAGTAAAGCAATCCATACAAATTCAGTGGTTTAATCCACGTGATATGATTACGTTTGAATGATGAATAGAAATGTTTATTAAAAAAAATAAATACACTGATCAATTCGTGTATACTACTCTACATCTTTGTATATCAAGTGTTTTGGGAGCTAACGTAGACAGATGTGTTGAAATGGATGTTGACCATAGCCACATGTTGGAGACAGTGAGGTTAATTGTCTGTGAATAGGTAACCAGGGGCTGTGTGTGAATATCTGACTGCTTCAGAGCTCCACAGCCCAAGGCCTGACCACTCACAGTCAGCCTCAGAGATAAAGGTCATGACCACAAATTTGTGCTGTCAACCACATAGAAGAAGAGACAGGAGATTGAGCTAGAGGGAGAGAGAGAGATAGAGAGAGAGAGAGATAGAAGGAAAGGAGGAAGAACGGAGGACTTCCCGTAAGAAATTCACACACCAAACAAAGATGTACCAGAGGGACGGAGAGCGAGAGGCAGGAAGTTGGGCTTCATGTGCTGTCACTGTCAAGTTTGATTCTGTTGGTGCAGTAAGTGTTTGCTGCTTTGTTTTGTCAGAGGGTTTGTTTGGAGCGGTGCTGTTGGCTGTTGCTCCAGTTAATTTAATTATCTTGGTTTTCTGCTTGCTTGAATCCAATTGTGTAAAAGTGTTTGGCATCTCTAAATAAAGTGTTTTTCGGGGTGATGTTTCTGAGGTCCTTTTAACAATAGTCGACAAGCTCTCTATATTTCTGTTGGGTGTTTGAAATGGCAGAAATTTTGATCAAATAGCCATTGTTGCCCAAGAGATTCAAAAATGGAAAAAGCATTTTACATGATATTTACTCATTTGTATATGCATCAATATTAACAGCACCGTACATTACATAGAAATAAACATCAATCCTTCAACACTACAGTGAGGAATATTTTGGTTTATAAACATCTTTTATGTATAAATTTATGTATTTACTGAGTAAACTATTGATTTCTTAAAAAAACAAAATGAAAAAAAAAACCTTAACCAAGACTTTTGAAGAGCAGAGTATGTTTTTGCATTAAAATAATGTTGCCAAAACGATTTTTCTAAAACAAAACATAAAATGCTATTTTATTAATACTCTGAAATGGACAGTTGAAACAAACTGATTTGTGGAAATTGTGGCATTTTTTTTTTCTGCTGAGGCTTATTATTTCTGTTTTAGCACTTTCACATGAAACTAGCATATCCACCCTAATGGGCAATTAAAAACTGCATTATTATTTTTAGGGCTGGGAGGGTAAATCGAATGTGCATCTAGTCGAATCCGAATGCATGGCGATTCCTCTGGAATCAATTCCGAGCTTAGATTTTAACAGCAGATGGCGCTCTACTCTATCCGCATACTCAAATGCTCATAAAGAAGAGCGCTTGTGCGTACGGCCGAGTAATTTCACTTCAGCTCAGAATGCTTTTATGACGCGAGATTAATGTAAACACAGCCCACTTTGAACACCCTTGTATTTCGCTTAAACCTTTTCGAATTTTATGAATGATTATTTTAGATTCAAGTGTGTGTAAGGTTTTGGAAACAAGCAGAGTACGGCTGTGTCTAAAGCATGCAGCGCCATCTGCTGTTCAAATCTAAGCTCAGAATCGATTCCAGAGGAATCGCCATGCATTCGGAAAATCTCAGAATCAATCCATGAATCGATTCTGCATTGATTTATCATCCCAGCCCTAATTATTTTGTTGACAGTATCAGAATATATAATTATTATTTTGTATCTTGCTCAGCCCTGGTCCCTATATAATCAAACGCACTCCTGCGTATTGAGAAAACCATAGCAAACTTTCTGAGAATACCTGAAACCCTTCTGGGAAGCCAGAGTAAATGAATTTGACACCCTGGAATCTTTCCTTATCTCCGTTTTTCTCTCAGTTCAGGGAACGGATGTAGAGTAGGACCCAGCGTAAGTTATCATTAAGCTGTGTTTACATCGAGAGTTACATGATCCTACCTGTTCTCCATCTCCGGACCTGTTCCCTCTCGTAAATGAACTTTGAACATGGGTGAGGTTGTAATCGCTTCAGCAGTGCCACCAGTTTCAGTGAAATTTCTCTTCCAGTAAATTTCTCCTTTCTTTAGGAAGACAAAACAGCTTGAACTCTTACTCGGTTTCTTAGAAACTGTGACTGGGCCTGATAGACAATCCTATTATCTCTTCTTTTATCTTTCTTACTTACTTACTTTCTTCTCCCCCACTGCTTTTTTTTCTTGACTCCTTTCCCCCTCTTTCCCTCTGTGTCTCTTTACCTTCTGGGAGCCTGTCATAAATCTCTGTTCTGACCAAACCACATTCATGCCATAATCTGCAGGGTCACTCTTGCTTGGAAACTGTGCTTTTTAAAGCTTAACATTGTGACCCAGCAGTAGAATTTAGATATACTTTTTTGATGCTCCAGATTTTAGCTTCAGAACCTCTGTTTATTATGTGAAGTTTAGTTGACTGCTTATCAGCATGTATCCAAAAATCCCTCATGCATGACGTTTGTAGTCTTTGTAGACTTTGACTATTGGCATAAGGGTTGGTCCACTTTGCAACTTATTCTGTACACCACCCATTTACTCTTTAACCAATTTCATAGCTCATCAATGATACCACAATAAGAGACAGTGGAAAAAAAACTCATGGGCCGGTATGAGATTCTGATGGTATGATAACCTTAGATAAAAATATCATGGTATCAAGGTATTGTGATTACAGCTCTAAAATATGTTATTTTTAGAGGTCTGGGTAAAAAGCAACAACGTTTTTTCCACTGAACACAATATATTTTATTTTTAAGAAACATATAGAACAGTAAACATGTCAGTCTAAATAATTAAAATAAATAATTGAATTCTTGTTAATTAAATTAAGTGCAGTCACTTAAGTGAGCCTGAACTTGCAGCTCAACAATAATCAGAACATAAATTATTTTCTGTAAAAAAAAAAAAAATCCTTCTAAATGAAAAGGGGAAAAAAATGCAGCCACTTAACTTAAACCTTACAGCTCAATAATCAAAAACATAAATCAAAACATAATTTCTGTAAAAAAAATAACATAAAATACAGTCATTAAACCTGCAGCTCAACAAGGTTTTTGGAGACTTTTTACACGTTCATCTTTCAGTCCAAGTTATGAGCAGTGAGGTACAAAGATGTGTGCACATAAACATAAGGAGAGCGCGCGAGTTGTATCACTCACTCACTCACTCACTCACTCACTCACTCACTCACTCACTCACTCACTCACTCACTCACTCACATTTGGTCCCCACAATGTAGCATAAAGAAGTACACACACACACACACACACACACACACACACACACACACACACACACACACACACAAACAAGTCTCTTTCCGTATAATACTCAAACAGTGGCAAAGACACCTGAGAGCCAGCAGTTTGTTTATTTTGAACAGATGTAAACAATGGCAGGGGGCTTAAAATGAAAGACGTGATGCCAGCTAAATTTAATTATTGTACTAAATTGCAGAAACGTAGTACTTTAGTCTGATATTCCCCGCTCTGTGAAGTAACGTGAGGGAGGAAACTAGTTGACGTTAGCTAGTTAATTAGCCATGTTATCTGTCTCGGTAGCAAGCCAAATAATATTTATTTCAACACTGAAACAACCGGCAATTGAGTCTCTGTCTTGACTGAGGGTGAAAGAGGGAGAAATGAAGGCGACACAGATATATCGTTTGTGTACGACCTGGAAGTATTTATTTAGTGATCAGCGCCAAAACGTCATCTGTACGGAACATCGTTGTGTACGGAACATTAGTCTACGTTACCCGAAAAATTCCTATACGGCAGACTTCGTCTTTTTCGACGGGGGAAAAAGTTCCAGGGATTCACTTCCTTCGGCCATCATCCTACACACAGGCTACTCTCACTGACTACTGCTCATATTTGTAGTAATTCAGGCAGCTCTTGCCATTTTGTGTCCAGTATGCATAAGTTACCGGACTGCGTGTGGTCCATAAGTGTGCTGTCTTAGAATGTCTGGAGATTGTGTGTGTCTGATCTGAGCTAAACTGTTAAGACTCCCCTTTGTCCATTTCCCAATGGTAGATCCCATCAGCCCACCACTTTGTGTAAGTACCCTGCACTCTCTCTCTAGTGTGTTCACTGGCCTTGCCCTGCTTGTGCTGCAGTGTGAATTGCATGTCGGCTGAGTGTGCAAAACACTTCTTCTTTATTCATGAAGGATATGGAGTCCTACAGAGAAAGAGAACACACACACACGCTTTCCCTTTCACGGCACTCTCTCATAAAAGCACATGAAGGTATTTGCTGATGAAGCTGTGGCTTGTGTTTGTTGGGCCGATGCCACGAATGTGCTTTGGCCATTGCCTCTAGGCATAGGTCAGGCTAGTCGACTAGTTGTCCATCAAAGACTTCACAGAACTATTGGCGACGAAAGCCGACGGTGTTGTCTCCTCATGTTGGCAGCTTTGGAACCGAAAAGTTGCGCTCGAACACACCACACAGACAACAGCAGACAGCAAACTAACACGTCTGTTCTGTGCATGCATGAGAGAAACTAAAGGAACACTCCACTTTTTTTGAAAATAGGCTAATTTTCCAACTCCCCAAGATTTAAACAGTTGAGTTTAACCATTTTCGAATCCATTCAGCCGATCTCCGGGTCTGGTGGTAACACTTTTAGTGTAGCTTAGCATAGATCATTGAATCTGATTAGACTGTTGCTCAAAAATGACCAAAGAGTTTCCATATATTTCCTGACTCTCTGGTCATTTTTGAGCGAGATGCTAACGGTCTGCAAACTCCCGCCGACGAGTGGAACACACCAAACAAACAAGCCTGACCGTCGCTCGCCGTCGGCCCAACATTGGTGTGTCCCGGCCTTAAAAGAATAAAAGACACTCAAGAGAGACGTCAGATTTTAGGCAGTTAGCATGGTATAAAACCCTTTCTAAGAGCCATCAAAGGACCACTTTTGTAATGGATTCAAATAAATTATATAGACAGGAAACCTGTAGACCCTCATGACTGTGTTTTTATGACAAAGCAAGATCAGTTTAGGTTGTTCAAAGTCATGTGGTGTGACTCTCTAATGATGTAATAATATTTCCAAATGTATAAATTGTAAATTGTGCCTAACTGGATTACTGGAGTAATGGCTACTGAAAATTCAGCTTTGCCATCACAGGAATAAATTACATTTTAAAATGTATTAAAATGACTTTTTAAAAACAATTACTTTATATTCAAGTAATATTTGACAGTATTACTGTCTTACTGTATTTTTATTCAAATAAATGCAGTCTTGGTGAGCATAGAAGACATTTTTCAAAAATTTTTAAAAAATCTTACCAACCCCAAACTTTAATATTGTAGTTTATTTTTAAATCTATACACTAACATTTAATCGAGATATAAGGGTAATATGTGATTACGGCATTTTACATAATGTTACACCACATGACATTTTCACAATAATTAATTCAAAGTTTTTAAAAACCAACAAACCAACTTGGGACATGTGTTTTAAGTGAGATTTTTAAAAAGTGTTTTCTTTTCTTTATCATGGACACACTTGTACTGTATTTCATTGAACCGTGAAGATTTGCACAACTGTAATTTCCTCACACTCTGGCCTGGCCTTCTGCCTCGAATGGAGAATCCAGCTTGTGTCGTTGTTGGTGGGAATTTTCCTTGATATTCAACAAGGGGAAAAAGACATGCATCAGACTGCTGTTTATAGATTTATGATGAGAAGTTTTCCTATTGTGTTTTTCAATGTGTTTTCAGACAGCTTCGCACTGCAGTTCTAGCCTTGGAGATTAAACAGCACAGCATCAAACCTGGAACTGTTCAGCTGTGAATGTGAGTATGGGCCACAGCTTTGATGGATGTAACAGATTGGAAGCCGAGGGGTTAATCTCTGTGAACCTTGGTGCAGTACGTATAAATGGGAATGGAAAAAATGAGTGTGAATGGGACTGAAATGACCTGACCTGAACCTGCACTGCGGAGACGAGAGTCTTGGGCTGTTGCCAACTCTCCTGTTGTTTTGTTTGACTGGAGCCTGAGCGGTGTGGTATGTTAGCATATTATTTATTTGTGCACGCGCTCACACATACACAGTCACAAACTTCATAAAAGCTAAACAAAGCAAACTCAGTCAAATGACTTCCTTTGTGTGTTAAGGGTGTGGACAAGCACAGGCTAATCAGTAAAGCTTGGATGGCAAACATAGGCATGCTGTCATTAAGCATTAACATGCCTTAGCTTTTGTATTAGATTTTTTGTGCTTATATGATTACATGTCACATTGTTTCTGAACTATTCTTTTTTTTTTTTTTTTTCCTTTTCAGTCAGTCAACCAATACACGTAACCCTGATAATGCATTATTTTTTAGAAACTATTGTTACAACATACATTCACACCATTGCATAATCTGACTGCAGGTTACATCATCTTAAGGGCTCACACTCATTTTGCACCATAAACTTGAACAATATGCATCGTTTAGGTTATGCCAGTCTTTCCATAGCTGTGTACATTGGTTTTGGCCTCCCAGAAGCTCTTGACATCAGCGTAGGTCCACAGTATGTAATATGTACCAAGGGACCGTTGAAAAACTTGCCATTTGAAGAGAAAGATCTGAAGAAAAAATGTGGTCTCCAGTACAAATCAGCATGCAAAATCATAATTAATAATTCCGTGATGCAGTTTTTTCGAGGCTGCAGTAATATTATCCCACACAATGCTCCCATTAATATCAAATTACATAAGTTCAAGGTCTTACATAAACTGAAAATTAAGGTTTGTATAAGAACATTCCAGGATTTCATCTTAGAATTTGGAGACTTTTGACCTTTTGTTTATTTTGAGTAAAGACTTCATAAAGCAGATGGAGAGCCAGTTTGGTTCCCCAAGGTGAAATATTTTCTTCTGAGACATGGTAGACTAAAGACACTGGGCTGATTTTCAGGCTGCATCATTAGATTTGTTTGCCAGAAATAATCCCCTTTGCAATTCACAAACCTACTTTTTCCAATTGCTCTCTTTATCACATTTTGTAAGCCATTGCTGAAATGCATCCATCTGTTTACAGAGGAAATGATGTGCACTCTGACCTCACAATTTCCTGTACAAGAGTGTGTTTGTCCATTTGCTTGAGTGTGACATTCCTGTGCTGGATTTGGCAGTGTGCGTGTGTGCTGTAATTATTTCCCCAGGTCTTTCATCTTTTTTCTTGCCCTTTTATATTATGTTGTTGTCAGACTCCAAAATTAAATATTACATTCACATTAATGCTTTGGCAGGTACAAAAAGTAGAAGGTCATTTTATTAGGAAGTGTAACATAATTTACAGTTTACATGAAACTGAAAGGATGAAAGTCTGATCCTCACTAATGTAAGCGACACGAGCAATTAAAATAAAAACAAACAAACCGACCATACCACAAAAATCTGTGGTGAATCACGTATTCTTTAGTAATGTTTATCATCAGAACGCTATGTATCTTATTGTTTTTTTCTTCTTTAATTCTGTGCAATGACACAGTGGAATACACTTTTCGACACAGCTAAAAAAAAAAAAAAAAAAAAAGGCAAAATAATTCCATTGTCAAAAAAGAACTAAAATATACTTCCGTTCAAAGGTTTGGGGTTGATGAGAATTTTTCAAATGTTTTTTGGGAAAAAAAAAGAAAAGGAAAAACAGTAGTATTTAGAAATATCATATAGTATTTAGAAATTTGTTTTCTATTTAAATATATTTTAAAAAGTAATTTATTCCTGTCATGCAAAGCAGTCATTACTCCAGTCTTCAGTGTCACATGATTCTTCAGATTCAGAAATTATGCTATTCTGATATGCAGACTTTTTTGCTCAAGAAACATTTTTTTGGTACATACACAATTTTAGGAAACATTATAAATGGTTTATGGTTACTTTTGATCAATTTAATTGGGCTTCCTGAATAAGGGTATTAATTTCTTAAGAAAAAAAAAATCTTACTGACCCCAAACTTTTGAACGGTAGTGTATAATTTTAATAAAAATGCAAAATATCATTTCATGGCTGTTAAATTTCCCTAACTCATTGACCTTGTTCCAAGGCAAAACACATTTGGATGCTGATGATAGTGTTTTAAAACTGAAGAGGTGGTTCTTTAACTTTTATTGAAAGCACCCTGAAATGAGTGTTTTGTGTTAAGTTAATAAACTGTGACGCATACATTAAGTTTTAGGCTAACCTAAGCTTGCAAATGTTGAGCGTCACCTGGGTTTGAGTCATCTGCATGCTAACAATGGTGGGCTCTTTATAGATCTCCTGGTGGGCTAATTGGATGACACATTAATTGCTTGGGCCGGTACTCAGTGAAGTGGAATGGTAATTATGGGGTGCTGCTTTTAATAAAAAGACTCCCTCACCCATCACAGACATTTGGTTGGCAGAGGGTTTTTTATATAGAGATTTTTGCATTACTGGCTTATTAGGCAATGGGAATAGAGGCCTGTGACAGCTGCACTGCGCCCCCAAGCTGAGCGGGAAATGTTGAAGGGGGGGCATAGAGCGAGTATCCTCGCTGCCCCAGAACCTCTCGGGCCAAACCAGATGAGTGTGTAATTGAAGTTCTGTTTCATTGCCTAAGCCATGGCTGTGCTGAGTGGATGTCAACAGAAGAGGACATACAGTGAACAGAGGGATGTGTGAATACTTGTTAGTGCTCCATGCTCCAAAATCCCACAATCCTGTCCCTTGCCAGCCCTTGTTTAGCTGGCACATGGCTTTACAATGACATCATCTGCGGGGAGATAAAGATGGAAATTGAGACCCAGAAGGAGAGCCAGCATAAGCCAAGGACAGACTCACAGTAGTATATATTGATAGACAGAGAGAGCGAGGGATGAGCGATAGATGAAGTTGGATGAATATTTTTGCGAGGCTCTAGACTGCAGAAAAATGGTGACAACAGTTTAAAATCTAGTTGCCTTGCCACTGATTAGCGGTGCATGATATATCAGTATCATAAGATATAGACTGATGTTGGAGATTTTTCATTTGTCAGACGATATGGAATTTTGCTAATTTCCTCTCGTTTTACATTTAGGTTATCTGCTGTCGTTTTAACACACTCATGTGAGGCCTAAATTCACCTAAAGGATTTAAAGCAATGTTGTTTTTTATTGATTTGTTTTGAATTTAATTAGATTAAAGCAATCAGTTATCAGCCAGAACATGGAAATAATTATCAGCTTATTGATTTAGACCAGAATTTTTAATGTTGGTGCATCCCCACATTTCATGACAGTTGGGAAAACCTTTTCAGAGGTTGTGCTGTAAGTTTAGTTGAGCTATAAATGATCTTTAGAGTGCCTTCCTGTGTTTCCTGCACTGCTATTCTGTAACTTTCATGTAATTTGCAAACAAATAACCTCTTATAAAACATTCAGAGCTGTTTCTGAGTTCTCACCTGTCTGGACCATTAAAATATTATAAATTAATATATACTATAATATAGTATCTGCTTCAGAATATAATAATAAGACATATAACTAATATTTAGTGCTGAAACTAATGATTATTTTTCAGTTAATATCAGTTGGTTAGTTGATTTAATCATTTGGTTAACTAACCAATAAATAGCCATAGCTTTTGCCATTTTAATATTCTATTCAATGAGAATGAGTCTGAGTCCTGAAAATTTATAGGTGTCAGTTTTGTTGTGTACTGTATGAGCACATCTGTATTAAACACAAAAATTTGGGGAAAAAATCTCATTTTTTAGCATGCCGGAAGCTAGAGCCACCAAAATCATGGTGGAGCACAATGCAGGCAGATGTATGTATTTCGTAATCAGTACCATTTATTATGTTTATTACATTTGTTTCGGAAAACCAAATAACTACAAAAATATTTTGTGTAGTTTATAAAATCTATGTCCTGGAGTTGGTTATTGTCTGTTAATATTGAAAGGCTTAAATAAGAAGCACTTCCGAACAAATTTTTTGACTCCTGTACTGTGTAGAAGTTGGTGGCTTCCTAGTCATGTATTTTAGTTTGCAGCTCTGTTCTGGTTGAGTTATTGAGTGATGAACGGAAAGGTAGATGGATAGGTGGAGGTAGAGGGAGGTGCAGGATGTGTTTTCTGCTGTCTCAGCCGTAAGTTGTGTTTTGACTCGCCGTGACATATGCTGTGCATGGACACGCTGCCAGGCTCTGCCCTTCAGGAGCCCAGAACACGATCTGCTCTTAGCGAGAAGCTTCCTGTCTTTCCTCTGGACCCTAACCTCGCTCTCCAGAACCGCCTGCTCTGTCACGATAACACATAGGGCTTACGTAATGAACCACCACCCCTTTAATCTTGTCCCACGTCGGTCAGTGTGGAAGGCCAGAGTGACACACAAATGCACTTTTGCATTGTGGGATGCGGTAGTCCCCCGCCAGCTTCTGTGACTTAGCCTTTTCTCTGCCACTGTGCTAAATGCATTGCCAATGCGTTGACCTTCAAGCATCAGCCAAGCGACACCATTAACTTTTGCCCTCGATCCCCTCACTTTCCTGACTGCTCATATTCAGGTGGCAGAGGGAAAGTTGGACTAATTTACTTTGGAAACATCAAGCTCTTGTGATCTGAAACTGTAGTGCTCTGTAGTGCCAGAATGAATAGTTGCCCGTGTAATAAAAATGTATAAATATTCATTTTAGTCAAAGAGTTATTGGATGGGGTTTCAAAAATGACAAAAAGTAGCATGACTCTTCTGACTCTATTTAAACAAAAATATCTAAAAATCCCAGAAGAATCCAACATTTAATGTTGTTTTGCTCCACGGGCTCTCCTGAAGGTTGTTGTTTGTCACCCTTGTTATATATCGTGTACAAATGATTGTCGTAGTTCATATGAACATAGGCATATTATTAAATATGCAGATGACTCGTGATAGTGGGTCTTCTGCGGGAACAGGATCGAGGGCACGGTCCTGTAGCAGAAGACTTTGTGACGTAGTGAAGCAATTTCCACCTTCAATTAAATGTGGAAAAAAAACAAGGATATGTTAATTGATTTTGGTAGATTGACATTGAGTCCAGGGTTGACGAATATAGACAGAGTGGATATTGAGTTGACTGACAGTCATAAATATCTTGGGCTTATAATCGATGACAAACTAAGCTTTGAAGCAAATGCATCAGTTGTTTGTAAGAAAATTCAGCAAAGAATGTTTTTTTAAGGAAGCTGCAAGGAAAATTCAATGTATGTACCAAAATGTTGACTTTATTTTATAAGTTGTTTATTGAATCAGTGTTTTCTTTCTGTATTGTAGCCTGGTTAAATAGGAATAGGTTAAATAATCTTGTCAAAGTGGCAGGAAAAATGATCAGAATGAGTCAGTCAACCTGTTGAGATTAATTACAGACATTAAGATTAAATTTGAATAAATTTGGACCATTCATTGCAGAAGGAATTTCAATCGCTGCCCCTCAGGGTTTAGAGTACCTGGTGGAAGAACAAAACGTTTTAAGGTTTTTTTTTATTTCAGTGGCTATTAGTTTGATGAATTCTTAATCCGATTGGGGTGTTGTGCTTATATATGAAGGTGTTATCTGTGGGCTGTGTATTGTTTGTATGTGTTGTATGTCTTACTGCTGCAAAACTACTTTCCAAAGGGGACAATAAAGTGAAAAAAAACAATATTTTTTTTGACAAGATATGTACATTAGGGTTTTACCTCTCTGCCTGTGGAAAAGCTGTTTTTTATTTTTAAATTTGATTCAACTTTTTCTTTACAATCTGTGTTTTAGGTGGCTGTCAGTATATTTTAAATATATGTTTATTTTTGGTTGCAATTATGTTAATGGTATTAATTTATTTGGTTTCAATTAGTCTTTTATTTATAGCTAGCACATGCCTAATACAACTTAAACTCAAGGCAAAAGCTGAATATTTGGATATAAAATACAATAAATATGATCACTGTTGAAAAAAAAAATGGTTAGGTACAGGTGCCATCAAAAGAATAACTCAATAACTGCAATACACAATTAAGTACAATTTATACTCTTAAATGATGCAGTGTGCAAAACTACTGATATACATGTAAACATAGGCCTTAAAGTGCACCAGGGGAGTAATAAGCTTACTCTACGGATGTTTATTGAGCAGCTGGACAGCTGTTGGGAGGAAACTGTTCTTTAATCAGGAAGTTTTAGCTGTTATTGCTCCCAGGTGTCTGCCTGAGGAGAGCGGCTGAAACCAGTTCTGTGCTGGGCGAGATGGTTCCTCAGTGCTCTGCGGAGCGCGTGGTGATGCTGCAGTAGATGAAAAACATGCTTTAAGAGCTGCTGATTATTCCTTGCGTTAAATAGTTGATTAATTACTCTTGAAGACATTCTTATCAGAAGAACAGCATGATTGTTAGTTACAGCCTTTGTCCTTTGTAGATAAGCATTATCATCTGAACTATGGCTCTCTACCAAGTGATGTCTATATATACACTTTTGGACAGACACGCGCTGCATCTGTCTCTGTGAATGCTCCTCACTGATGGCCACAGGGTAAGTGCTGCGATATTCACTTAACAGCATCTCAGCTCTGACAAGTGCACATATCTCAGCTGTGCTTTTTGAAGTCCCATCTTCATTGTCACAGTGGAGTTTAGAAAACAGATTTCATTTAAGACTGTTTATCTCTGTGATAACTTCACAGTACTTCGGTTTCTAAATATACCTGTGCATTCTTTCACTGGTGTCTCTTTGGTTCGTATTTAAATGCGTTTTTAAGCGCACCTTCTCTTGTTTTAGATCTAATTGCCTCATTCCCGTTGCAGCGTGCTGTCATCCTAGTTCTTGTAAAAATGAGCTGTTCTATTTTTGGACAAGAGGAGATACGCTGGGCAGGTGAGGAGGGGTTCGCTTTTAAAAGGTTTGTGAATGCCAGTCGTTTTTTCACGAGTTGCCCGTTTCACTGAGTGAGTGAGTTTTCTGAGTCTCTGCCTACTTCCCCTGTGATTTGCTCAATCAAGGAAAAATGAAGGGGAAAAACTCTATTCCGTTCAGAGCGGAGCTGTCATGTAGCTGATAGCTGTAAATGGAGGAATATGTGCCTTCTGTGTGATGAATCTATGCTGCTTTTGAGGAGACTAAAGACTCTGTGTCTACTGCATACTTGCAGGTCATATTTGCTACTCATTTCAATTTGTTTTTTTACATAGTGTGATTATAATTAGCATTAAACAGCACAACATCGAAAGCTTGTCATGAAAAAAAATCACCCATTCTGTTCAACACTATTTGCAACTATTTGCATGGCCGCTCGTGTTGAAAGGTGTGGTAGAGCCCTGATGGAGTCAGATGAAAGGGACTTGATGGGATAGTTCAGACAAAAACAAAAATTGTCATCGTTTACTCACCCTCATGTTATCCAAACCCATATGACTTTATATCTTCCATGTTGCACTAAAGGAGATGTTCAGCACAATGACAGCTTTAGTCATCTTTCACTTTCATTGTACTGATAAAACGTGCGATGAATGTGAAGGTGACTGAAACTGTCAGATTCTAACCTTTTGAAAAACATGAGAAGAAAAAGAAATCAGAAAATGAGCTTGCCATGAAACCTGCCGGTCCTCTATAATAATTCAAATTATTATTATAATATATCATTATTATTATTATTTAATAAGATATTTTTGTAGTATATATACAAAAAAAACATGGCTTTTCCTGAACATTCATCTCATCTGCCATTGGTCAAAAACATTAAAAACAATTTTTTTTTTTTTTTTGATTAAAAACATTTACTTTTTTTCAAATCTTATGAATGGCTTATTTTTAGTTGACTCTGCACATCAAACTGGGAGAAAATACTGTAAAGGGATAGGCTCACACAAAAATGAGACATTTTACTCACCGTCATGTCATTACAAACTTATATTTCATCTGCAGAACACAAAAGAAGGAATTTTGAGAAATGTCTTTGTTTTTTGTCCTTAAGAAAAGTCAGTAGTCACCAAAATGGTTTACATTTTTGGGTGAACTGTCTCTTTACTGGGTTGGGAATAAAAAAAAAAGGATCCTGCAGTTAGATCTGGTCCGAATACCATTTTTTGAGCTTTGAAGCTTCGGTAGTAATCAACACCAAATATTCAATGCTTCGGAGGGAGGGGGCTGAACATATCCTTCTCTCTAACAAAGGCAGGGAATCTGTGTTTGTCTGTCTGTCTGTTTGCATTTTTATGTCGAGAACCGTTCATCCAGTCGACTTCACGCGTGACGGGTGTGTTGCTGCGGACCCAAGGGAGTGCAGTGTTGCATTTAGGTGCAATATGGACATGCGACACATTCAGAATTAATAAACTCTTAATAAACTACCGAACAGTGTGAGCCGGAAGCAGTGCGCCTCACATGGGCAGGGCTTATATGCTCCGAGAACGGACACTGCACTAGCGATACAAAACGAACAGTTTAAATAAAATTAAATGAATTCCCTTTATATACAATAAAACAAACTGTAATAGGCTAAATAGAACAAGGTAACGTTAGGCTGGCTAGACAGCTCACATTTCAAAAAACAAACTATTTTTTTACAAAGTCAAACATTCAAATAAAACTCAGGTGATTTTTATTTTATTTTTTCAAACTTGATGTGCTTTTGTGGTAGGCCAGTTTCAAATCGCATATTTGGCACACTGCCTGTGTCTTGTCCTCACTCAATTTAAAGTGCTCCCACACAGCTGAGTTCTTTGGCATTTTTGTCTTCTCTTCCAGATGAACTGAATATGACGTTCATGACGTTCACTCATGGGTAATTCATATTGAAGCGTGGATGAGAAGAAGAATATTCGAATCTCAAAATTGAGAACGAATGTCAACCCACCGAACGAATATTCGAATAATCGAATATTCTGTTCCAGCCCTTCCTGCAATGCATCACAATTCTCTCTTCATCAATTCAGAATCGATTCAATGCTTAGTTTTTATTGGCATAAACACAATGACAGTTGTATGTACTAGAGTTTTTTATTTATTATTAATTTTTATTTATTTTTAAAAGTACTTGTATAAGTAATTTAATAAAAATGCACAAATTTAAAAAAAAAAAAGTGTAGATCAAGAAACATTTTAGAATCTTACTGGCTTGCAAGAGGCTAGTTCACTCCTACCTTTTAACATTACAAAAACACCACACTTCCAATTTAAAGCCATTCGCTCACCTGTTGTGATTTTTAGGAAGTATGTGCTCAAGACTGATCTAAAATACACATTGAGACTGTAAATGCCCTTGAAGGCTTGGCAAACATTAATCATGGTCAAGTGATGTGCTCATTCACTGATGTGAGCACATGATTCAGAGATGAGGACCCTGAGGTCTAACCGTGAAAAGAGAAGAAAGGCCCATGGCAGGTCTGCAAACTCTATGTATATGTATGTGTGTGTGTGTTTAGATGCATCAAAGAGAATAATTCAGCAGTGAACAGAGAGGGAGCTCTATAGTACAAAGGGAAGGTGAAGGACACACTCAGTGAGAGTAAACAGCAGTTCTCATCGTACGGCTCATTAAGGTCTGCTCCATATGCACATCTGTAGAGAGTTGTGTTTGTATAGGAGATCCTTACACTATTGACATTCTACTGTATCTACAAGAACTGAATACTTTTGTGACTTTATTCAACAATTTCTTCTCTTCCATGTCAGTCTTTGATACGTGTTCACGGGAGTACCACGACTGACACAGAAGAGAAGAAATTATTGAATAAAGCCTTTTTGTTTTCTTTGGACACACGGTATTCTTGTAGCTTCCTAAACTTACAGTTGAACCACTGATGTCTCATGGACTATTTTAACAGTGTCTTTACTAGCTTACTTGAACGTGGTAGTTGTGTTGCTGTCTATGCAGGGTCAGAAAGCTTTTGGATTTCTTAAAAAATAATGAAATAAATAATTTGTGTACTGAAAATGAACGAATGTCTTACGGGTTTGGAACGGCATGAGGGTTAGTAAATAATGACAGAATTTTCATTTTTGGGTCAACTATCCCTTTAACAGTAAGTTAACAGTAATGTGTGTCTTGTCTCATATATATATATATATGTGTGTGTGTGTGTGTGTGTGTGTGTGTGTGTGTGTGTGTGTGTGTATATATATATATATATATATATATATATATATATATATATATATGTATATATATATATAATATATATTTGTCTATCTGCCATATTTACCCATATTTTGACATTTTTAATTTTTACAAAAGTTATTTGAAACATTGAAGCAGACATTTTTTACATAGATTTACTATGCACTTGAGCTTGCATAGGCTTTCTATGTTTATATGATCACCGAAGTGGGACGTCTCGTCTTTGGCCCATACATATAAGCATTGACTTGGTAACAAAGAGAGAGTTTTATTTGCAGAAAATATAAGGTTTTATGAGCAGAAATATGATTTTATGAGCAAGAAAGCCACCAGAGTACTGAAACCCCCTGTGGTTGAACACACTGTACATCACATACATTTACATTACATGCATTTTTTTTCTAGCCAATAACCCGCCTTAAAGTGATCTCATTAATAAATTATAGAGTGATTTGATTAATTCTTCACATCCGGTTATTAGGAAAACATGAATATTCCATCGTCCTTGCCATCCTCTGATTCAGTCTCTATGCATACTGATGATGTTTGAGGGTTATTGTGGTGGCTCTCTCTGGATTACCCTATGAGCGGGAGGGAGGTGTAAAACCCAGGCTAACCTATTAAAGAAATTACCCACATGTCTGCTTACAGCCTGGGATTATGCCTGACACGCTCCAACTGGGGTGTTCGGTACATGGAGTAATGAGGAAGAGAGGAAGACGGAGAGAGAGACCCTCCATATGGAAGTCTCAGAGGTACTGTAATGGAATGAAATTGAGCAGATATATACTGCTGTCCATACTATGTGCCATAAGAGACCTGCATATGGAGCGAAGATGAAGGGAGAGCCAAACCCAGCGGTTCAAGGGGGGTTTATTGTACCTCTGATCATATCATACTGGGGTTTAATTGGGCAGAGGCCAAGCAGAACAGCTGCGGTACACCACATACAAGTAATCAGAAAGCTCACGCCTGAGTGCTTTATCGTGGAAATGGTAGATCTGAAGGGATTCCTCAACACCTTTGAATTTCACACTGATTCTGGTTAAGCTTTATTTACTCTGAGCTTAATAGACCTTCAGAGTGGTGAGCGGTATGAAAATTTTACAGCATATGTCACAGCATTGTATATAACAATAGTTATTTTTGCTTAAATTTCAATTAAAGGGTTAGGAAACCCCAAAATGAAAATTCTGTCAATAATTACTCACCCTTGTGTTGTTCCAAACCCGTAAGACGTCCATTCAGATATTTTTGATGAAATCCGAGAGCTTTCAGACCCTGCATAGACAGCAACGCAACTAACACATTCAAGGCCCAGAAAGGTAGTAAGGACATTGTTAAAATAGTCCATGCGACTAGTTTAATGAATTGTTTTCTTTGCGCACAAAAAGTATTCTTGTAGCTTCAAGAAATTAAGGTTGAACCACTGATGTCACATGGACTATTTTAACAACGTCCTTGCTACCTTTCTGGGCCTTGAATGTAGGGCTGGGTGATATGGCCCAAAAATTATCACGAAAATGTTTTTACATCAGTCGATATTGATATCGCACCACTGTTTGAACTTTGAGCTGAGCGGATAAACGGTCCGAGTGACGCATTCAAATGACTAGCGCTCTTTCGTTCCGCCTTTGCCTCATAAACATTATATCGAACATTTATCGAACTCTTGTTATCGTTTATCGAGGAAATTTATATCGTGCGATAATTATCATTATCGATTTATTGCCCATGCAGGCCTACTTGAACGTGTCAGTCGCATTGGTGGAGGGTCTGCTATGGAGGGTCTTGGCTCTTGGATTTCATCAAAAATATATTAATTTGTATTCCAAAAGTGAATTAAGGTCTTATGGGTTTGGAACAACGTGAGGGTGAGTAATTAATAACAGAATTTTCATTTTGGGGTGAACCATCCCTTTATGTTGAAAATTGTTGTGCCGCCTAATATATATATATATATATATATGTGTGTGTGTGTGTGTGTGTGTGTGTGTGTGTGTGTGTGTGTGTGTGTGTGTGTGTGTGTGTGTGTGTGTGTGTGTGTGTGTGTGTGTGTGTGTGTGTGTGTTTTTTTTTTTTTTTTTTGTAGGATTCTTTGAACAGAAAGAACAGCATTTATTTGAAATATAAATCTTTTGTAACATTGTCTTCAGTATCACTTTAGATTAATTTAATGTTTCCTTGCTGAATAAAAGTATTCATTTCTTTTCAAAAAAATCTTTTGATCGATCAGCTATGTTCAGCTAATCTGTTCATGAGTGAGTAAAACAGGTGATTGGCTCTACTAATGGTACAGTACTTCCATTTCCTACAGCCGCCATGTTAAGTGTTGTGCTTTCTCCCATTTATTTTAATACAAGTGGCCAATTTTCTCCTTTTTATAATTGGTTTGCAGATTTGCAGTATGCCCATGTCTTGCTTCCCCAAGACTCGCAGTGTAGCGTAATGTAGATGCATCTGTGTGCGTGTATGTGTGCGTGTAGCGCTGCTGTTAGATATAGATTGAGATTTATGGCTGTAGGCCTATTACTGCACAGCCATGATCGCGCCTGGCTCTGGAAAACATCCTCTCCTCTCTTATTCCTTACAATCCCCTTTCTCCCAGCCAGAAGACTCATGTTCACAAGCCCTTTTTCATTACCTCAGCCAGAGAGAGATATGCCTTCAATCTTTGTGAATGAGTTCTTCTCCGGCTCTCGCAGCTGCGGGCTCTCGTTCGTCTCCATCCCTAGAGCGTGTGCTCATAATCTTGTGCTCGATTTGAAGCCCCATGTTTGATCAGGACTGTCTGTTTAGCTGCCATCTCCCCGCTCGCATCGTACGCACACAGAGAAATGAGACTGGATCTGTAGGCATGTGTCGCTTTAGATGTTTGTTCCTGCTCCGGCTTTGGACCGCAGGTAACCTATTTTCTGTGTACTCGGGTACGTATAATGGACCACAGGCTTTTTAGTGTGTGTGGGTAGACTCGTGTCTGTTCTGATTTAGAGCTGTGAGAGATATATGTTTGTTTTAGCGTGTGTGTGGGAGCATATATTATCTGCGTATCCGTGAGAGCTGGATGTAAGCATGCAGTGGATACATCGCCGCCGGGGCACAGAGTGAGTCATTAGTTGTCCCAGTGGAAGCAGCTGGATGACACACACACACACACACACACACACACACACTGAGAGCCTGAAGTATATTTTCGGGCCAGTCTAGTTAGGGCTGCCTGCCATACAGTTAGATTCATTAGCATCTCATTTGTGTCTGTCTACGTCTTAGTTTGAAACTTGTACTTGTAATCCCAAGATCATTGCAGTCTGGGGCCAAAGGTCATAGAGAATTCTGGGATTGGTGGTTTCTAAAGCTTTAGAGAAAAACATTGCTTCGATCCATTTCAGATGCTCATTTCCATCACATTAGATGTTGCAAGACTTCTGTTAATGTGACACTTATTTATTGGCCAATGCTGATAATCTAACATGGCAGAATATTACCAGATTTCACTAGTGATTAATCGCTATGATTTCAGAATGATTTGCGATGATTGTAGATTGTGTAATATTCTGCTTTAATATGGCAAATATTGTGTATAATATTTTTTTAATTAATTAATTTAATTTTAAAATTGAAATTGTCATGATTTATTCTGGCTCTTGTCTTTCCAAACTAAAAAAAAAATCCTGTACTCCAATAAATCAAACTTTTTTTTTTTTTTTTTTTTTTTAGCAATTCACAACTGAAACTTGAGTCTGTTCCTCACACAAGCTGTTGCACAGCTTCAGAATACTTTGAATATGACTTGTCTTATGGACATTTTTATTAGAGGTCGACCGATAGTGGATTTTATTGATACCGATAGCTAGGTTGGACCACACTGGCCGATACCGATTAATCAACCAATAGTTTTCAAAATAGATACTGAAAGAGAGCTAGTGCTTTACTATTTTTTTTTTAAAAGAAAGCAGTAACAGTACTGAACCATACATTGTAAAAGAATAAAAATATTAATATTATTTACTATATTGATCATTAAAGTTATTTCATAGTTTGCTAATGTTAAAAGAAGAAACTTTAAAACTTAAAAATGTAGCCTATTAGTAGCTAATAGTGAATGTTGAAATGAACACACTCAAACAAGGAACAATACTTCTACAGTTTTCATTAATGCTACGAATGGACTCTTATTGTTAAGTGTTAACATTTAATTTCAACAGTCATACTTAAAGATGGCCATCTTTAAATATCTACACAAGGCCATAGCATTAAAATTACATACATATGGATATTGTATGTGTACTCGCACACTTTATTTGCTTCTATTTTTTAACACTTGATAATTATCTAATCAAAAAAAAAAAAAAGTTAATCACACTGAAAAAATGTGGAATAAATGAGTTTGAAGTTCGGTGTTTAAAAAAACAGAGCAAGCGGAAAGAGAAATCGCGATCTATTACAGCTCTCTATATGAAGCATACAGACTTAATTAGAGCCACAGAAAGACAAATGTTTTACTGAAAAATGTACAGTACATAATTTATAGCCTAGGGTGAAGTCATTATGTACATTCACAACGATTTGGGACAAATATAATGTAATTTAATAGAAAACTATGTGAATGGCGCTCTGTTCCACGGCAGGCTTTTCTGTCGGCTGTATTTAAATGCGAGTCTGGAGTTTCTCGCTCTGTGCAGCGCGCAGTGTCACGTGTCAAAATAAACAACACATGCTGACAGTGATTTCCGCCTCTAGAGGCCGCTTTCGTACTGTATAATGCCAGCGGACCCTTCTCGGCCACTCCAGCAATATTTGCAAACCGGAAAACTACCGGCATGGATTTTTGCCGATAACCGATAGTTGCGGCAATCAACTATCGGTGCCGATTAATTATTAATTTGATTTAAGTAATAATAACTTAAACAAATACAGGTAATTTACAAAATTAAAGTTTATTAAAGGTATGTTTTATAGCAAAAGCAGATAGCTCCACATTTCATGTTTTAGAGTTTAAAAAAACACTTGTTTAATCTTTGTAACGTTGTTGTTGTGATCGTAGACTGTATGGTTGCGATTACACGCAATACACGGAGCCTTTTCCTCACTATTGTAACGTGCTGCTTTTGCAAGGTTCCGTGAAAAGTTTCAGCTTTTAAGAAGATATCACAGGTTCATCAAGTTTGTCGAAATTATCCATCCTCGATCACTTTTAGTCAGCTTTGACAAAACTCCTCTCAGCTAGCACGTCTTTTCAAAGTGAAAGTAGCCTTGTCACCTGACTTGAATACAGTGTGCTGATTCGCTAAAATGGACTTATCGGCTTCTGTTCAAAAACAACAAGGGCGCTTATCGGCTTCTGGAGTAAAACGATAACTTACTTAAAAGTGGACAATACCGGCTGACAAAATGTGTTTAGGGTTCAGATCGTGCTATATGTGGAGAATAATGCACGGCAATCTTCTAATTTTTTTGGAAGTGACGTTTATCGGTTTTTGCAAATAAACTCAACTTTCAACTTTAAAATTGTGGAACAGATTGCAGAATCATTTGAAAAAGCCATACTATTAATCTATGAATCAATTCCCTAGCACTTATGCACATTTCTAATAGTTCTCATTCAGCTCAAAGTGACTTGATATACACCACTGCACACAGAACACCATGAACAGGTAGAGGGAAAGTCAAGCTGAGCATTTGTAAGCAGTAAAGTGGCCTAATTTGGTGGGCAGGCTTGAATGTCTCATAAAAGTATTAATTGTGCTGCTTGACTCTAGTTCTCTTTTGGTTTGACTCAGCGGACATGTGTGCCGAGCATGTTTGTTTTGACAGGTGCTGAAGCCCTTCTGTATAGCACTGCATTTGTGCAGTGTAACTGTAGCTGAGAGCCATGCGAGTTAGCGAACGCTGGTTAGTCTCGGTTTGCCTCTGGAGTTGTGGAAGTCACGAAGAGAGCTTGTCAGAGGCCTGCCCTGTAGCAGAGGCAAGGTCAAACCCCTGCACAAGGGAGATGAGCCCGTAATGAGACACCAGAAACCTGTGACAACCTGCCCTTTCTGTAAATGGCTCACTTTGCTGAAGGGCCTTTTGTATTTTTGTCCGTACCTGTTTTGTGATGACAATGTGTGTGAGTAAACGGTATGATTAGTTCATGCGCTGTTCAACATGTCTGTTTATTATGCATGCCCTGCTGTAGGGCATTGCTGGCGTGCTTGGTGCCCCACATATCCTTTTGATCACAGCAGGTTTACTTGGAGATTGTTCCTTGAATATTTGCAGCACTTCAGTTTGGTATGGTGCGATTTGCTGCAGGCCTATGATAAACATAAGACCTTCCCAACTGTAACTGCTGAAGGATTTTGATTGTTCTCTTAGAGAATCCATCAACCCAAGTATTGTGTGTGGCAGTTACACACTAGACAAAACTCCCGTGGCGCATTTGACTGATAAAGAATGTATAAGATTTGATTTGTTGTGGAAAGAAGGGGAGGATTTTTTTTTAAAGCACTACTGAACCTGCATACAGTTTGTCAGTGTATGCTTAAAGAGGGAGTTCATTGCTTGCAAGATCTGTGTCTGTGCACTAGAAATGCAACAAAAAAAAATTAAAAATAAAAATAAAATAAAATAAATGTGTGCTACATGACAAGAGAAAACAGAGAAAAAGGGCTGTGGGGTGGCGTTTTGCTAAAAACTTCAACGCCCATAATGCACTTTTGATTTTGACGGCATCCCTCTGTCGTTCTGACTGTCCATTGGTGGATAAAAAAAAAAAAGTGAAAATTTGATCTGTAGTTTTGCCCTGGAGTCCAAAAAAAATAAAATAAAAAAATCACTGGGTGATGCACAATGACACATTTGCACATTGCACATTTTGTGGGCTTTTACTGACAAATAAAAGGTGATATCTGGGTGTGGGGTTACACTGAGTTTATTCAAAAATATACTAAAAATGCAGTCTTATATGTAACGACTAGAATTCACATTTTCTGATAAGAGCATGTTTTAAAATTCTGAATTAAAACTTTTTTTCCCATTCCCCCCCCCCCCCCCCCCTTCAATGTGTAGGGGAAAAAAGAACATACGCTCTTAACAAATAAATATTCTTTGTTGGATGGTTCTATAAAGAACATTTAAAGTCCATGGAATCTTTCCATTGCGCAAAAGGTTTTTCATTGTGGAAAAAAGATTAATTGATTATTAAATGTTCTTCAAACTAAGAAAAAAAAATATTTTAAGAACTGTTCACTGAAAGGTTTTTTGGGGAAACAAGAATGGTTCTTTTATGGCATCGCTGCAAAAAAACTCTTTTGAAACCTTTGTTTTTAAGAGTGTAAAACAGGAAATGTTGTCATAGAAAGTAGGGATGCATGATATTATCGGACTGATATCGGAATTGGCCGATAATGTCTTTAAATGTAAATATCGGCATCAGACCGATATTAAAAATTATGCCGATATGTCTTGCCGATAAGAGGAATACATTAACTCACATGTGCTCAGGGTGTGCTAGCGATTAGATCACGTCAGCAGTGTGGCTCATTCTTGAAGCAAAGTTTTGTCTGAATGACGATTAGATTGACTGACTGTTTTGGATCACTGCATTTAATCTGTGAAAACACATGACATGTTCTGTGTAGGATAAATCGAGTAAATAGGAATAGCATGTGCTGCGGCAGCAGTGACAGCCTCTCCCGTGTCCTAACGCCCATTCGATAAGGAGTTGTAATCTGTAAGGGGCGCTGTTGGCCTACTTCTGATTAAATTAAAAGTAAAAGAGCCTACTACACAAATAACATTTAGACTGTGTTTCTGATTAAATAAAGCGGTAATTGATGTCATAAAATAATGAGTATGTTTTGATTTAAAGGTCAGAAGCTATAGCTTACATGAGAAAAAATCACTAACATGATACTTGTAAATTAAATAATTTTATATATACTGTTTAGTTAATTAATGTGTAATGTTTTATTTTTTAAACAAATGATAAGCTCTTAAAGATTTTCAGAGTTTTTAAAACTCTTTTGCTTTAGACCATTAACACATGTTAAATCTTAAAATAAAATATTAGGGATAACGCTCCATCTTTCTGGGGGGGAAAATGCAACGAATGATATATAGTTTATTTATGGTTATTTTCAAAGCTTCAATGTACTGTCAAAAAAACCTTCATTATTGTTTATTTAATTCTAACAAATACGTTCTTTTTAAAAATGAACCAAAATTAAAAAAACAAAAAGGAAATATGTCGTATCTGCCAAAATTAGTTGAAAGATATCGGATATCGGCAAAAATCCAATAACGTGCATTCCTAATAGAAAGAATGCAGAACCTCTCAAGGTCATTAAGCTTTCTAAAATATCAGATAATTTGATCTTTTTTATGACAAGGCAAGGCTAGTTTAGATGGTAAAATGTCATATGACTTTTGATGTAATACTTGCACAAATGCATTTGTGGTATTTTTTTGAAAATTAAGATGTGTTTTTACTTGGTTACACCACATGACATTTTAGTGTCATTAAATTTAGCCTAAAACCAATGTAAAGACAGAGTACATTTTCTGAGAAGTTTTAAACTAGAATTTTGAAAGATGTCTTTATCATGGATGGATTGTCAATAAGCCATAGTTCATTCTTAAAGTTAGACCTGCCACTTCTTGGTCAATGAATTCTTTTGTCTCTGTTGCAGCAAATTAGAATTTCCTCAACATTGAGTCGCATGCCTGAGTGTTCACAAACTTTTGTTTTTCCTCTATGTCCTTGTAATGCACCAT
Organism: Acrossocheilus fasciatus; assembly: GCA_036784905.1. Lineage (NCBI taxonomy): Eukaryota > Metazoa > Chordata > Actinopteri > Cypriniformes > Cyprinidae > Acrossocheilus > Acrossocheilus fasciatus. The sequence continues at coordinate 4,540,497 of CM071946.1, forward strand.
CCCCTTTGGAATCAATGCATTCTTAGTGTGCTTTGATGCAGTGTAAACTCTTAGCTTTGTACATTAAACTATGATTTTTATTATCATTTTTTTTGGCAGAACTTGTTTTTCACCCTTGTGAAATGTCTGTGTTCAACTTTGTCTTTGTCTAAGGAAACAATTGTTCTCAGACTGATGGATTCCATTCAGATTCACATGGAAAACACCCTGGGGCGATGCATCGGGATGAGATTTGATTAGTGACTTTAAACTACTGAGGAAATAAACACCACAGGGAGGGAAGAATCTCTGAGCTGAATTTGTAATACACGCCAAATTCTGTACTGAAAGCATGTTTAGTGTAGCTTGAGCACAGTTGGTTTTCTAGATTAGTTCAAACTAACAGAAGCAAATATCCAAACTATATGATGTTAATTTGTTTTGTAGTTCACCCACATTTTATAGTAGATAAAGACTCAGCATAAAGCATGTCAGCACTGAGTTGTAGAACAGGATGGGCTTGTAGATCTTAAACAATATCCGGTCTGTTGTGTGATATGTGACCCCAGTAGTGGAGCTGAAGGCGATAACGTGCCATAGAGCAAGTGTTCCCACAAATGTGGGCTTTGACCTCTCTGTGACATTTTCTGTGAATAAGCCATACATACAGATACACAACTCTGTTTCTTTAGGGAGAACACAGACATCAGAATTGGGTTATGCTTCAAAGCTTTTGTTCTCAGTATATCACTGCTTTCTGAATTATTAGAGTATTGGGAATATTGCTGAGCTCACAAACAGGAAAAGAAAAGAACTAACCTCACTCTCAGGAGCAAACAAGCAGCATGAGAAAGAATTATGAGTCGTTTGAAGGAAGTGCAGGAATCTCAGAAGAGCAAAACCAAGAGGGCGTATTGAGACAGGAAGCAGAATAAGGGAAAGTTAGTGTAATCTTGTTATCTCGTTTTAAAACATGGTAGCCTATATACAGCTTTTTTCAATTTTATTTTAGAAACTAATACTTATTTAGCAAGGATGCGTTAAATTGATTGAAAGTGATTTCAATTTCAAATAAATGCTGTTCTTTTAAATGTACTTTCTATAAAAATGTATCACTGTTTCCATAAAAATATAAAGCAGTACAACTGTTTCTAACATTGGTAATAATTAGACATGTTTTGTGAGCAGCAAATCAGCATATTAGAATGATTTCTGAAGGATCATGTGACACTGAAAGACTGGAGTGATGATGCTTTGCATCACAGGAATAAATTACATTTTACCATATTTTTGATCAAATAAATGCAGCCTTGAGGAGCATAAATTTCACTGACACCAACATTTTGAACCGTAGAGTCCATTTAATTCACTTATACTGTGAGATATTGCCTGCCAATATTATCATATTGCTTCATTTTTCAAGGCTCAGATAAGAAAATAAACAAGTAACATTATTCCTCATTTTTACAGATTGAGCAAACGTTTTGGAAAAGGACTCCAATCTATGCGATTTGCCATTCTGGACCACCTGTTCAGTGCATCTCTGGTGTGCTGGGCATGGGAAACCCTTTTGTTTCAGTTTATGTAGGCTCAGACTCCTCTCTCTGTTCAGCTCCAAACACCCGTCTTCCTGTCTGTCCCTCGCTTCAGAGAGGGTTTGGCCACTGTAGCCATGGAAACCAGCAAACAATGGCCTTTACTCTTAAGGAAGGGCTGACTGAGAATGCTCAGTGCGGGAAAGGAGATCCGTGTTGCGTGGTAATCTGTTCTGGGGAGATGAGCGTGAGAGCTGTCAGACCTATGACATAGATGGAGGTTACCCACATTCCTGTGTGACGTAATAAAAGGCAGAGTGTTCACGTGTTTCCCAGGAAACAAGTGATGGATGTTTAAATGTCATCTTAAGCTTTCCAATTTCTCTATTCAAAATCCAGTAATTCCAATAGGAATTCACACAGTCTGGGAATCTGTGTGCAGATTTTGCAGCGGGTTCACGTCGGTCATACGAACTCACCACACTGAACAACAGAAAGTTGCTAGTATTGGACGTGACTTCTGTGTGAGTTCTGGTTTAAACATATTGTTTATTAACTGTGATCAATAGACCTTTTTTGCCCATGAAATTTCACCAATTCAGCAACTTCATTGAGCCTTTATATCTTTTTGTATCATAATCCTACATTTGCCACATGGACATACAAGTAAGCAGTTAGTATCATTATATTAGTCCAACATTTTTTGGCCATAAGGAATGGGTCAAGAAGGTCAATTAGTCGATTTGTGAGGTTGATTAGTTTTAGTTTTTTTTTTTGGAGATGGGGCCTTAATTAGCATTGTTTATTAGCTTTTTACATATTTTAAATGCCTTGTCAAGTTTAAATTGCTTGATTTTAAATAAAAAATCATCTAGACTCTTACATTGTGAAAACTCTGGGTCGTCTTCTCATTTGGGTCAGGGGAACCCAAAACTAGCCTAATTGTTTAGTTTCTTTAGGAAGTAGTAGTCAAGTGGTCATTCAGAAATCCCACCAGCTGGAAGGTATTGAAAATATGTCATTTTGCACACCCAATGCATAATATTTCTATTATGGCAACTCTCTGAAGATTTTAGCATAGTAATGGATATGATAATGCGCGATACATAATACATACGTGATACGGTGCTGTGAGTATTTCAGACGTACTGCTGCTGCACAAATAGCATTTATAATAACCCTTATCAGATCTATACAGGTGGAGCTGGGGAAGGTGGAGGGTTTTAGAGGAACTCTGAAAGCATGCTGCAAACAGCTTTACTGAATGCTAACCAGCCATTTAAATGTAAAGCAACAAGCTCATTGGCTGCATAAGCAACATGAACCAATGAGCTTGTGCCAAGTTATTTAACGCTGTGAATATCCTCAGTTTACATTAAGGATCCATCAGTCTGTACCATCTAGAGTTTCATGACAGAACTTGGCATTTATTAATAGATGTTGAGTAAATGAGATGAATGACTTCAGTAGTATTCAAATGAAAATGAAGATTTTCTTTTGACTGGTGCATATTTGTGTGGGTTTTTTTCTTTATATGTCAGGGTTCAGGGGTCATTTCAGGATCAGGGGGTTCTTTAGATTATTACTCAGAGGTCTGAGATGCACATTGAACAATGGAAATATTGTTTGCTGAACAATGCTGAATTGATTTGTGGAAAAGCACTGCTGGAATAACGTTGAGGACTGACATCAAAGACGAACTAGCTTTCCGTGTTTTTTCACTGCACTCAAAGTCTTAATTCAGATCGTTCTCATTATGCAAAGTGATGACAGAAACAGTCATGATTTGGTTGACACAAACAAGGTTGTTGTTTGTAAGAAAAATGTTGCATGCAATCTCATCACCTCGGGATTTGCTGAAAGTCATGCGCTGTGGCTTTTTAAAGGTTTGCTCTGTAATGTGGTTCAATCAGTCACTGACTTTTTTTGTTTGTTCTTTTTTTCCCATTGTGATCAAATGTTTGTAAGGAAAGCAGGACCTCAGTGGAAATCTGTTCACCATTAGCCATAGGCTTTAATGTCAGTCGCGTGAAGGCTTCTTGGATGGCGTCACCAAGCAGTGAAACGGTCATTAATTTTCTTTTATTGCTTACTGAAGAGGAGCAACCGCTAACCTCATCAGAGACATTACAGGATGCGTCATTGCAAGCCCAGCCCACTGTACTGCAGTTTGGACTTTAGGACGCTGTTGTTTGCTTTGGATATCAGTTGATACAATAAATGTGACATATTTGTAACAGAACTGGTGAGTCATAGATATTAGTGTGGCACCAAGAAATCTGAGACCTTATATTGATCAGATCAACATGGCAGTTTGTAACTATTTTACATTTTGGCAAATTGGATCATGTGTATACATACATTTTTGTACAGTCTGCTTAAGCCCCGCTGAGATAGGGTTAGGGCTAGACCTTCATGTTTACTTTGTTATAAAAGATATATTATATTTTGTATAAATTGCAGCGAATAAATTCACATGGAATCAACTTGTAAAATAGTTTTCTTTTCTCTTTAGTTCTGATCCCCTTGCATATCTTTTATTGCCATGTTACAGCAAAATGCAGCACACCCTAAAATTACAGAAAAAAACATTAGAACTGGAATATATTGGCAGAAAACAGTACTTTTGTTACTCACAATAATCATCATACTCCAATGGGAACTCCGCAACAGCATGAGAGATCAGCTTCACTCAAAAACTGGATAAATAGCTCCAAAAATCTTACAGTGACAAATCATTGCAATGATTTATTTGCCATCTTTTGTGTTGTATTGTCATCTCACAAATCGGTTATAATTAAGCATTGTGAGAAGGTTGTGTTCAGAGGTGGAAAGTCCAGGTTCAGAAAGTAAAAGTCCTCCTCAGGATTTTGTCCCAATCACCTGGATTTGCTAATTAGCACAGTTTTTCAGCCAGGAGGTAGAACTAATTAGTGAAATCAGCTGGCTGAGTTCATGAGTGGAATAAACATATGGCAGGACTTTTACTTTCTGACCCTGTACTTTCCACCTCTGGTTGTGTTGGTGTCATAGTCAAACTGTTATTGCTGTTACATGCTCATGTCATGATGAATGACTCTCATAATTGTTGTTTGTCACAGACTGGTTTTGGTGAGCAACACAAAGAGCATAAATTGGTATTTTATTAACCATAATTCTTTTGCTAAAAGATGTAGTAATTGTTTATTTTATATGTGGTGTGCAGGGACCAGAGTCAATTTAATATAACTGATTTACTGTACAATTATTTTAATTAGATTTTATTTTATGCTTTTTTTTTTTTCTTCTTCGTTTTCATTTCAGTGTTTTAGTGATTTTAGTTTTTGTCATTTTTATTATTATTATTTTTTAATTTGTATTGAACTGTTCGGTACGCATTACAAACCAAATGATTCGTTGGACTAATCCTATTACATTTGGAAAATAAAAGAGCTTAAAGTGTGTGAAATATAATTTTTTCAGTGCCACAGGCACTCAACAAGACAACCCAAATGACGTAACAGGCAACGTGTTGCGCCAGTGGCATAGCGGACGGGCACACAGGGCACGTGCTGCGGAAGGCCCCGCGATAACCTCCCCTTCCTGGTTTGTGTCGAAAGACGAGGATCTTGAATCAATGATAGCCAAATATATTGTCAAAAACATCAATTATTGGCAATATTAAGAGGATTCGGCATTTCCAAGTAATGTAGCCCTGTTACGTTTTTATTTTTATTAGACCTATTATTATTATGAAGTTAATTTTATTTTTAAATTAAAATTACAATTGATTTGCCCCGCTATAACTGACTCGCTGCGAGGATAACAAAAGATAAGGCTATTTAATTAAAATGTTAAAAAAAGGTCTTTTAAAACAGGTCGATTATACAATTAATTATAGGCCTATATTTAAAATATTAACACTGCAGTCATCAATGAAACAAAAAGCTTTATTTAGCCTATTTCAAGCACCGACTTAAAAAAAAACAACCTGTTTAACACCAAATACGTTTCTTTTCATTTTTTTTTTCACTATGTACGGGCCACAAGATAAATATTAAGGGAATAAATTAAAACAGTTAGCTATATACCGTTATCAGCATATGTTGAAGTAGATTGGTCTCTCGTTGTCTCTGAGAGAATATGAAGCGGCAGATGCCGAAAGCTCCGTCATTACTCCGTCTCCGTGATTCCGCTTTTACTTTCACTTTCTAAGGATTTCCATTGGCTCGCCTTCATGGTTTAAAACACAAAAATTTCCAACATTGCGACAAAAGCAATTACCCAACGCCCCCCACCCCCCCATATCGAAAACGAACTGAACCGTAACACCGTGTCGAACCAAACCGAATCATGAATTTTGTGAACAGTTACACCCCTAATATACTGTGTGTGTGTATATATATATATATATATATATATATATACTGTGTGTGTGTATGTGTATATATATATATATATATATATATATATATATATATATATATATATATATATATATATATATATATATAGTTTTTAGATTTAGTTAGCATACACAGTAAAGCTGGTATTTAGCATCTTAAATTGTGTATTTTAACAAGACAGCATTTATCAATCAGCATCAATGATTATATCTGTGTTTTGTAATATATTATTTATGAAAAGCACAATTCCTATAGCGCCCCGTGTGGCTGTGTTCTTGGTGGCAGTTACTGTAAATTTCACAAATATTATACATTTTCACCTTTATTCTTTGACATTTTGAATACAGATTCATGCAGTTGCTTTGTCCCTATGTAAAGTCATCCTTTAGCTTAACTGGTGTTGACAGTCCTCCGGTGTTTCATCATCTTCCTAGTCTCTCGTTTTCACAAATAACCGGCTTGAAACCGGTCTCGCCATGTCACTGTGTCAAACTTGATTCCTTCTCGTCACTTTCTATTTTCAGCTGCTCGTCCATTTCTCAGTGTTGTATGATGTAATGTCTTGTGTTTCTGAGATCAGAGCAGCCTGGTCGGTGTGTGAGAGTTCATTCGTGGGAGGCGTACGATGGGTGGACTTCTGGTTCAGACTAATCATTAACACCAGCGATGGGAAAGCACATGTCTCTGCCTATTAAAGGTCCTGACCTGATTTCTCTAACGCTTTCACATTGGGCCAAATTTACTCCGTCCCTCTGCTCCACACTCCACCACATTAGTTTAATTCTCAAGCACGTTTGAATGGTTCTGAATGCGTCTGTATTAGTGCCAGGAGATGTTTGCTGAATGGAGATGAATGTGGCAGTCCACTGTTGCTACAGACATGACAGAAATCCAAAAGAGGCCAGGAAAGCGTAAAAGAGATGACTGGTAGATTCGTTCTTAACCTCTGTACTGAAGAATCTGGTGGGACCTCTCTCTCTTTCTTTGTGCTCCCTCTTTTCCTCTCGTCCCAGTGTTTTTGTGCTGGGTAAAGAGCTCCAGAGAGGCTCTATAGAGTGCTGATGCAGCTGGAGAGAAGCCTTTCTTAAAGTCCCACTCAAAATTCCTACTTGAGGGGGAAGGCCAGGCTATGCATTTTGGGAAAGCAAGGGTACATCTTTAACCCAGTCTTTCTTGATTTATTTTGTGCTCGCCATCTTCTCTTTGTTCTTGTTTCTTCCTTCCTCCTTTTCTTCTGTAGCAAATTACATTAAATAGATTGAAGAGCAATGACTTTTAAAGAGAATGACTGGACTATGACATGACCCCCACATGACCCCCCCATAGGTCAGATAATTGATAGAGATTATAGCACATGCTAATTCACGTTATTACTAGTAAATTAATTTGCCATTAATTCAGTCTTCAGTGTCACATGATCCTGTAGAAATCGTTCTGATATACTGATTTGGTGCTCAATTATTAATAATGGTTTTTACTGCTTAATATTTTTCTTGAATTTTAATTAATAGGAAGTTCAACATTATAAATGTTAATATGTAATTTAATGTGACCTTGCTGAATTTTTTTTTTTTTGAATGGTAGTATATCACAGCTTCCACAGAAATATGAAGCAGCACTACTGTTATTTATCAGCATTGATAAGCTTTGTGTCACAAGAATAAATGGATCACATTTTAATAAAAAAAAATATATTCAAATAGAGAACAGTTCTTCTAAATGGTTATACACACACACACACACACACACACACACACACACACACACACAGACACAGACACAGACACAGACACAGACACAGACACACACACACACACACACACACACACACACACACACACACACACACACACACACACACACACACACACACACACACACACACACACACATACACATACATACATACACACATATATAATATATATATATATATATATATATATATATATATATATATATATATATATTTAATCAAATAAATGCAGCCCTGGTGAGCATTTGATTTGAAAACAATAAAAAAAAATCTCAATCTTCCAAACTTTTGACCGGTATTATATAAAGCATAGTTAAAATCAGAAGTGCAGGTCTAATTGGTAAATTGCTAAAAATGATTACAATTTTCATTTCTTTTAAACCAGCCCTTCACCATCACTATAAAATAATGTAAATCTGGGATTAATTTGATTTAATTTGGAAACACATTGAGAGTTTATTTGAATGGAGTTACATTGAATTAACACGTGAATTATGTAATCTGCACATTTAAGCAGATATTTGGCAACTGCTTTGCGTGCGAGACATGTTTAGTTGGGTTAAGCGAATGTGAGCTGGACATTTGCCTAGCGGATGTATTAGTCGTATTAAATGCTTTTAGTCCCTCGAGAGCAGGGCTCAGAGTGCTAAGTGCATCTGGACTATGGGAACACATCTTGGCCGAGGATAGATCAATTCAAGGTCAGAGAGTGGCTTCCTTCTGTTGTTGTCTTCACAGACATTGCAACACCAGTCATCATGGCCGCCGGATGTAAGACTGACTCTGTTTGCAAGTCTGAACCATTTATATGAAGTGGAGTACGACTGTTTTTCTGCCCGTGGTGAGAAATGTTTATAACCCGGCTAATTGTCTCTTCTCGGTTAAAAGGCTTCTCCCGTCGCACGTGTAAGTGAGCGTAAGCTGACAGTGAGCCGGGTAAGATTGATCATTACCAAGCAGCTTTCCGGCGTCTGAGCGAACGCTGAGCCTCGAGGATTGATCTGCTTTCCCATGGCAGAGCCATCGGTCTTCTTAACAGCCTTGATTATTAAGGAGGTGGGCTAAGCTGTGTGGATATTACAGGGGGCGGGGCTCCGATTAGCGAAATGAGTGTCATCTATCACCGCGCTGCTCTGAAGAGGACAGAGAGGAAGGAGATGGACGGCGACCTTTAACAGCGTCCTCTGACACAATGACCGCGATTCTGTCCTGATCCACCGAACCAATGAGTGATGATGGCAATGTAGTGCTTGATTAGTAGACGTACGATTATATCAGATGCTGATATCCATTCTGTCATCTCTTTTTTTTTTTCTACAAACAAGCTTCTGTTAAAGTTGTTGATCTTATCTCAGCAGATGGTATTGCAAGTTATCATTCTCTGTGCTTGATTTTTCCATTTCAGTGCCGTTTGGAGATGAATTTGGCAGTTGTTCTGATATCTGTTCTTACTGTAGTAGAAAATTGCATGCAATGTCATTTAGTCTTGCACATTTAGTTTTTTCTAGACACCTAGTTAGTTTTTTTTCTGTTATTTCTGCTGTATTTATGACAATACTGCTTGTTTTTATTAACAAAAACTGGAAGTGTTGATAAATTACTTAAACGATTCATTTATGTGATTATGTTGGATTTAAGATTGTGTTTTTCAATAAAAATAATTTTTTAGATGCTTAATTATATAAGTTTGTATTATATAAATAATACAAAAAATACTGGTTCTGTTTAAAATGACATAAGAATGAGTGAATTATGAAACAAAACCCTTCAAATTCCAATTTGCCACATTGCCAACGATTGCTGTTGCTTACATTGCCTCAATCACGAAACCTTATTGTAACTTTGATGACTCCCTCGTGTAAGTTTGCTGAGGCCAAGGCAATATATCAGCATTTATATTATTTTTAAAGAATATATGATTGCCACTGCACACAGACTTACTAGATTATTGAGTGGCTGTTTACTTCCTTTTTATTTTCATGTATTTATTTTCAATTTTCTTTTTGAAAATGGCATATGATTACAGAATCAATAGGTTTATCTAAATATAAATTGTTTATTTTATAGATTTTTTTTTTTTTAATCAATTTCCATTCTTTACCAAAACCATTTTCAATTGATTTATTTCCAATTATTTTAGAAAATGTTATGTAAAACATACATATAATTGCAGCAATTGTTATGCATGTGTTATTTACTAAATTAAATGCTATGATATCATGTATATCAGCTTTATATCAGTTATCGTCCACCTTGCTCTCGGCCATCACAAAACAATACTGCTCGGCCACTAATTATGATATTAATGGCTAATTATTGAATTTATTTTTATCAACTACCCGACACTGTTTATTTATAGCATGTGGTGTTGATTTAGTGTCTATGCCAAATAACAGATAACACATTTGAGTATTGATCATTCCTATCGCCATGTCTTCCATCTTTCCCTTTCTTCAACAAAGTGTTCAGTGACCAGCTTTGGCCTGCTCTCCCCACCTTTTTCTCCCTTAGAGAATCTCATTTAGCAGCTGCTTGTTGTCCATGGCTCTCTTTCCCGCCATGTACCGAAACACAGCGAGTGGGGTCACGCGCTTCAGGTAATGAATGAACCCGAAGCTCGCAGCCAGCAGAGTGGACTGACTGATTTAAAGCTCAGGGACATTTCTATCCAGCTGCTGCGCTGTCTTGGCCAGCCTCTTTCCTAATTGAACTGTCATTTAACGACCGCTTTTAAAGAAAACGAGCTCTGCCTTTGAGCTGCCATATTTGCATTTATGAAATACAGCCCAGCGTGGATACTCATCTCACCAGAGGTAATGAAATCCTTTATGTGGTGTAATTGTGTGTGGGAGGCAACTCTTGAGTTGTGTGCTTCGTTGTGATGGATGTTAATATTAGAATTGTCGCCTCATTAAAGACCATACAACAGACAAAAGAAGCTGAAATGTGTCTGCTCTGTCCTCTGTAGATCAATTTATGGTGTGTTTATCTGCATTTGAGTTTAAAGCTCATAATTCACAGGTCAGATTAGTCTTTTGTAACCAGACGTTTGATTTAGACATAAGGTCTGGTCCACACTGCAGCTCATTCTGGCCAAGAAGCTCTTATTTAGATAGAAAGTGACCATCTGAACCACAGTTTGTTTTGTTTTTATTTGCGTTTTGATAGTGCTTGCCAGTTTTATGTGTAATATGCATCAGACGGTCAGTGGACATAGAGTGGGCGGTCCGCTGGTGTATTGCCTGAGGCCGAGTCTAGGGTAATATTGTTTTCATGAAGACCCAGTAAGTGTACCAAGAAAATAACATTAGCTGGGTTTCCATGCAAAGTTAAGAATTTAACGCCCCATTCACACGGGGGGTCAGCATCAACACTTGACGGAGGGCGTGTCTGAAACTTGGTGCTCACGCCACAGCCAATCACATTACTTTTCTGGTGTTGTATGAATGGGATTGGCTAACGTCTGCACTAGGGTATTTTCATAAGGCGATCTGATTGGTTGACGCCTGCGTTGGCGCTTGAAAAGTTTTCAATTTCTGTCGCGAACAACAATTCAGTTCGGCAACGCTTGACATCACTCCATTCAAAGTAAAAAGAGGAGTTGACGCCGACGCCCCGTGTGAATGGGGCGTAAATTGTGCCGTGCGCAAGATTGGAATGTCGTATAAAACATTTGCGAATAACCACCGTTTCCATCCAACGAGTCAAAGAGAATACAATTGTCACTTCCTGATAAACTGCCAGTAAATATCACTAAGAAAAGTGGGAGAAGCCACTGAGCATAATAATCTTCATATAGGCCTATAATAAGTTGCTTGCACCTCAAAGTGAGCAGACAAAATTCCAGAAATCCCTTAATTCGTAAAAAAAGCTTTTACGCTTGCTTAAAAGGTGTTTTTTGTCATGTGAAGAGGGGTTGATGCGAATAATGAGAGATGGAAATGCATTTTCCAAACAAATTCCCCCATGCACATCAAAAAAGTCATGTGATTTGCACGATAGGATGGCATAACTTGACTAACCAGCAGACCTATCTAGTTGCACAGCATCTGAAATGTTATGGTCATTCTTAAGTGTCAGAGTAGGGCTGGGCGGTATATCGAGTTTGTACGATATATCGATATATTCTTTATTAGTGATACGGTGTGAAGCAATACCGTTAATATCGATATAAGTAGTTGGATACGAGCGCATCTGAAAAAATATCTAGGAAGGACACAGACTGAACTGCTGCGGAGAAAGTGCATAATACAATTTGTTCTACATGTATCAGGCTTTATATGAAGGGCTTTAAAAAATCGTAAGATATAGTAGTCTATAGTTTATAGTTTCAGTTTAAAGCGGCTCTGACAGAAAGGCTCTGAATAAAATATACATTTTGCTGAAATATTTTTAAACCTACAAGTAAGTGTATTTGTATGATAGCACTAACTGTAAAGTGTAATGGGTTAATCAAAATAGCCTTTTTACTCAATTAGTCTGTGCTTTTTTATTATTTTAAATTTTAGTTTAATAAATTTAACTTCTGCTTTAAAAGCGTTATTTTTGTTTTTAGATTGCACTGTTACAATGTTAGATTGTAATGTGATTTTAACCCTTTTTGCACATAATATATGCCTTCATGCTTACATTCACTTTATTTGTTTAATCCAAATACAAAATATCGAGATATATACCGTATGCCACACATCAGCCAAAAAATACAGAGATATGAGTTTTTGCTCATATCGCCCAGCCCTATGTCAGAGCAAAGTCTGTCATCAAGGTATTTCTGTATGATTGCCTCCAGAATTCTCTTACACGAATGTGTTCTCAAGCAGCAGGCATCCACCTCTGAAAGCAATGACCATTTATCAAGCTTTGTTTTCTCACTCTGAGGTGCAAGTAGACTTTTTTTGATGGGCATGGAGGAATTTATTCAGCAAATTCGTTTCCATCTACCATTATTTGCATTAACCCTTTTTCACGCAAGATAAAAACCACCTCAAGTGAGCGTAAAAACGTTTTTTGCAATTTAAGGGATTTTTCCCCCCAAAAATTTGCCGTTTCCATAACTTGTTTCTCACTCGATACTTCAAAATGCGCATTAAAACCGAGTGTTAGAAACATAGCTACAGACATAAACATAAGAAGTGGTAAAAAATACTACTAAAAGTGTAGTAAAAACTACAACATTCAGAAACCAGAAAGCTATGCATATGGGATCTGCATCACATGTGTGTTGTAGGCAAAGCGTGAAATGAAAGCTGTTGCTCACGCATACACACCCACATGCGCATACCCTCTCAGACTCACTAGGTCTGCCCTTCTCTTCTAATGGCTGTGCATTTGACTTAGTAGCCATGCCTAAAGCCTCTCTCAGCAGGAGCACAGAGCTTTAAGTGCGCTTGCCTGAAACACCATCAATACTTAATCAGTCCATTACTATTCAGTGCATATTTAATCCTTCAGCAGCTCGCTCTCACATCTCGGGCTAGGCGTTTAAAATCGGCCATGCCAATAAACCCGCCTACTTACTCATTTATGGGTTTAGCAATTGCCTACTATCATTTCTGTCATTTTGCTCGGAGGAACAAGAGTGCTCCATGTATTTTGAAAACTTCCGCTCAGCCTTTGACAGTCTCAGTCATTTTTAATGGATTTTCTGTCCGAAGGTTTGGCTGTTTATTTAATGAGACCAATGGCATGGATTAAGTGGCTTATCCATTGCGAAAATGCTTTTCTGCCTCACTTGCTTTTTATTGCTCATACTCTCTTACTAAATCCTCAGATTCATTGTTTGCTTTGTTTCTAAGGCTTGTTAGTGCTGTTGTCAGCTATATATAGATGCATCCGGTCTCACTGTTTAATGGAATGAGGATGTTTATATCAGTTTTAGTGGTCAGCCAATATGGAACCAAATCAAAATTTATTCAAAAATGACACTAAAAATTAGTCAAGGGGAGCCAGATATCCAAGCAGATTATTGTCCGCTGATCTAAATATTATCAAATATCGTCCTAAGCAACATCTCAGTTTATCAACATCTTCATGCAATTTGCTTCATTGTTAGTCAAGTATGATTGCAGGCTCCATCAGTAGCAACATAGTTCAACTATTTGTCATTTCCTGAAATCATAGTTCCAATGAACATCCGCAAGCAGCATGTCAGTGTTGTGTGGTCAGAACTACAGCTCTTACTCTGCGGTTAACCTGTGGTTAGTTTCTTGTTAGTATGACATGTAGGCATAAATAGATCATGCTCTTGAGCATTCAGTACAGTCTATAGGTGTGTCCCAATTCACATTCCTGCATTCTGTTCTATTCAATGCCAATTTATAGTATAAATAGTGTGAGCAGTGTGTTCTCACTAAAAAAAAAAAATACACTTCACATACCTAGGGAAAAAAAGACGTTATCAATTGACAAAAATGAAATTTGGAATGTTAGACATCTCATGCACTGAACTGTCATGGCTTTCTTAACGTAGCAGAAGAAAAGGGCCATCAAACTGTGATACTGGATGACAAAATAATCTTATAATTTTCATACACTTGACGGTAGAGTACATAATGCAGGGTTTCTCAACTCTAGCTGTTGAGGTCCAGTTTCCTGCAGACTTTAGCTAAACCTTGATTAAACTCACCTGCCTGTGACTTTCTAGTAATCCCCAAGACTTTGAGTAGCTTGTTCAGGTGTATTTGATTAGGGTTGTAGCTAAACTCTGCAGGAAAGTGAACCTCTAGGGCCACAGTTGAGAACCCCTGACATAATGCATAGTTTAAGTGCATAGTGTATAGTGCATCATTTGGAATGCAACATCTTTCATTCAAAAAAAAAAATATATATATATATAATATACACACACAAATGTCATTTTACATTTTAGAAGAGAACCTGGTTTAAATGGCTGGTTCAAAGTTACTGTGGTTTCAGTTACAGTTAATTTCACCAATGATACATTTAACATTATTGAGTTACATTATTGTACAGGGAGCACACCTCTTCAGACAAACAGCAATGTTTTGATAGCACTACAGAGCCATGTGTTTCCATTTTTCAGCAAAATGAACCTATGAATGGATTACTATTTATCACCTTTAAGCTCTTGAATGAAATATTACTGTATCCTCCTACCTTATTTTTGTTTCTTGACTCCTCCAGTCTGTCACACATTCTCCTGCTGTATTCTCTTCCTCTCTCTGGTAAATGGGATGGGTGGAGGGAGTGTGAGCTCACCTGCCGATCAAGATGTGTTAAATAGAGCATATGTAATCATGTCTGTCTCTCGTCTGAGTCATGCATTTGTCATAGAGGCTTGACTTAATGTCTTATTACAGGAAAAGGTCCAGACCTTTTTTAAGGCGATTTTCAATCTGATCTCTACACTTTTTCCTTTGAACTTAATGAATGTTATAGTTGGTCAGTTTGTCATTTATTAAACTATTTAGGCTCTCGACAGTTTTTTTAATGGAGATTCTGTTCTTCTATTTCATATCATTTTTTCTTTCTCTCTTCTGGCAGTGGGACTCGATGAAAGATGACAGAGGAGGTGATTGTTATAGCCAAGTGGGACTACACAGCTCAGCAAGACCAGGAACTGGACATCCGGAAGAACGAGCGTCTGTGGTTGCTGGATGATTCCAAGACCTGGTGGAGAGTCCGCAACGCATCCAACCGCACCGGCTACGTCCCCTCTAATTATGTTGAGCGCAAAAACAGTCTGAAGAAAACCTCACTAGTGAAGAACCTGAAAGACACTCTCGGTAAGAAGTCTCACAGCTCAGTGGAGCATTCCATCAATTCACAGTCCTGCCAAACTAGAAAAGTCCTTTTAAGGCAAGTCGGTTTATTTAGCAGGCATCTTGGCAACACCATCAGGAAGCTAGTTTATATGTAGGCAAATAGAATATCTACTGGGGAGAAAAACGAAATCTCCAGAACTGCTAAGTGCCTATAACATGCCAAATCATCAAAATCTGACAGTGATTGGAATGCTTGCTCTACTTTTTCGTTCAGTTTTCAATTTGACAACAGGCTTTTTCATGGCCTCAGCCTTTGCAAAGTAGACCAGTCAGATTTAAGGTTAAGAATAGTTGGGTCATTAAATCTAAATGTCATACTGAAGAGTCTGTGCAGGTCTAGACCTCGTACTCCTTCAGTAGATGATGTGTATGAAACGCCCTCGCAGTTGCCATGCCCTACTTCCCCCATACGCCTCCGGAACTTCATGCCTTTAACGCTCAATCTGTCATCTCAAGGCACTAAGGAAGACTCTTGGGACTGTCGGTTTTTTTTGCAGCGAGTTGTGTACAAGCCAACAACACAAAATAAACACTGGGATTTAGGAAGCAGCTGAAGTTCCTTTGATTGCATGTGCTATGCTTTATAAAAAATGAGTGAATTTATTGTTGAGAGAATTTGATGTACAGTCACCTTGAGGGGCCCTCCTTCATTCATTCAAAATAAAACATCTTAATGTTACAGTATCTATCACAACACCCAAAGCAGGCGAAGCATCTGAACACTTGCGTTTTTGAGGGCATTGTTTTGTTAGGACAGGATTCATGGGAATTTTTTTTTTATGAAAATGGACAGTGTTTAAATATGTATCTCATGTTTATAAGATTGGTGTGGCCCTAGGGGCTGACACTGGAAGTCAAGCGCCCCCTGCTGTCCATTAGCATATCCAGCAATATCCTCACTATACTGTTTAGACCTCAAAATATACCTTGATATGTTGTACTTCTTTTTTTTGGAAATATACAGGGATGATTTTTATATTTTCTGTGGTCTCTTGCTAAACAGTTAGTTATCCTTATAAGAGTGCAGAATCACATTTGCCATAGCTGGCAAATAAATATTTTCCACAAGTGCAAGGTATCAGTCAGTCCTCCCAAGGGCAGTCTCGGGACCTACATATGGGTAAGACACTACAGTTGTGAGGATTAATGGATTTCTAGCTCCAGTGCATCCCCAATTTCTGTGCTTCTCGTGAAATGCCTGAGTTCTAGGCCAGAGCGTTTCCGTTTCCATGTGCTGCAGATGGAGAAAAAGAATCCATGGGTACTGGTTGAGAATGTAACCTGGAAAGTTTGGAAAGAGAATATGGAAAAATTAAAAAGCTCTTGCATTGTCAGACCAGAATTTCATTGGATTCTGTTTCATCTAAGATACTAACCACATCATCACACTGACCAGTGTATTTTTTTGTATTTTTAAATCTGTTCAAATCATTAGTATCCCTAGATGAGAGCATGCTTATCCCTGTCTATGTGTTTGTTTGTCCCATATGTGATTACCATGAGTTAATGAGCTCTAAATAACATTTTGTTATTTTGTTAATGAGCTCTGAACAACAGGAAGCAGTGAATCGATAATGCCTCCTCTGCTGTGGGGGGTAGAGACATGGAGAGGTTTAATAGCTACTGAAGTTGTTAAATGCAAAGCATTTTCCCCAAGCAGGTCCCTGAGACAGCCAATGAAATTAGAGTAGGCTTTCATTCAGCATTCATGAAAACGGTGTTACGTTTTACCTGCATCTTTTCCATTGTGTTCCATTGTGTGTAAGTGAATGTGTATGAATTCCAAACAGGTTAAGTGGAGAATTGTTAAAGCAGGTCAGACAAGTGTTGAAATGAGACTCCTCATTCAAATTTAATCTGTCCATCCATGGCAAAGCCTTCAGATTTTGGGATAATGAACAGTAGGAATGGATCAGCGCAGTGTGGTTGACTTTTGTCCTAGATATTCCCTAATAATATGTGGAACAAAGATAACAGAGGGCCATTTACTTGTATACCAAGAGGAAGGTCATGAATATGCGTCAGTGACCTTCTAAGCTAATTCTGCATTGGGAATTAATTCCCACTGAGAGGCCACAGGGGACCTCTGATTGGTGGTTGTCACGGACACCTGCACTCAAACCCTCCCTCCATCCTGTTGAGCTCAAAAGCTGTCACTCTTTGAAGATCAGAGGATCTCGCTAAAGAACTGTCAGCGTACACACTTGCACACCTCTGAGCTCCAGTACTCACACACACTTACTATCATTCCACTTGCATCTCATGTGAGTTGTTCTGTGAATCGGCATTTCCTTATAAGCCGTTCCAACAAGAGAACAAAAAAAGTGCAAAGAATGTGGTTCTGTGGTGCTAGTTGCTGCTTGACCAGCCCAACAAAATCAGCCTCACTGAGAAGGTCTATCCTTCAAAAACAGTTACTCCGCTTTTGAGTGGCTGTCAATGGAGAAAGATGCTTTTGAACAAAATACCTATGATGGTGTAAGTACAACATCACTTTTTGACCCTTTGGGTTCAACAATAGCATGGATTTCTTGCAGATTTACTGTTTGTCAAACCAGTGGCAGATATTTTGAAACATAACTTTGTTATGTCATAACATTATGACACAGCTTGATCGCTCTTCACAGTATGTGCACACATACAGTCATGGCCAAAAATATCGGCACCCTTGCAATTCTGTCAGAAAATTGTTCCAGTTGCAAATGTTTTGGCATTCACGTGCTTATTGTTTTTGTTTGCACTGCAACAACACAAAAAAACAGAGAAGAAATGTCAAACTTGATAAAATTTCACACAGAACTCAAAAATGGACTGGACAAAATGATTGGCACCTTGTCAAAAATGTAAGAAATAATTGCTTTTCAAGCTTGTTATGCTCCTGTAATTTGTATTTAGACGCACATGTGGCAAGTAACAGGTGTGGGCAATTTAGTAATCACACTTGCAACCAGTTAAAATGGAGAAAAATTGACTCTGTGTTGTGAGCATGGAGAAAAGAAAGAAGTGTAAAGATTTGTCTTGTGGATTTGAGAGAAAAAACTGCGGAAAAACATGGACAATCTCAAAGCTACAAGTCCATCTCCAGAGATCTTAATGTTCCTGTGTCCACTGTGCGCAATATCATCAAGAGGTTTACAGCCCGTGGCACTGTAGCTAACCTCCCTAGACGTGGACGGATGAGCAAAATTAATGAAAAATTACAACGAAGGATTGTTCGAATGGTGGATAAAGAACCCCGATTAACTTCCAAACAAATTCAAGCTGATCTGCAGACACAGGGTACAACAGTGTCGACTCGCACTATCCGTCGCCATCTGAATGAAAAGGGACGCTATGGTAGGAGACCCAAGAGGACACCACTGCTGACACAAAGGCAGAAAAAAAGCAAGACTGGAGTTTGCTAAAAACTTATGTGACAAAACCACAATCCTTCTGGGAGAACATACTGTGGACAGATGAGACAAAAGTAGAGCTTTTTGGTAAAGGACATCATGGCACTGTTTACAGAAAAAGAAATGAGGCCTTCAAAGAAAATAACACAGTCCCTACAGTCAAACATGGTGGAGGTTCAAAGATGTTTTGGGGTTGCTTTGCTGCTTCTGGCACTGGATGCCTTGACTCTGTGAACGATATTGTGAAATCTGATGATTACCAAAGAATTTTGGGAAGCAACATAGTGGCCAGTGTCAGAAAGCTGCATCTCCACCAGAGGTCATGGGTCTTCCAGCATGACCCGAAACACACTTCAAAAAGCACTCAGAAATGGTTACAAACAAAAGCGCTGGAGAGTTCTGAAATGGCCAGCAATGAGTCCAGATCTGAATCCCATAGAACACCTGTGGAGAGATCTCAGAACAGCATTTGGGAGAAGGCATCCTTCAGATCTGAATGACCTGGTGCAGTTTGCAAAAGAAGAGTGGTCCAAAAACTCATTCATGGTTACAGGAATTACAGGTGCTACCAAATATTAAGTTAAGGGTGGCAATACTTTTGTCCAGTGCATTTTTTGGGTTCTGTGTGGAATTGTGTCAGATTTGACTTTTCTTCTCTGTTTTTTTGTGTTGTTCCAATGCAAACGAAAAAAAAATAAAAATAAACATGTGAGCACCAGAACATTTGCAACTGCAACAATGTTCTGAGAGAAGGGTTGCGTTTTCTGACAGAATTGCAAGGCTGCCGATATTTTTGGCGATGACTGTACATGTGATTGTTCA
The DNA here is from genome assembly GCA_036784905.1 of Acrossocheilus fasciatus. Classification (NCBI taxonomy): domain Eukaryota; kingdom Metazoa; phylum Chordata; class Actinopteri; order Cypriniformes; family Cyprinidae; genus Acrossocheilus; species Acrossocheilus fasciatus. The sequence continues at coordinate 4,560,150 of CM071946.1, forward strand.
AAAGCCCAAAAAAAAATCCTAGTATTGATTTTATAACGTACTACTTTTGACACAAATCTTGCCGGTTTTTTATTTTCCTATATTTATTTTAGCTTGCTCCTTTGACTGATGCTGTTGGGGTTCTGTCACCTTCTAAAATATAAGCACCTCAATATGTGGACCATCAGGTGTAGGATAGAAACCGTCTCCCTGTCTGAAAACTTTCAGAATGTGCAACAACGTGTTTCCCTAATAGAGGCAGGGCTCAATGAAAGACAAATTGAGCCTGCAGCTTTACTCTGGGTTAAGTTCCAAGCTAATCATATAGATGGGGAGTTAATTGAATGAAGGGATATTTGGGTATTATTGTGGTATGGAGCTTAATGGACAGTATAATGGTGGGGGAGCTCCATTATTGCAGCTTTGATGGTTGGATGATTTTGCCTGTTAACAAGTCAGTTTTATATTTGACATAAGAAGACATGGGTAAACTGTAAGTGTAAAGGTTAAGGAGAAAAGGGGTGATTGCTTTCCGGAAATGTGAGTTAATGAACGGTTATATTGCCAGCTTGTGGGTGTGCAGTTGTGTGAGTGGCTTTGTGGAACTGTGTATGAAAATGAGTGTCTGGCTGCATTGGAATGAATGTTCCGGAACGGCCATGAGGGAATTTCCGTTATTGTGTTGCTTGTAGTAGTTTGGTTTGCCATGGTTTGGTCACTTGAGATGGGCCAGGGCAGCTCTTCAAATCTCCTCTGCTCAAGTCAACAGCTTCATCCCTCTCTGGGACTTCTGAAAAGAGGCTTCACATTGTGTCATCTCAAAGACTTCTTGTACGTGGTTTTCATAGATTTTTCTATCTTCATTCTCCTTTTTTAAGCCTTCTCAGGCGTTCCTCTCACGTATTTGTCACTGGTGGTGGGACGTGCTTCTATTTCTAGATTTCCCAGAAGGTCTTTGTTCTGTTTTTGTTGCAGTGTTCATTCCCTGTCAGCCCGAGCCTCAGAAGTACACACCAGTCTCAGAGTTCCAGCATAGGGAAAAAGTTTCTGCTCCCTTTGAACTGGAAAATTGACTGTTAACACTTCTTGTTTGTAGTCCAGGTCACTCCCACATCACAGAGTTTTGAGTGCTGTTACAACTCCAGACAAGAAGTTGATGTGTCGAGCACTAATGCTAACATATATATAATCACCTACGTTTGCTTTTATATCATGATTGATCATTGGAGCCACTTTGAGTACTACTTCAGGTACACAAGCCCATCCCTACCTCCCAGACTGCAAAGGGTCGATATCTTAGTCTGACGTCAGGAATGGTTTCAGATTCATTCGCACCTCAGAAAGCCTTAGGTAGAGGTATTTCCAGGTTAATGTGCAGTGTGGTGTGAGACTGACAATCCCTAGGGGAAGTACCTGTTAAGTGTACTTCAGTGGTCAAGCACCCAGGAGTTGAAGACTGATGGAAAATGGCTGCCTTCTTTTTTTGTCTTCACACATATCTATTAGAGCATGCAAGAGATGCTTGTGTGTGCAAGCACGCATGGATGCATGTGAGAAAGCTTTGCAGATCATTTGATAGGCTCCTAGAAAATTGTGACAGACATCAAATGTTCTCTTGCATTCCCACGGCTCTGTTATTCTGTGCGTCATTACTTTCCAAATTGACTTCTCTTTCTCCTGTCAGCTCATGTCAGATTGAGTTTTCTCTTTTGTTTTTTGGAAAACGTCTCATCCTCATCTTGTACCTTTTTCATTAATATTAATATGAAGCAGCTCCAGCATACTGCCCCTGTTGCCTGGGAGGATCATTGTGTTTGAATTGCTCACAGGGAGCTGGGGTTTGGAGTCTGCGAGGAGTTACCAGGCCTCAGCTCAATTTCCACACCTCACTACGCTTTCTGTGTACTCTGTTCGCAGTGACAGCACACCGAGCATGGATATGCACACATAAAGCATCTGATTGTGTGCTGTATGTGGCCACATGAGATCAGTAGAAGAGGCAGGAACATTGGCAGTGGCAGATCTCCTCTGTTACCTGGGAACAAGTGAGAGGGCTTATTTTTGGCTGCCTGTCAAGACACTGAAATGCAAACTGGGGTCCTACTTAGGATACGACGGGGGTACCTGTCTGTTTCACTGGCATTTAGATGATGAATGTGTTTACATGTACAACGAAATGCTGGTTACTGTCAAAAATCAGCTCATTATAAAAACCCAACAAGAAGATTTTGAAACCATAAGGTTTTTCTCTGGTTTTGTTGCCAAAATGTGCAGAAGACATGCACACATTGAATAAGCCTCCAGAGTGCTGGCAAAGGTCTTTACATACATGACAAAGGCATAACTATGGACAATGACATATCTGTACTGAAGCCTGTTCCCTATGTAAGAAAACCAGGTTTTTGTTTTTGACACTCATAAAGAATATATATATATATATATATATATATATATATATATATATATATATATATATATATATATATATATATATATATATATATATAATTATTATTATTATTATTATTATTATTATTATTATATTTTTTTTTTTTTTTTTTTTTTTTTTTTTTTTTTATTTTACTACTACTGTTTCTGTACTTATGATTTGGACGTTTCTGTGCTCAAACCATTGTCTGTTTCTTAGGTTACTTGTTCCTTTGTTAGATAACCAGATCAGAGTAATCCCACCTCTCTTTAAAGCTGAATTTGGAAGTCTTGAATCCTTAATCTCTCTTTTCTTCCAGGGTTCCCAATGCACCCCTAGGACTCAAGTGTTTACTTTTTGTCACATCACTAGTCTTGAATAGATCAGCTTCTATTTGCCCAGAAGTGGTGGCAATCTTCTATAGTATGAGAAAATGTAATGCTTTAAGATATCAGTGAATCTAAGGGTACTTTGCAGTCTGTTTCATTAAAGAGTAGGAATGGGAATCATGAGGAATTTAAAGCAGAAGTGTGTCACTTCTGTGCCACTTACATAACCAAATTTGTCCCCTTTGGCATTAAAGCAACAAATGTTGTTTGAAGTGTCATTGTGGTCACACTTTATGTTTGTTGTTGCATGTGCAATCAGTAAATACATTGCAATAGAAAGGCATGTCATCTATTTCTTGTCAGTGCAGTGTTTCCCATACATTGATTTATTTGTGGCGGCCCACCACAATATCAAACCTGACCACCACAAATAGATTTTCCAAAAGGTTTTGAGTTCACTTGAATAAACATGAGCACTGCACTCTTCAAAATCAAAACGCAGCGGGGGTGTTTTTATATCACTGTATTTCTGAAGGAAACTGACTGTCCTCAGAAAAAATTCAATGTCATTTTCATTTCATTTTGCATTTAATGCCTGATAAAGCAGTGTTTGTGAGCGGAGCGCTGCTTTGTTTACAGTTTATTCACCTTTATTTGTTTCCCGCTAAATAATGTTTTTTTCCCCACACTAATTTTAGATTTTATAATATTGTGCACTCATGATTCTAGAGTAACTTCTGCTACTGAATTACTGAAACTTAGTTTATAATAATATTTTTGTCATAGATTATATTTATATATGCATTCATTTGTTGTTTTTCTTTACAATAAAGTTGTCTAGTAGATTGTGTGTAACACAAAAAAAGTCATGATCAGGTCAACACACATTGTGGTATAAAAATTCAACACTGATTCAACACTGAAAACTGCCCAGCTATTGGATCGGTATCGGTATCGGTATCGGCCAATATTCGGATCGGTTCTGAAAAAGTGGTATTGAGTCACCCCTAGTTTTTGTCTCTCCCTACATTCAGTTAAGACTGCAAACTCACAACTGTTTTGCCGTGGCACTTTAGATTTAGTATTGAAAATATTATGACGACGTATTTTATGATTTTAGATATAGTGTGAGTATAGTGTTATTGTTATGCCTATGCATTGGCTCACCTATTTTATGCAACTCTTAAACGCTGGTAAAAGCTCTTCCTTGGAAAAGTTAGACTAATTGTTTTAGTGATTCATTGTTTGAATGATCTGTCAAGACTCAATTTCACACTTAATTTCTAGCGATTATTGCCAATTTGATTGCACAGATAATATTTAAACTAAACTGAGCTAGACAATGACATCTCTGAATTCAATAATGAAATTCCTTTAACTGAAAATTGAAAATTGAGTGTTTAATCTTATTATACAAACCCGATTCCAAAAAAGTTGGAACACTGTACAAATTGTGAATAAAAACAGAATGCAATGATGTGGATGTTTCAAATTTCAATATTTTATTCATAGATTACATATCAAATGTCTAAAATGAGAAAATGTATCATTTTAAGTGAAAAATAAGTTGATTTTAAATTTCATGGCATCAACACATCTCAAAAAAGTTGGGACAAGGCCATGTTTACCACTGTGTGGCATCCCCTCTTCTTTTTATAACAGTCTGCAAACGTCTGGGGACTGAGGAGACAAGTTGTTGTTCTAGAACTTGGATATACCTTTCAGCATTGATGGTGCCTTTCCAGATGTGTAAGCTGCCCATGACACACGCACTCATGCAACCCCATACCATCAGAGATGCAGGCTTCTGAACTGAGCGCTGATAACAACTTGGGTTGTCCTTTTCCTCTTTAGTCCGGATGACATGGCGTCCCAGTTTTCCAAAAAGAACTTCAAATTTTGATTCGTCTGACCATAGAACACTTTTTCACTTTGAAACAGTCCATTTTAAATGAGCCCTGGCCCACAGGACACGACAGCGCTTCTGGACCATGTTCACATATGGCTTCCTTTTTGCATGATAGAGCTTTAGTTGGCATCTGCAGATGGCATGGCGGATTGTGTTTACCAACAGTGGTTTCTGGAAGTATTCCTGGGCCCATTTAGTAATGTCAATGACAGAATCATGCCGATGAGTGATGCAGTGTCGTCTGAGGGCCCGAAGACCACGGGCATTCAACAAAGGTCTTAGGCCTTGTCCCTTACACACAGAGATTGTTCCAGATTCTCTGAATCTTTGGATGATATTATGCACTGTAGATGATGATAACTTCAAACTCTTTGCAATTTTTCTCTGAGAAAATCCTTTCTGATATTGCTCCACTATTTTTCGCCGCAGCATTGGGGGAATTGGTGATCCTCTTCCCATCTTGACTTCTGTGAGACACTGCCACTCTGAAAAGCTCTTTTTATACCCAATCATGTTGCCAATTGACCTAATAAGTTGCAAATTGGTCCTCCAGCTGTTCCTCATATGTACATTTAACTTTTCCGGCCTCTTATTGCTACCTATCCCAACTTTTTTGGAATGTGTAGCTCTCATGAAATCCAAAATGAGCCAATATTTGGCATGACATTTCAAAACGTCTCACTTTCAACATTTGATATGTTATCTATATTCTATTGTGAATAAAATATAAGTTTATGAGATTTGTAAATTATTGCATTCCTTTTTTATTCACAATTTGTACAGTGTCCCAACTTTTTTGGAATCGGGTTTGTACATTACTGACACTCTATCCTCCAATTTGATACTGTTAAGTGCTTTGACACAATCTGTATTGTTAAAAGCGCTATATAAATAAAGGTGACTTGACTTGACTTGACTCAATCAGTCAGTCATTATTTCTGTTTTGACAGCATTCTTTCAGATTTCTACTTCCTTACTGTTATGCGTCTCTTTTTTCCACTTAGGCCTTGGAAAAACGAAAAGGAAGACTAGTACTCGTGATCCATCTCCCACACCTAGCACAGAGGCAGAGTACCCATCCAATGGCAGCTCAGGAGGAGGTGGAGTGGGCGGGGCAGAGCGGATCTATGACCTGAACATTCCCGCACAGGTGAAGTTTTCTTATGCAGCTGAGCGTGAAGATGAACTCAACCTCATAAAAGGGGAGAGGGTGGTCGTGATGGAAAAGTGCAGCGACGGCTGGTGGAGGGGTAGCCATGCCGGCCGTGTCGGTTGGTTCCCATCCAACTATGTCCAAGAGGAGGTGGGATACGCAGACCATGATGGCGTTTTTGGGGACTCGTTGGGGGGCTTCCGGTCCTTGAAGGTGGGGCAAGGGGCGGCGATGGCCAATGGCCGGCCGGGAGGCTCCGGGAGCACCGTTCTGCATGTGGTCCAGACTCTGTACCCCTTCAGCTCAGTCACAGAGGAGGAACTGAACTTTGAGAAAGGGGAGACGATGGAAGTTTTGGAAAAGCCAGAGAACGACCCAGAGTGGTGGAGGTGTAAAAACAGTCGCGGCATGGTCGGTCTTGTGCCCAAGAACTATGTGGTAGTGCTCAGTGATGGGCCAATAGCGAAGGGTTTAGGGTCAAGTCACGGCTCCCCTCACATCAGTCACACAGTTCCCTCACGTACAGGAAAATTTGCTGGAAAGGATTGGTACTATGGTAATGTGACACGGCACCAAGCTGAGTGTGCACTTAATGAGAGAGGAGCGGAAGGGGACTTTCTGATACGGGACAGTGAGTCATCGGTAAGTTGGACTGACTTTCCTCACATCTGCATGCCAAACTACCTATTGCAGCAACCTGCCCACATAGTTATTCAGCCCTTGTTGAGTTATGTAATGAACTGTATTGAAACCCAAAGTGGGCAGAAACTGCACTAGCCAACTGAACTGCACAGTGTGAACCAATTATTTGTGCAACCCACTGGATGGTGGATCAGTTTACATGCACAGCCCACTGAGTGTACTGTGTGACAGAGAGCAATTTGGACAGTGTTGAATAAACCATGACACTTGCAAAACTTATTTGAATTGCAATGAGAATATGACTTCCCATAGTGCAGTTTAGAATGGGGTGGTATGACCAAAATAGTCCGTAGGTAATTTTGCATCACATATTACATTTATATGGTAATGCAATATATGTATGTTACGTATTACAAAATTTGGCTGGAAATTAATTACAAAAATACTTAATATTACATAATTAATTTCAATAATGTGGTCAAATACTTTAAGAATGAAAGGTACTTGATTTCATGATATTATTTTCTTTCAAACTTTTTGTGAAAGTTTTAATGGGAAGAGAAGAATATTTACCAGAATATGTACCAAGTTGGTATGCATTTCAATTATAATTAACCAGACAGTAAACCTTGTTTTGCTGCGACACAGTTTTCAAAATTTGACGTTTTTCTGAATAGTGTGGGATTTTTTTAAATCATGCCGTGGTAAATGGTAAAGTAGAATCTCCACCGGTTGACATTTCCATCGTCACGCAATATACCTTCATATCACCCACCCCTGGGGTTGTGTTTCTGTTTGTCTTGCAGTCATATGTACTTCAAAATGTGATTTTTTTGTTGTTGTTGTTGTTGTTAATTTGTAATATGGCTTTACAGTTAAAAGAAAGATAGATATGACACATCAAAAAGCTTGCAGACCCGCATGAAGTATCATAACAAGAATTCGATCAGAGATCTTAGAAGGATAAAAACAAAGAACAATTCTTGTTTTTTTTTGTTGTTTTTTTTCTTTGGTTCAATACAGAAATCTTGGATGCAGTTTTACTGACCGAGAACGCTATGTCCTCTCTTGGCCGCTGTGTGTCTTGGCTTTATTTTATTTGAATCAATGCTGCCATCTGGTGTTTAGATTTGGAAAAGCAGCAGCAACAACGTCCCATTCATTTATCTCTCCATGTCTGTTTTTTTTCCCCCCAGCCCAGCGATTTCTCAATTTCTCTGAAGGCTGTGGGGAAGAACAAGCACTTCAAGGTGCAGCTGCAGGATGGAGTATACTGCATTGGTCAGCGGCGTTTTAGCAGTATGGAAGAACTTGTAGAGCACTACAAGAAAGCACCCATCTTCACCAGTGAGCAAGGAGACAAACTCTATCTCGTCAAGCCCCTTGCCTGAATTTGTCGCAGACGTTACCTCTTCCCCTGTGCACCTCCGTTCCCTTCTTCCCTTCTTTTTTTCTCTTGCTCCTTTCAGAAGCAACTTCAAGGACTATTTGACATTTCAATAAACCCAACAATGCCTCCACTCCTGTAGGGAGCAGTAGCAACTTAACATTCTTTTAAACAGAGATGTCCGTCCTTGATATACGTGCCCTGTTTTTTTTTTTTCTTTCATGATTTACAGTCATTTTGGAGGTTTTGGTAAAGAAAAACAGAATGGCATTTCACTGAGCAACATCTGTAGAACTCTCTCCCAGCCTTTGGACAGCTTTGGACAACCTGTTGCTGGTTAATCCGCAACCTCAACCCACTTTATGTTGGTTTACGTGTCTCTGCACAAAAGAGCATTACAGTATGTAAATTTGTAGCTCTTGTACTGAATTAGCAGAGGAGAATAGATTCATGTGCATGACTTTAAAGCAGGTGAGCATATAAAGAATGAGGAGTGTGATTTGGTTCCCTACAGATGGTGTGTCTCCATTCATAGAGCTCATCCGAAGGCCATGCAACTTGTCTATGTATGTTCACACTGCAGCTGCCTATCGCATTACACTGAATCTGAATCTGAATCTGAATCTGAATCTGAATCCAAACTGATAATTGAGATGACAGTCAGATTTCACCCTGAAGTAAAGCGGTGCTGTCCCATCCTTTACAAACACTGTTTTTGCATCCCGCATACATGAAGGCAGTGTTTGGACTTCTCTGTTCCTACAATGCGAACATTTACAGCTTTCCAGGTATTTCTCGTGGATCTGAGTCACTTCAGGGTTTCTTCAGAATCAGGGTACTTCATAAAGGGAGATAAATGCCGCAGTTATGACAGGTGTTAAAAGAAATGGGGGGTAAAGAGAGAGATTGTAGCTATTAAGAGAGAGTAGTTTCTGTAGACAAGGAGAACGTTTGAATGTGTGTCCTTTCAACCAAATGTGCCATCCACTTCCAGTTCTGCTACTATTGATGTCTTATCGCACCTCACCAACACGTCTTCTCTGCTCTCAGTAACACACAGTCGATTGTGAACACTTATTCAAGAGTGAGAAAACAAAATATGATTTTATTTCTTTACTTTTGTCAATTACTCTAAGTCTGTTTACCAATAAGCGTGTTGGTCAAGGGGTTTTCAGAATTTTTTTTTTTTTTAATCTATTTGTCTGAATGTTATTGAGCAATGTTATTTAATTCCTCTTTCCACTGTATGTACATATATATATTAAAAAAAAGATATGGTGCATATATGAATCGTTTAGATCCAGCATTATGGTACTGTATTGAGGACAGTGTGGTGAGAATTGAAATACTTTTGTTCAATAAAAGTTTTGCAGAATAACTTAAAATGACCTTCAATGTTGTTGCCTGTGCTTTCTTTTCTTTTGAAGAGAATGAATGTGTCAGTTCATCATGACACCTCATGATTGACATTTTAAAATAAGTCATTTTTACAAAATATGCATGTCATGATGAGTGCAGTTCACCAGTGGATGTCACTATCACACAGCTCTGGAGTAAAACAGAAAATAACCATTCCATGTTTTTCAGACCATATTGTCAATGATAGATGAAGTAATGCAAAGCGCCATCTTATCAAAGTAGTATATAACAAATATTGATATTGGATAAATATAACACCCAATATCATACTACTTACTGTAATAAGCAAATTAAATGTTTGCAGTATTTTTTTACAGTAAATTTCTTCTTTTTTTATGTGTGACAAATATTGAGACGTTTAAATTATTATAGTAATAACTTCTTATCCAGTCTAGTAACATACTGCAGGTGGTTCTGTGATGTTTGTTGTGTTGTGATGGTGGACAGCACACACACACACACACACACACACACACACACACACACACACACACACACACATACATTCAACCTCAGAGACATAGGCTACACCCTGGCTTTAAAATTTGGATATTATCATTTTTTTCTAATGTGTATATACATATTAAATTACACAAATGAAACCAATAAAGATATGTAATGATGCTGTTAGGGATAATGGTTGTACTGAACTGTAACAAAATACCAATCATACTCAGCTGATGAAACCTCTTTCAAAAAAAAAAAAAAACAAGACAAAATCTCCATAAAATAGTTTTAAAGCAAGTTGTTAGTTACACGTGATCTAGGACTCAGTGCATTTCATCCTTCACAGTTTTTTATACTCGTCAATGTAAAATTCAATTCAAAATTCTACCAAAATTCTATTTTATTTTCATTATCTTGTGCTTCTTTACTACAACAACAACATAATACAAATTTGTTGAACTTAAATAATCAGTTTAATACCCCTATAATAGGCGATCATCATCTATTCACAACGTTTATGAGATATTTAATAATACCTACTACAGTCAGTAATCTTTTTGGAAAGCAAGATGATGGCATTTAGCCTAGAGAAGGGAGAGTAAATGCACATTCAGACCAAGAACAGCTAACTATAACAATATCTGTAACCATAAGGTTTTAAAAATCTCTCTTCGCCTAAAGCCACCTTCCCTTTATCTCCAACAAATGACAAGCTGATGGTCTAAAACAGACCACGACAACTCAATCCATCAAAGTGGAAAAATATTGTTGCAATCACTTTCACAACAAATTTCCCCAGCTGATGAACAATAAAACACTGACAATGTTATGGTCTCTTTGGGCGTAGACATAGTTATTGTCATAGTTATTGTTTATGGTGTGAACGGGCCTTAATATGAGAAACATCAAAGTAGCTTGTCATGATGGAACAGTGTTATTTACAGTTTAGTGTCATTAGACAAAATTCTTCTTCTACTCATGCAGCAAAATAGTTGATTTATTTTTCTTTTTAAATTAAATTTCTAGAGTTTACAGTCTTTCACATATGATTTGTCCTCTGTACAAACTCTGCTGATTACCACTTCATCTTGTTGCCACTTTCTTTTGGATGGCCTGAATTTTGCAAAGCACCTACAGGAAAAAAGAACAAAAAAAAACTAACATTTTAGTGCAAAAAAGAGGACCTTTTGTTCTTTTGTGTTTGGATCAACCTTGGATTCTTCTCACCATATAAAAACTATCTACAGTCCTCATTCACCTGCACCGTTTGTACAGATGTGTGACTGGCGGAGTGTTTTCTCAGACAGGACGATCATTGTGCTGATGAATGCAATGAGGATGTGAAGGTAAGTTCAGTCTTTGTCTCTCTGTCTGCTGACGGCATATGGTTTTCACTCCCACTCCTGAAATCTGTCATGTCAATAAGATCTTGTATAAACATGAATGACATTGTGACTGATAAATGTACCACTGAGCTGTTTTTCTTCTACTTCTGCTTGTCTCCCTGGCTGTTTCTTCTGTTGGTGCAATCACAAACGGTCCCTCACCGCTGAAGTAGCATGGACATGTTGATTCTGGCTTAGAGAATGTGATGGCATCTTTTCTGGCAAAAAGCAAAGCACTCTTCACGTTATTTTGCTGGTCAGTAGCACTTATTTGAGAAGGACAGACAAGCTCAGTTTTCAGAGTTTAGACTCACTCTTGCAGGTTTTTCTCTGCTTCTAACTTCTAGGTAAGTTTCCTCTCATGGACCTGACAGCATAATTTGAAAAACTGATATTTTTATACAGCGAGATTGATTCAAATTACCGTAAAGATGTTTATAGCCATTTCTGTTTTTAATAAATGCTTTAAATGTGAGTATGTTATGCTTTCTAGCAGTCACATTAAGATAGGAATCCGGTGTTTTTGCATGTTTCTGATGAGGGTCCCTAAGGTGTGACTCGCTTATAGCTCAACACCTCAAAATGATTCAGCCATCCATTAAATTAGTTTCAAATAGTTTACAGATCAGTCTTTGTTTGTTCGCCCATTCTACACTTGAACAGTTCAATAAAGCTCCCAGTTGAGTCTGTTAAACTAGAGACGAGTCCACAGGGTTTTCATGATTAGATTCATTTTGCTTTCTTCTTTCAAAAAAGGAACCGATAGCCTTCACCTGTCAAAAGAAGTAGTGTTGAAAAAGTTTTATGCAAACCAAAATTGGAGTTTAGAACTGAAAAGGTACACTTTTATAGTACACTATTTAGCTAATAGGAGCTTATTCGTTTTGTTGTGTGATGCTATTATCATAAACCTAACTGAGTATAGTTTTTGCAATAATTGTGTCCCGTGATCTGTTCAGCACACAGGCTGACGTGATGTCTCATATTCGTGTGTTTGCGCTTCTCTGCACCTTCCTGCTGATTTGTTTCTGTGAAGCAGGTAAGATCTTTAATTCTGTCCCATCTGTTGATGTGATTAACTGTTCTTAAGTATTTATTTTATTGCTGCTTATTTAGCATGTGCTGGTCTGTTTCAGCTTTAGCCGGATCCATTAACACCACCAGACAAAACAGTCCAAACATTTGGCAAGCAAGTCTGGCTCAGTAGCATTATAGTCGCTAATTACACAGGCCTTTTGCCAATAAAGACTTTAAAAACTAAATGTGGAACTTATCGAATGTTATGTAAGAGTGCTCTATCAGTCTTAACAGCATATACTTCACTGCACTGAAATATTTTCTTCTCTGTTCCACTGTAGTTGAGAAAGGGGGAGATATCTTCCATCAGATGAATGATATTCTTGCTTTGTTTGCCAAGGGTTTTAAATATTTGAAATTTTCTCACTGATGAGAAATGATCTGTGCTTTGAGAGCTACTTAAAGAAAAAAAAAGTTAAATATTTAAGAGTTTATATTTAAGTTTCTTCAGTTATGGAAAATTTAGGTCTTGTGGGTTTTAAAGGGGTCATCGGATGCGACATGCACTTTTACAAGTTGTTTGAACAATGTGTTAGCAGTGTGTGTACACAACCACCCTATAATGATAAAGAGCCACCCAGTGTTTTTTTTTTTTTTACATCTCGTTAAATCATTTCCCCTTTGTCATATCAAGCTATTCTCAGATGCCTGTCAGTGTGACGTCACACAGACCCTGGCCCCTCCCACGATTGTTGAATAACACTAGTGTTTTACCTTAGACCCGCCCTGAGTGAGCTGACATCAGTCACATGTTTACATGTGACTGATGTGAAACATGTGACTGTTCACCGCCGGAGCAGATGTAGACAAGAACGTCTCCTAAGCGATTGAGGTGTTTTGTTGTTGGATGTAATAATGAACATAGCAGTTGTCATTTACTCCCCACATCTGAGATGCAGTGGATTACATTTGTTTCTGAAGGGAATGCGCCCCCCGATCTACCTAAATGCATTTATCTTCGCGCAAATCATTCGTGATCATTCACCTCCAGAAGAAGTGAGTGTAAGGTTTTTTTAATGAATCTTTGCAAATGGCCTTTCCTAATAATGTGCTAGTCAGCAAGTTTCACGATGAATGCGGCTAAAGTTTAGCATCCCTCAGAGAGCTGCTCGGAAGAGAGGGGCGGGGTGAACAGAGCTCATTTGCATTTAAAGCAACAAGCAATAAAACGGCTTGTTGCTGACAGAGCTGATTTTGACAGGGTAAAAACGGCGTTGTTTTACACTACCATTGAGAAATTTTAACCAAACCATGTTACAGACTTTTCATTAAGACCCTAAAGAATCATATCAACTTGTGGAAAATGGGCATCCGATGACCCTTTTAAATAAGTAAATAAATAATTACTTGGACCAAAAGCATTTTTTGTGGTGTAAATGACGCCACAACTTTATTTGTGTATAACTGAAATAGATCATTTTTACACAATAAATAATGAAATAGTTTATTTAAATCTGCATGTTTTTTTTTAAGTAAACATATTTTTATGATGGACTTTTGTAGTGTAGGCTGAATGTCTGGGACTCTTTGAAAAGTAAAAAAAATAAAATAAATAAATAAATAGTGCACATCGTTGAAGAAATACCCTTATTTCAGGGTATTAAGTTGTTTCATCATCTTAAAGATTGATAACACTACACAACATTTGCTCAGATTTTTGCCCCAGTTTACAGTTTGTATGAGTCAATGCTGGTTGCCAAAAGTCTGAGAAAATTGTGTTGTGTCCCGACACAGACTCTGATTTTTTTTAGCTTCAGACAGCTCCATGTAGTCATCAGGGATCACATATGTTTGATATTTTGAGCCGATTTTAAAATAATTTCTGTTTTCATTGGTCACATCGTGTCTCCTAAAGGCACGTTTTCATCTTGTGCTTGTGTTTAGAACAACTTGAACATCTGGTAGTGTGTGATCCTCAGTTATGATGCCCAGTTTATCTCTGTAACCATTCACAAAGTCTGCAAGCGTTTGATGCCTGTAGTGTTTTAAAAGTTTTGAAATGTATTCCAGCTTTTAAGAGTTTCTTTGTCGGTAAGGTGTTCCAGCTCACAAGGAGATCAGGGCGAAGAGGAGTCTGCCGTACTGGAACCTCTGGTCCTCTGATTTCTACGGCTGGGTGAATGAGTTGAGATCTCAGAGCGGATATGACACGCTGCTGGACTTGGCGAGAAACTATTGGGCTCACTTTCCCATTGCTAGTTTTCTAGGTTACGGAAGCACCCCAGGGCAAATAGACCATCATCCAGAGCTGGAAGTTGAAGATTTAAAATAACACGACAATGTCTTTCCCACTGGGCTTCCTCTGTATACAGTTTTCCCCTCCATTAGCTGCCTTGGTATCTATTACAGTACATGTCTTTTCCTTATGGAGCATCATCTTGTGCCCCCCCCCCCCACATCTGTGAATCGTTTTTCCAGATTTTTCTCTCACTCACTCTTCTATTCTTGCACACTAACTGTCTGCACAAATGATCCATGTGATTCAAACATGTTTATTGTTAGTACAACATTAAGCACATTTTGTAAATCAATGATTTGAAATGTAAGTACAGCAATAAATGCAGTTTGCGAAAAAACATTTGGATTTATTTCACCAGAGTTCAGGAGCTCAAGCTGTTTCATAATTACATTAGGAATGTGTTGTGATCATTTAATAATAAAGAAAACAATAAGCTTCTCCCAAATGGCTGTTTATGCAAATGAAGAAAACGAGGCCTGCTGTGCTTCATTCATATAATATATATGGTAACACTTTACAATACTTTACTCATGAAGAACTAAACCATTTATTAATAATTACTGCATCAGCAACAAATGAACATTCTATATGATTCATAGATTAAGGTATCAATAAATCTACCTGGTCTCATGCAGAGGTACGTATTTTTATGAGACCAGGTTGCAATAAATTGTTACTAGTTAAATGTGTCATAAAGTATTCATTCCCTAATGACATATTGTATTAACTAATAGTGTATATTCATATGTTAATTATGGGTTCAAGCATGCATTTCAACTTCCAGTTGTCTGCTTTAATTAATCATTAGCTAATGATTTGCAGGGGTATCATTATGGTGTGGCGTTACTTGTGGAGGCACATGACTAACTAACTAATTCAAAATCCATAACCATAATGATACCTTTCCAAATCATTAGCTTATGATTAATTAAAGCGGACAACTGGAAGTTTAAAGGCATGGCTTCAACCCAGTGTGGTAATTAACATATGAATTTACTCTATTAGTTAATACAATATGTCATTAGGGAATTAATACTTTATGACACATTTAACTAATAACACTTTATTGATACATTAATCTATGAATCATATAGAATGTTCATTTGTTGCTGATGCAGTAATCATTAAGAAATGGTTTAGTTCATCATGAGTTATACATTAACTCATGATTATCTGTGCATTAGTTAATGCATATTTGTGCACCCATATTGTAAAGTGTTATATTTTTCAAGATAACTGAGTTTCAGTACCTACAAATTACAATAAATTATTATGACTTTAAACATGCTTGTTTAAAATAATAGCCATTTTCAAGTTTTCAGCTATAATAAGGAAATACTGGAAGATAACACTAATAGGTTTAAAACGTCAAAAGCACAGCACTTAAGGCAAAAGGAACCAAGACTTCTTTAGATGATTTGCCATTACTGCTGTGATCCCAGATTGTCTCCTCACAAGCCTGTAGTCTGAAATTGTGATTTACTCCCATGCTGAGGGAAGAGCTTACTTGTGGAGGAGTTAATTACATAGTTTTACATGGTGTGTTCTGCTGACTGATTTCATGTTTCTTCATGTTCATTTATGGCCTCCCATTCAGCTCCATGTTTGTAGGTTTGATTTCTTTTTCTCGTCAGGCTCTTTTATCTGTGCTGAACATCCGGCTCAGAGTTCTTTCAAGTAGGTCGGCTTTTAATCACTTTCTCACCATTTAGTCATCAACTGCAAAATATCATCATTTAAATAAAATATTCCTGAGGTTTAGATGGACGTGAGGGTGAGTAAATGATGACACTATTACCACATTGGAGCAGATATATATATATATATATATATATATATATATATATATATATATATATATGTATATATATATACACACACACACACACACACACACAGACATATATTATATATTATATATTTATACTTTTATTTTTATTTTTTAAATTCCTTCATAAAAAAAAGTCATGTGTATGCTTTTCCCCTCAAAATAATAATAATAAAAAAAAATCAGTTTTGGCATCAACACAAATCTAAGACTGTTATTTGAAATTAGTTAAATGTTCTAAATATCATGCTTTACTTTACTCAGTTTCTCAGAAAAACTGTTTGTGAAAATAGAATGCCTGAAATACTTTTTTGAATATTTCACAAAAAATGTGAAAGTCAAAACTGCGGAAATAGCCCATGGGTGAGACTTCCAGTTCATTAGCCGCTATGTAAACAACCAGGAGAATAACAACGTGAAGTAAACGGTACAACTGTTTGCACTACAAACCAGTGTGTTCATAATTAAGGTAATACATTAAAATAATATGATAAGACACACTAATTTTCAATATCAACCATCAAAACGAACTGTTTTGTACAGCTAAAAATAGCTGGATGCGGATGAGACCGGAAGCTAGACCCATAGAATTTACAAATGACCGCGCCCATTTTTACGTAAAGAAAAGTTGGATTGTTTTCTTTGATTATTTTTCCTGAAGAGACAAATTTGACATGGCTGATGAACGTAAATTCTGTTGTGCACTTTTTCTTTATTCAAATGATTTCTGTTATCCCAGTCGACTGGAGGTCGATGCCCCTGAACAGCATAAACACTGTGAATGTATTGCACTTTCAACTTTTTTTTTTCAGCTTTTGAGTGACTATTTTCAATCTTCATTCAATCTTGTAACGCCTAACAGCCAAAGCAAATCTCTGGTAAATACTACTGAAAACATCATGAAAAGGTTTTTTAAGGAATGTCAGCACTGAATTGATTTTCGTCAACTCTTTATGCAAAATAAGGCAACCTTGAACACCAGAAGGAGGCGTGATGAATATCTAATGGAATGTTGTCCATGCTGTGAAGTGCAGGCAATTCAGTTTGTGAAATGAAAATGATTACTTTTCCTTCTGAGCAGAGCGGTGCTGTTTCTGTCCAGACTGAATTAACAGCCCATCCGGAATTTGCGTTTCTGTTTCCGATGCTGTTCTGAAAGTCACGAAGTAAGCCCTGCATGGACAAAAAGATTTAAACTATTTACATTCTGAGAATAACCGACTATGAACCAACCAAACATTCACTTATGCAGAGTTCGGGTCTTTCCAATGTGAATAAGTAGTTTGCGTCTGCCAGTCAGTATATCCTGCGCTACTTTATGAAGATTTAAAGCAACAGCTCTGCTCACCTCTTCTCAAAAAAGCACACTGCAGTTGCTTGATATTATATTTCTAACATTAATTTTCAAGTGTAACAATCCTGTAGTAATATACTCACAATGGCGATATTTCATATGAAACATCATCATTTCAAAGTACAAATACAACTGCACCAAATGGATGGCCTCAAAAAACAAACAAAAAAAAGTGCTAGAAGGAAGACAACAGCTTTTGAGAAGGAAATTATAACAAAAACAGGCAGTATTATAACACTCCAAATTATTACCACAATCACAATTTCAATCAGTTTATCTTTAATTTAAAAAGCGTTGGGAGGAAATGACTAACAGTGATTCATCAGATACACAATATAATGCTCATAAATACATGCATATTCACAATCACTTACGTAAGCACTTAAACAGAGCAACAGACACAGCTCTCATTCAACCACACCATGACGCCAGACAAAACCTCTTCACGGCATCAAAATCATCAGGAATAACAATGCTATGAAAGTGTTTGCACAATCACAAACCCTAGCTTGTCTTTCCTTTGATCAGCTGAAAGTGGATTGCTGGAAGGTAAACATCAGTAAAGCAGAGCCAGCCTTTCTCTTCAACAAAACAACAGATGAAGCTCAGTGTCTAGTAGTCTGATCTGGTGGAATTTGCTGGTGTCTTTCACTACCGGTGAACCATCTGTGGTCCTGTGGGCATGTTATAAAATACAGCAACACATCAATCCAAACTTTGGAGAGGACAAATCCACTTGTACTGAGGTCTCAGAACCAAATACTATTGCTATTTGATTCAGTTTGATCAAAATTCATCTCATTAGAATAAGATATCTGCACAAAGAAGTGAATAAGTTGTGCTCGGTTTCTAAAATCAAGCAACACATGGTGAGGAGTGTCTTAAATTAATAAAGTGGACTGGAATATGAATTATGGCACCCCTCTGCTGTTACTCCCGCTCATGCAAGCTGATATAATCCTGTAGTTAGAAAAAGGCTCTAACGAGCTCTCATTAGGTCTCCTGGAATACCTCGGACACAGCTAACAACTAACAAATTGTTCTAGCAGCAAATTAGTGTGTGCTCGCACTTCTACCAACCTCATCCTTTGGGCCTGTAAACGTAGTCTACGACCACAAATCGCCAGTGCCAGTTTCCAGGCCGCATGTCCCATGGGGCAAGCTTCACCTCCACCGTCTGAAACAAAGAGCTCCAACAACTTCAGGAGGCTTTCAGTCCAAACAACTCCAACATATTCATCTGAATTATACATATAACAGTCTGCATGAGCTAATGCAAAAATAAACTGTACATGACTAATATTCTGATGCATTTTGTGCACACTGTAAAAAATGATTTTATGAAGTTGTAAAGAAAGATTACACAGCTCTGCATATTGAGAAAAAATAGTCAATGAATCAAGTCTCAAAAGTACTAAAAGAGGTATTTATTCAAAATGCATGATTTAAGTTACAATCTGCAAAGGAGTGGGTAAATAAGTCCATTTAGTTACATTTTTTTTTACAATATCTGTAATTTTCTGTCGCTGTTTAAAACACACCCACGGATAGCAGAAAACATCTGGGTCACGTTTGCTCTCTCTTCTGTCTCTGGACATACTTGAAATCAGGATTTTGGCATAAAATATTATAACAGTTATTAATATATGTTAAAATTGGCTGAGACTTATACAAATATGTGTAACCCGACTCATGAATTTCTGGGGATTAAGGGAATAAAAAAAAAAAGAAAAGATTTTTTAAAAGCTAAACTGCTACAAAAGCATATTTTGTTAGAAAGTGTGACATGCACAGCAAAACATGCACTATTTTTGGAATACCTTGAAATGAATAAGAAACTAGTCTTGGGTTTCATTCATCAAATAGGATGTAGGGCAGTGTTATTGGAGTATATTTTATAAGAAAATTCAATTTCACTCTTTCTACTTCAAAATTCCGTTTAATTCAGTGCGTGCTTGCCATTTCTTTGTAATTCTTTGTGAAATTTTCTAGCGACTTTCAAGGGAAACTGTTTCACAGTACAGTAAATTAGACACAAAGGTCTTGGCAACAGTTGCTTCTAAAATAAATGAAGATGAGGAGGTTTAAAGAAGTCAAACTAGTATCATGTTTCGATGTGAAAAGCTGCAATGCATTTAATGTGGAAAAGTACTAACGCAGCACATGTGTAAGTGCTTAAATATACAAGGAGACATGGTCTTTCTGTTAGTCGACTTGGTTTACAGTAATTTGCCAGCTGCAGTTTCCGTTGAGAATGTTTGCGTGGGCTTCCCTCGGGCTCTCTCCTCCTTTCTCCTCTCTAGGAGTTTGCTAGCAGATCAACGCCGTTGTGCAACTCGACAGAGAAGAAGACAAGAAATCATGGTTTCTGAAAAGTTTTACTTGCGCTTGCTCACATTTGTGACCCTATTGACTGTACTGGCACTCTCGGGTAATTTTTTCTCCCTTTTTTCCTCCTTGTTCTTTCTTGCACTTTTCAGCTCACTTTGTCTTTAATTCAAAAAATGTCTGCTAAAAGTTTCTTGCAGTCTAGTTATGGGAAAGTGGGAAAGGTCAGTAAATGGGGCTCTAATGTGGGCAGAAATTCATTTAATTGCTTGGTCTGTATATGTGCACTTTAAAGACAAAGAATTATGTTCTATCATCAAAAAAATATAAAATGTGTGAAAGGAAGAGTAAAAGAGGAGTGATGCAAAGCTTATGAAACATGAACACTTATGAAATCTCTGCAGTTGAAAAACAAATAGTCTTAACCTGCAAGTGATTTGAACGCCTACTTGCAGGTTAAGACTATTTGTTTTTCATCTTTGCATAGGCTTTTTTTAGCTTCTTGATCTCACTCCCTTCCCTCTCCCCCGTCTGAGAGCGTCTCATTGATCAAACTTTCCACAGAGAGTCTGAATGCATGAAAAACTGTTTGGTTCTTGAACGAAGGCTTGAAAATACCAAATGTAGCTGAATGCTATTTACTTCAAGGACATTGTTTTGTGATGCTGCTTGTGTCTTATGTTAATCATCTCGACAAATATGCATTTGTATTCTCTGTGGATTTGGGTAATGCAGGTGGTACAATAGAAATGTTGAATCAGAACTCATCTGTGGCCTGCATGACATGACTGACACTAAATGCAATCAACATTAAATGAATAAATGAAATATAATCATATGTGATGTGCCACACAGGGAATTTTGGGAATGTAATTTTATTGTTTGTCATTGTAAATTATATGGCAGTTCATAGTTTTTACTTGCACAGACCATAAATTTGACAGCAATTTGCAGTAAACAGGTTGTTATTTTTTTTTTACAGTTTTTTGGTAAAAAAAAAAAAAAAAAGTTTAGTGTATATGTTTGTAATTTTAAAAAGTTGTGTAAAAACTATTTAAAATGTATAAAATATAGAAATGTTTTTTAAACTCAGTTTTTGATGTTTTCTAGATGTTGCAAGTGAGAACACTCTGGAAAAACTTTTGATGAAAAAAGGTGATTTCTTTTTTTATTTTGTCATCAAAATATTCACAAATGCCAGAACACATGGAACACTTCTGGATGTTTTCTAAAACATGTCTGAATAGATTATATAGTTTTGCAAAATGTAAATTATGTTTAGATATCTTCTGAAAACGTTTTGCATGCACTCACTGATATTTATGGGTGTGCTATGACCTATTTATCGATTGGCTTTGTCTCCCACTAGTGGACGGTGATGTAAAGCCAGCTGCAGCTGTGGCTGTGACTCCCTCCAGGGCCAAACAGTTCCTGGCCTCTCTTAAAAGACCCAAGAGGAACCTGTGGGACCGTAGCCGCCCTGATGTTCAGCAGTGGATCCAGCAGTTCATGTACATGGGCTTTGATGAAGCAGTGAGTGCTTGTTGTCATTTCTTAAAAATGACAACATTAAAATTACTACAAATTTCTTAAAAGTACTATAAACATCATGCACTTTTACAAGTTGTTTGAACTGAAATGTGTGTTGGCAGTGTGTGTACACAACCACCCTATAATGATGAAGATTTTTTTTTTTTTTTTTAAATCTCGTTAAATCATTTCCCCTTTCTCAAATCATGCCGATCTCAGATGCTTGTCAGTGTGACATCACACCGACCCCTCCCATGATTGTTGACTAACACTAGTGTTTTAACTTAGACCCGCTCTGAGTGAGCTGTCATCAGTCCGCCACTGTTTCACCGCCGGAGTAGATGTAGACAAGAACGTCTCCTAAGCGATTGAGGTGTTTTGTTGTTGGATGTAATATGAACGTAGCAGTCGTCATTTACTCCCGACATCTGAGGATTACATTTGTTTCTGAAGGGAATGCGCCCCCCCAATCTACCTAAATGCGTTTATCAAATCATTCAAAATCCAGCTTCACCTCCAGAAGAAGTGAGTGTAAGGTTTTTTTAATGAATCTTTGCAAATGGCCTTTCCTAATAATGTGCTAGTTAGCAAGTTTCATCAAATTGTCTAAAAACATCTAATTGTCCGATTTCCAGTTTCCTACCTATAATTAATTTGGCCGGACAAATAAAAACATAATTTTTCTCAGTTTCACACTCTAGCGAATTAAGGTCTTTTGCCTTTGTACACTGTAAAAAAAAAAGAAAAAAAAGTTGAGCCAACTTAAAATTTTAAGGCAACCAGCTTCAGCAGATTTTTGTCAAACTTGTTGCTTTTAGTTTATACAACAACAATTTGAGAATCTCCCACAAAAATAAGTTGAGCAAACAAAAAAATCTGCTGAAGTTGGTTGCCTTAAAATTTTAAGTTGGCTCAACTTTTTTTTATTATTTTTTACAGTGGTGCTGGAGCTCAGAGCTCGAGAGTGAATACATGTCACATTCAACAAAGTACCATGATGTTTTGAACATGAACACAAGTATGAAAATATCATGGTATATAAATGTCAGTATCATAAATGTAACATGGTAGGCTATTAATATGTCATCACTGTACTATGGTAGGCTACTGCCACAGTAGAGCTATTTTTGTGAGGGTTTCACATTTAACATAGAGACATAATATGTAAACAGGTACAATTTTATATACAAATCTCAATAGGTAAATTATCTTTAAATATAATAATAAATAACTCAATACTTTTGATACTCAGTCAGGCTAGTTTTAATATCAGTTACTGAAATATAAGTAATATGCTATTTTAATAATAATAATTCCTTACATTTATATAGCGCTTTTCAAGGCACTCAAAGCGCTTTACATTGTGTGTGTGTGGGGGGGGGGTCTCCTCATCCACCACCAGTGTGCAGGTGGATACCTGGATGATGCGACGGCAGCCATAGTGCGCCAGAACGCCCACCACACACCAGCTTACTGGTGGAGAGGAGACAGTGATGAAGCCAATCAGCAGATATAGGGATTGTTAGGAGGCCATGATGGTCAGAAGCCAATGGGCGAATTTTTGGCACGGATGCCGAGGTCACACCTCTACTCTTTTCGAAAGACATCCTTGGATTTTTAATGACCACAGAGAGTCAGGACCTCGGTTTAACGTCTCATCCGAAGGACGGTGCTTTTTACAGTATAGTGTCCCCATCACTATACTGGGGCGCTAGGACCCACACAGACCACAGGGTGAGCACCCCCTTCTGGCCTCACTAACACCTCTTCCGACAGCAACATAGTTTTCTCAGGAGGTCTCCCATCCAGATACTGACCAGGCTCAACCCTGCTTAGCTTCAGTGGGTAACCAGTCTTGGGCTACAGGGTGACATGGCTGCCGACTTTTAACTTAAGCTGAGCCAATTTCCATAAAGATATGGTTCATACAACACTGTCTCTGTATATTTCACTTTTCTATCACCTGCACGTCTCTTGTGAAAATTGCTGTCAGTAAATGAACAGCTTTGTTTTCCCAGCCTGCATCTGGAGGGTTTGATGTTGTGTGCTTTGTAAGCATCAATAAGTGATTTATTATTATTTTTTTTTTTTACTAAAACAACTTCTAAATTTTCTTGGTTTGCTCAATTCTTCAGGTTACAGTTTCGTTACTAAAATATTTTTTGAAGCATGTAACCAATTCCATAAATATTAAATGAACAATACAATGTGCAAACAACCAGTCGTTATTGCAAAATAAACACCAACAAGGTGATCGGATGGACCCCCGATGAGAAACATCTGACCTCAATCATTAAATGGTTTCTTCCAAAATAAATGAATAAATAATGGGCATGCAATATTCATGTGTGTGTAAATGATCTTTTAGAAACTGAAAACCCAAAACATGAGCACAGCTGTATGTATGAAATTGCTATATTTTTGAATGTCCTGATTGACTAATGACATCTTGTTTCAGACTTCTGGGATTTATATTTATGTTTGAACCTTTTTCCTCCCATTTCCTTCAGAGACTTGAAACGGATCTGGCCTACTGGATGGACCACTACCAATCCAGTGACCAGGGTCGCCAGCACCACTACGATGAAAACTCTCCCATGGGGCCTCGCAGCGCCGGCTCATACAGGCACGGGGCAAATGTCAACTATGACTACTACTAAAACACCAAAGACATAACCACTCTGATTTACCGCACAGTGATGTCAGCTTGCTTCTTCCTTCTGTAGCTTGTACTTCTTTTGTAAATGGAAATAACAGAAAATACAAATTTTCTTTAAAATGATTTTAATAGTTCACACATCAATGAAGAATGTCATCATTTAATTGAAAATGACAACTTGCCAGAAAAATATGATAAAGGTAGTCTATAGAGTTGAGAACCAATGATTACCTTTATGTGATATCTGAAATTTAGGTTATTACCTATAATCATGTCAAATCATATTTTGAGCCTGACAGCATATATGGAAAAGAACAAGAATGATGTTCTTCAAAAAAAAAAAAAAAAAAAAGAAGAAAAAAAAGTCATCTCTGGGTGTCTTGTGTTGTTTTCAAAAGGCTTGGAAAGAGTGTTACAATAAAGACCACAGAACCTAGGTCGTTTGTTTGTTTTTGAAAGAAATGATTACTTTTATTCAGCAAGAATGGACTGAATTGATCAA
Source organism: Acrossocheilus fasciatus (assembly GCA_036784905.1). NCBI lineage: Eukaryota > Metazoa > Chordata > Actinopteri > Cypriniformes > Cyprinidae > Acrossocheilus > Acrossocheilus fasciatus. The sequence continues at coordinate 4,584,745 of CM071946.1, forward strand.
ATGTTACATTTATAATAGTACAAAAGATATTTTATCCAAATAAAATTTTGAACTTTCTATTTATAAAATTCACAAATTGATAATACATGTTTCTAGAGCAGCAAATCAGCATATTAGAATGATTTCTGAAGGATCATGTGACACTGATGATGCTAAAATTCAGCTTTTGCATCACAGGAATAAATTACATTTTAAAATATATTCAAATAGAAAACAGTTATTTTACATTGTATTAATATTTCACAATGTTACCGTTTTTTTGACCAAATAAATGCAGCCTTGATGAACTAAAAATGACTCCTGACAAAACAGACCAAAATCAGAAGAGAAATGGATTTATAAATGGGAATGCAGAGATAAAAGCAAAAAAAGTGAAATAACTTCTAACCATTAAGCAGAAGGACAGAGAAAGTGAGATTAAAAATAGAACACAGTGAAAGTCACAGTAAATATTTTATTAAAATATTTTCACCTGAAATCAATTATAGGTTCAAAGTTCTGTATGAAGTTTCACAAAGGTAACAACAGATTTAGCTCAAAATCATCACAAAGTTTAAATCAGAAAGAATATTTCCCAAAGCTTTTCTTTCATCCGCGTCCTCAAATTTCTTGACAGAGCTGGATGAGGTTTCCTGCTCCAGACCAGATATTCAAGAAGATCTTTAAATAGTCTGCAATTGCTAATTTCCATAATTTTCAAAAGGTGTCCACTTAGCAATAACACACCGCTAGCTTTAACATTGATAAAAAAATAGATCACATCAATTAAAACGGCACAGAATGTAAACACACAACAAAAATGCACATGAAGATCTAAGCTTGCTTTAAATAACAGACAGACGACTGACAAACCAAAGTGCAAGGCAAAGTCTGTAAATCGGATATCTTTGAGGCACATTTGACTGAAAAACAAACTCTTTAGAGACAGCTCTCTGCCTGAGCTGCTTTTCAAAACATTTGCAAAAAACATCAGAAAAATTCCTTTCTTTCTTTTTTTTTGTTTGTTCTCAAAAAGATGGTTCTTTTAGTGGGAGGTGGGAAACCCACGCTGTAAAACGGCTGCTGGACGTCTAGGGTCCTTCAGTATCCCAACATCCCTGAGATCAACACAATTCATCAGTTGTGTCTGGGTCTTCCTTTTTTCATCCGTGCAGCCTTGGGTTTGGGTATATACTGATTGTTGGCTTGATGCTCCAGCTCTCTGCTGAAGTACTGGATGGTTTTGTTCAAGCCTTCCTCCAGTGGCACCTGCAAACACACAAATCACATCTTATTAAACAGACTCTTCTGAATACTGAATCAACAATAATTGAGCCTGTCTGACTGATCAGATTAGGGATGCTCATTTTCCTGCTGCTCGTTATCCTAAACAATAACCGTTAACTGACAAAAATGGAATAATAAATTAGTATTAAATAAAAATAGAACGGACAAGCGTCTGTGATGATGCGTTAAAAATACAAACAAATATTTTATTTTAACGTGCAAACAGCCGCATACAGAGCAACCGCAAAACCTGGAATCACACATCCTCAAATTATCACGCACAAATTTTGAACGCTTCTGAGAAAAGAGAAAAACAGAAAAAAAGAATAAAATAAATAGGTCTACACTATATCTCAAATAAATAATTAACAAATTAAGATGACAAAACTAAAACACACACTGAATCCTTCTACGTGCTTTTAAGAATGGCAGTCGTTTTCCCGTCAGACATAAAAATATTTACAGGCCTCTCTCTATGTACGCGTTTTTTTATTTTTATTTTTTTTATGTAACATTTCGACATGCTGTAGGCCTATAGATAGACTGGAGTGCTTCCTGCTAACTGTTAGACCCGCGACAAAAACACAATCATAAAAATCATGTTAATTCACTAGGCTGTAATCCATTCAGAATTTACATATATTCACTCACGGATTCACTCTCTGATATCCATTTATCCAATATTGCCATTGTGTTACGTATACTACATCCGTTAACTAGGCTTAGTGAAGGTGAAGGTGCTCAGCGAAATATGTCTGTTTGCACGCTGCCTGCGTCGACACGCGCCGCGAGTAAACAAATACTGTATGTATAACATAATTTTTTTATTTTACCATGCAGCAAACAAAATATTTGTGAAGAAAAAAATAAATAAATAAAAACCTTTTAAACCATTTAACTGATAGTATTAATCAGTTAAAATTCTTACTTTCGGTTAAAGGTGGGGTATGTATTTTTTCAAAAATGCTTTAGAAAACAAGTCGGGGCCGAGTACCAAAACAAACTTGAAGCCAATCAGCACTAAGGGGCGTGTCTACTCATGATGTGGGGGAGAGAGCGCTCAGTGCACATGACGGACATTAGTCGAGCCGAGAGATGACAGAAAGATAGAGATGGCGGATAAAAACAAAAAACAAAAGAGGAAAACGTCTGGGGATCAAAAGAAGGCTTACACCGTGTTTACACCAGATGTGACAGCTGTCGTGTTGTGCTGTGTCGCACCAGCTAAAGTCCGTCTACACTGGTAGACAGCAAAGACAAGAAGTAGGACCCGTGTAAATATCAGATCAGCTTTCCAGCGCTGGAGAGAACTCAAGGAGCGGGAAGGCCTGCGATCGGACGCCGAGGTTGCTTTGTTTCTTCTCGATCGGTGAGCAACATTGGTTTTGCTTTGTTTCACAGAACTATCGTTGCCTGGTTTGCGTACGTATGTGTTTGTTTTGGTGATTTCAAATATCAACATTGGCTACCAGAAATCGCTTACCCCACCTTTAATGGTTAAACAGTCAATATGAGCATCCCTACCACAGATACTAATGAACTATATTATTAGGAATAATTCATATTTCAGATTATTAATATAAATACAATAATTATTAATATTACTAAGAACTAAGAATTTTAATATTAATTAACATCTAAAACCATCATAAAGTTAAAGGCTTCTGTTTCTTGTCTTATTGTAGAGCATATTAAATAAATAAAAAATAAAATAAAAAAATATGAATACATACATTTTAGAAGAATAATGGAAGAATAAAAACAAATAAATACAAAATTAATCTCTTTTATAAAACCTATAAATGAAAAATCTATACATACATACATACAGTTTTAGGCTTCAGGATTTTGAAAAGATGGCCCTAATAATCATGATGCTCAGTTCATAACTCACCACAGGCTCCCAGCCCAGAAGCATTTTGGCCTTGCGGATGTCTGGCCGTCTTCTCTGTGGATCATCTTGTGCTTCTGGAAGGAACTGAATATGACTGCGGCTCACTGAGGAGACAATAAGAGGATGAGCTGTTAATTTAATCAGATTCTACAACCTTATCTGAAATTTTATAGACTTTTATACTTACCAACTAGACTCTTAATAAGCTGCGCAAACTCTAGTATGGTGTGTTCCTCTGGATTGCCCTAGACGAGAGAAGAGGAGAGGAGAGGAGAGGAGAGAGAAGAGAGGAGAGGAGAGGAGAGGAGGAGAGAGGAGAGGAGAGGAGAGGAGAGGAGAGAGAAGAGAGGAGAAGAGAGGAGAGGAGAGGAGAGGAGAGGAGAGGAGAGAGAAGAGAGGAGAAGAGAGGAGAGGAGAGGAGAGGAGAGGAGAAAGAAGAGAGGAGAGGAGAGGAGAGGAGAGGAGAGAGAAGAGAGGAGAAGAGAGAAGAGAGGAGAGGAGAGAGAAGAGAGGAGAAGAGAGGAGAGGAGAGGAGAGGAGAGGAGAGAGAAGAGAGGAGAAGAGAGGAGAGGAGAGGAGAGGAGAGGAGAGGAGAGGAGAGGAGAGGAGAGGAGAGGAGAGGAGAGGAGAGAGAAGAGAGGAGAGGAGAGGAGAGGAGAGGAGAGGAGAGGAGAGGAGAGGAGAGGAGAGGAGAGGAGAGGAGAGGAGAGGAGAGGAGAGGAGAGGAGAGGAGAGGAGAAAGAAGAGAGGAGAGGAGAGGAGAGGAGAGGAGAGAGAAGAGAGAAGAGAGAAGAGAGAAGAGAAGAGGAGAGGACAGGAGAGGAGAGGAGAACCAAAATTGTCTGTTTTTGTGTTTTGGTATGCATATACATATACGATATATTTTTAACATTTCAAGTTCAATGAATTATTAATATATCGTTAACTAACATTAACTAACAATGATCAATAGTATATTTGTAAATTAACACTAGATTAAATACTGTAAAAAAAAAAATCTAGTGCTGAATCGTTTAAAACGAAATGTACGTTTCTGTAATTAATCAATTACGATTAATTTGAAAGGTCTAGAAATATGTTATTGTTCTTATTCGTTTTTTGAATAAATTATTTAATTTGTTATATAATTATTTCAGTTTTTGTTTAATTTATTTTAGCACATCAAGCAAAACTAAATGAAAATGAGAAAAACTAGCTGAAATTTATTTTTATTTTTATTTTTATTTCAGTTGATTATTATTTAGTTTTCTGGTTTGTTTGTTGGTTTTAGGTAACTATAATAAACCTCTACTGATGCAGCAGTTAGGAAGTTTGTATTATTTTCCACAATTTCTAAGGATAAAATGATAACTAGCCATTCAACATTACAGTACAACTGAAAGCCAATTACTGCAAATTACTGAATTGTTTCTATTTAACATTTATTAACAGAGTTTTATTACAGAGTATTTAAAAAAAATATATATATACAGTATATTATAAAAAGTCAATGTATGAAAAATGCTAAACTCACCAGGTTAACTGGACTACTGATGTTACTGTTCATCAGGGACACCAGGCCGTTCACCAGATCACTGGGGGGAAAAGAAACAACTAAACCAGAGCAAGTGGCATCTTGACAAAGCACAGTGAAAAAACGATGCAGATGCGATCATCTGAAGGGACGAGCAAATGAACGAAACGGAAATAAAATGATAAACTATTTAAACTCATTAATTTAATAGAGGCCTTTGGCAAAATGCTAATCTGGCTGTACGAATGAGTCACAGTTCATTTTCTCTTCAGGGTGTTCAGACAGGCATATGTGAGCTCCTTCAGTGTGTGTGTGTGGGCATGAACACAGCGGGGCAGCAGAGATCTCGCTAACACACCAGCACAACGTTCAAACATGCAGACATTCATTCAGTAACAGATTTTCAATTCAATGTAAGACTTTCAGCACACATCCAATCCATTCAGTCTCAGAGAGGTGACAGCATAATGACCATTAATAACAGTCATCTACACCTCCACAAGGACAAAAGAACCAAACCAAAAACTGCTAGTGCAGGTCAAGTGTAATTTATGATGCTTAACCTCTTAACTGTCACCGTCCACCCTGTGGGACGCCTACATTTACTTCACTATTTTACAATTAAATCCTAATCTAATCATGACAAGCTATATATCGTTGGAAAGGTCTAAGACTCCTAAATAGGTATTTTACCACGTTTTTTGTTTAAAAATTATGTAGGAAAAGCAATAGATTAATTTATGACAAGAGTGCACCTGACAAATCTACATCATAACAGGAGTTCTGACCTTTGTCACAGAAAGTCTTCTTTTTTGCTTTTTTCTCTGTCACGCTTTAGAAATCATAAGAAATTATATATCAGTTGAAAACTTAAAATCTCAAAATTCATCCTTTGAAACCCATTTTAAAATCAGACATTGCATTACCATGGAAATGATACAAAATCATGTTACAAAATGTTTTCATTCATGAATTATAAAAATTTAAGTTTGAATAGTGCACTATAATGTCTATGTTCAAAACTGTGAGTGACAGTTAAGTGGTTAAGAGCTTTTAATTTTATATTGAAATTTTATACAAACTTGTGGATACTTATATTTTATTAAAAGTCTTGAGAGTCCCAGTAGCCTACGGCGAGAGAAAGCTTAAAAAAAAAAGTGTGCAATCACCCTTAAGTTCAGCTGTCTGCCTCCACCAACTTCTATAATAACGGTCCAATACACATGAGAAATGATAAAGCCTTTATTCGATCGATTGGTTTCTATCGACCCTTTTCACATTTCTACGATTCTCAGAAGTAGAAAGTCAAAGTTGTGTAAGATGTTGTGGTGAACTGAAACTGCAACAAATATAATTTTTGCCTTCCCATTTGCCCTAATAGCAAAAAAACAAAACAAAAAAAAAACAGTGTTTCTATGACTTTCCAAAAGAAGGGAAAAATATATATATAGAGACTGACTATTGTTAAGTTTGCGTTCACTCGCTCAGCCGCTAGAAACACTAATGCAGCATTAACAAGTTTTCTGTAATTTAATTCCAAGGTAATACAACACATAATATAATTATGAATTTACATTACATTTAAAAAAAAAAAAAAAAACAAATAAATATATATAAAAAAACGTAGCTAGATTTACGATGGTAATACTGTAACTGTGGAAATGTGTCGTTGCAGTCTGTAAAAAGGGTCCATTTCCGCTTCACTTCACCTTGTAGCCCCACCCACAGTGAAATCTCATTGGTTCAAAATGCTACTCGTCGTAACTGTATGGCACTTCAAAAATCTTTTGATTAGCTATTTTTTGTGTCAAACGAAGCAGTTTTGCTTCTTGACACTGTAATGGCTCAGTGTGGACAAATGGCTTGTTGTTGGAAAAATGGCTAGCAGCTTTGTGCCTGGTTAGAAAATAATGTTTTAATAACAGTTAAATAATAGTTTTTAGATTTATGTATTATCTTTCCTACATGTTCTAGAGAGAGAGAAACAAATATATATATATAATTATACATCATGAATTAGACCTCAAAACATTGTTATTCTCGGTGATCAGATGCAAAATTTCTAAATGGCGAATAAAATGGTAAAACAAATCCCAGTTCTACATTAACACAAGGGCTTGAGCAGCATAGTCTGAAATTATGGATTTTCCTGTTCACGTCCAATTTGAAGAAATTGACTTATGCATGGTTTGAGTATATGCATTTTTATGCAGACTACAATTTCACACTTCAGAAGACCTAAACAACTGGATTCATGAAGTTTGCCAGGTTTGTAAAATTATATGCAAGACTTGTTGAAATGATATAGGTGTCTATTTGCTGAATGCCGATGGTATAATATGGGAAATCATTATAGCATTTGCCTTTGTATTGCTAATAATAGAAAGGCAAACACTTTTTCATTTAGTTTTTTTCTCCAAAATATTTTAAAAGACAGAACTGTTCAAAGAATAAGAGCTCTCTAGGCATCTGCACTTAGCCGCTGGTATTCTCAGTGCAGTCAAAATAAAAGTCCCGGCATTGTAAAAACAAATATCTTCTCATGCTTCACCAGCTTGCGATTTGATTTTATTTCATTTGATTTGCTTCGATTCAATATTCATTATTTCGGATTTAAATCAGGTACAGTACATGGCAAATTTTCTCGGGGAAAAGAAAAATGCTGTAAAATATACATGAGAGTCAGTTGGTACTACATTACTATAATTTTTAAGGTTAAAATTAGCTGATTTGTATACAAACACTCAATGAAGTTTTTATAACATTAAAGTTAGAAAAATAAAAAAAGTAATAAATATTGGCGGAAATATCATCCTTGACAACTAATTGTAACACCACCAATGGCAGGGTTTTTGGATTTAGAATCCCACCACTTCCTGTCTCTCTTTCTCTGTACTAATGAATAAAAGCAAAATGACTAAAAATATCATTTTAAAAAGAATGAAATTTACTCGAAGTCATAGTTCATGGTTCACCCAAGAATTATAATTCTGTTATAATTTTCTGACAAAACTTATTGTGTTCCTTGGTTAAAGAAAACAAACAAAGAAACAAACAAACAGCAGGTTTATAATAACATAAGGGGGAATAATTCAGGGCAGAGTTTTTATTTTTGAGGTGAACTATTCCTTTTAGATGTTGCACCAAACACGAGCCACAAGAGTTGCCTTGATTTGGCAATACAGCTGGAACTGATAGATGTGCATTGGTCTGTTTCCCTTTAATAACACTATGAGCTCAATCATACAGGTCCATCTTTTCTTCACTGAGTACACACTGCTTATTTGAGATAACACTTCTGTATTTATCTTTAGGATGAATCAGAGCAGAGCTGCGGCAATATCTCCTCTGACCCTGGGAGGAGTATCAAAGCCTGTGAAAATCCACGTTTTCAAACAAGTGCCATGTTTATATATGAGTACACTTTACCTCTGATCATCTCATCTTTTCTTTAGTGTGATGTTTGACTGATATCTTTTCTTCCAGACCATATATAGTATATTAATATTTAACTTTTGATATTGAAACCAGACATAAGGATTAACTTTACAATAGGAAGAATAGCCGACAACAAATCTGATCAGCAAACTACGTTTCACACCAAAAACACACGCACGAAGTGAATAATGTGAGAACCCGTGTGCGTCAGACCGTTGTTCTCGAGTGACTGAATTATCTAAAAAAAATATAGCCTGCAAATTGTCTGTGCGCTGATTACCAGCTTCAAGGAGAAAAAAAAGAAAAGAAAAAAAAAAACAGATTATGCAGGAGGGAGATGCAGGGAACAGGGATTGTGTGTTATGCAAAGAGGTGGAGGTAAATAATAATTTTGCAGTAACTGTTATGCTGATGTTGCGGCTGGTCAAGCAAATGTTTGTGCTTGTTTCTGTATGATATAATTGTACATATATCTATTAAAATACTGATATTCTGGTCTATAACTCCTCCCTGAACTTCCCTCTGCCCTGTATCTTGCTCTCTCATTGGCTGCAGGTCATCGTCAATGTATTTTTCAGTCAGAATTCATGTTGCGTTAAAGTCATGTCAGATACATCGTATTTATGAGTTAAACGAACATGAACGCCACCACAAAGTCGTTATTACGAGTGGGAAACTCGAAATTTTCTTTATGCCCTGAGTTTCCGAGTTGGGGGCGTGTCAGTGAAAAAACATGTCTGATGCAATGGATGCAGCCAAAGACTAAAGATATGCAGCATCAGTAAAGTTGTTGAAATGAATAAAATGATATTTTTTTTGTAATGTACAATAAAACTATATAAATTACACATAAAAAATATTATATTATCGTATAATTATAATAGAATATATAATTATTCAGTTTACCTCAGTATCACCTTCATAAATGAAATTAAAAAAAGAAAAAAACACAATGATGCACATTCATCATTTTGTTATAGTAGATGTAGAGTTTAAAAAAATCATTGAATTTTATGTAGAAAAGTTAAATCGGCATCTTGTTCCGACCAAAGTGACTTGAACGCACCCGACGTCGTAATAACGACTTGTCAACTCGTAAGTATGATAATTTCACACAGCGTGATTGTGAATCGCCGACAACTCCAGATATTTAGCATGCCAAATATTCCGCGGACATTGGCGACATGTCGGCGATTCCCTCAGATCGCGTCTTTGATAATTCACATTGCACGATTGTCACTCGCGTGAACGAGCAGCGATTTGTCTCCGATTTCAGGCATTTTTTGGCGATTTATCAAAACCTGTCGGCGAGTGAAAAATCGGGCTAAAATCATGCAGTGTGAACTCAGCATTATTCAGAAAGTAGATAAGAGCAGCTCATTTATATGAATAACAATGTGTTTAAATACAGAATCAATATTTCCTCAAGCAAAGATGATTATACCCTACCGAGGCAGTGTCGGATGGGATCTTACTGCAGTCTTAAAGGTGCAGTTTGTAGATTACTTGTTCATTGTGTCAGTGTTTTATTCGCAAGAACAACAGTGACGAAACGTGCTCTGTTTGTCCTTTAAGGGCTACTGTACAAACATGGTGGTGACTTCCATGTAAGGGGACCCGCGGTGTATGTAGATATAAATTGCTCATTCTAAGTTAATAAAAACATAACGGTTCATTATGTAAGGTCTTTATACACCTCTGAAAGCTAGTTATGTATATTATATTGCACTTCTGTCAATAGATCCTCCTGAATATTACACACTGCACCTTTAAGATAAAGTGAAGGTTGAAAAGATTTCTTCATTTGTATAGATTAATGCATCAAATTTTTCCAACACGCTCATTGCAATTCACAACTATTTCACATATTTGGAACTTGGCAGTGAAATTTATATGAATTTGTATGATCATTCAAATCTTACCAATAAATGTGAAATTGCCAACTCAAAATAGTTACATTTTCGGTCACAGTTTATTTTTTAGGTCCAATTCTCTTCGGCCTTTGCCTCAAAAAATGTAGGTATTGGGTATGATTAGGGATGTAGAATATGGTCATGCAGAACGTGCTTTAGAAATACTAATATACAGCCAATATGTTAGTAATATGCATGCTAATAAACAACTAGTTAACAGTGAGAATTGTTCCCTATAAGTGTTACCACATTTTCATATGAAATCGGGTTGAAATGTTCTTCTCAATGTAAACTGAAGGCTAGAATACCAAGTGCTAAAAAAAAGTTTCAGTTTCAAATAATCTGAATCCGCAGAACACAAAATAACATTTCGGGCTAGTTTTCTGACTTACTGACCTTATGCTGTTTATTTTAGTGATAGTTGTATAGATATTATGGACATTTAACAAAAAGACTGCTTAGAGCACTTCAGGAAAATAGATACAAACAAATTTTGTGAAGTCTTGACATCGTCTTAACAAATGTTGAACATCGATATGCTAATTAACTACAGGAACTTCTTTCTCAGACTAAAATAAAACATTCTCTAAAACCACATCAACCAAATGTGGAATATTTCGAGATTTTTGATTAAAGGTTAAGAGACTGAAAAAGCTAAAACATCTCTTCCTGTAAATGCCTCTTAAAAGGTAGACTTTATGTTCGAACAACTGGCCTTGGCTTTGTGCACTCTCATCTGTACTATGTATACATATTAAGAGGCAGTATAAAGGAAAAGTTCCCTCTAAATTTCAAATTCACCCTATGCCGAGTGGTAATGTTACAAAGAAATTGTACCTGTGGAGTACAGTATGAACTAACCCAACACTTCCCTCTGAATTATGCTGTTTTAATGTGCCCGAATTATGAGTTCAATGAAGTCTCCAGTGACATCAATGCTAAAAACACTTCCTTCAGTAGGGTGGCCAGCAGTTTATATATGAACAGATGGTTAAAAGCCGGGCAGAGTCTTCAGACACTCAGTTAATGTCTGTCATTTAACACACATATACATATACATATACATATATATATATATATATATATATATATATATATGGTCTGTAGAAAATTCTGCGGTCAATCCCATGTGTTATATTACACAGTCCTAATTAAAGTGCCCCTATTATGGGTAATGAAAGGTTCATATTTTGGTTTTGGGAGTCCCCAACAACAGGTTGCATGCAAGATCAAAAAACACATTCATTGTCTTATAATATGCATTTATTTTTACCTTACTTGCTCAACGACTCCCAAACAATTCGCTCAACAATTCATTTTTCCAAACGCTAATCTGCGGATTGGTGATCATGCTTGTAATGCCTGATAAAGCAGTGTTTGAGTGCAGTGCTGCTTTGTGTACAGCGTTACTGGGGAAACCACTATTTTTACCGCTCCAAAAGCGGCACCTAGTGGCAAAGAATTAATCTGCATTTTCATTCAGACCAATGGGAAAAGACCAACAAGCGGGCGGGCAATATACTAATGTTTCACGTTGATGTCAACATGAAACGGCTTGGGATTCGTTTTCAAAATGACTCATTTCAATGATTCAGTCGACTCTTTTGAGAGACAATGGGCCTCATTCATTAAACTTATATAAATACACTGCCCGTCCAAAAAAAAAAAAAAAAAAAGTCACTACCTGGATTTAACTAAGCAAATAGGTAAGATCCTCCCATTGGATAATTACTACATGGATGATTATGTTATTATGATGATTACCCGAAAACTCTCCTCCGGATTCACAAACGTCCAATTTGATAGTTAAACATGTATGTTAATGAATTTGAAGAATTGTGAAGAATTACACTAAATATAAAAAGCAGTAACCAGTTATATTAACTTCTCCATTGCTGTAGGCAGTCGTTGTTCAAGTTTGGGTGGTTGCTCTTTGTCCCACCCGTCATCTATTTACGCCTCTATTTACGGCTGGGTAAATAGAGACAGTGACAAGCACTGCGTTTTACAGTTATCAACTCAGCTGAAAAAAAAAACAAAACAAAACAACAAGTGAATCAAAATTCAGTGTCATCAGTTTGCCAAAAAGAACACAATGTTTTACTCACCATATACGCGTGGTAGGGAGCAGGTGTACATTTCTTTCGTACCAACTAACATTTTGAAAAAACTAACATTTTCATGAATTCAAAAGTTTTCGTCAGAACAGCTTTACGAACGATTTACATAAAATTAGTTCTGCTCGTGTTTCATGAATGAGGCCCAATAACTTTAAACATTGTACACTTTCAGATTTAAAACTTTGCAGGATGTTTCAATTCACTTAGAGCTGTGTTACACACTGCATGAAAGGTAATTTTCAAAAATCCATAATAGGGGCACTTTAAGTGAATTTTGTTCATCCAGAAGAATGTTTGTTCTACTGAGATACTGAGACTTCAGATAACCCTTGATGGCTCTGATCTCTAACTCTGCTGGAGTGTTGAGTCTTCTAAAGATGGAGCCGCATACCTCTAGATGAAACTGGCTTAAAGGGGTGGTTGAGGGGTGTTTTTTTTTTTTCTAGGCTCGATTGTGTTTATGGGGTGAGGTCTTATATGTTAAAGCTTATCAATTTGAGCCCGATTGAGACACAGAGGATATTAGTGAAGAGGATCATGCAGAACCTGTGCAAGCACGGCTCTTAATGGTAAGTTTTTTGTTTGTTGTCGTCTCATACTTTTAGATACGCTGTTATTTGTAAATGCTACTGCTTATGTTAACTTTTAATATATGGTTTTAACCTGAATAAAGCTTTAATACAGCACGGCAACCACCGTCCATGTTTAACGCTTCTCATAGCGATGTGAAAAATATGTCTGTCTATACACACAAAGTGTATAATTGGAACAGTTTATTGTTCCATCATGTTAAATCCATATACGAGATACTTATCTGAGGAAAAATGTATTGCTTGTCGGTGCCACCTAGCGTGCAGCAATGAATTAGCAGAAGGCGAACAATCGTTTTGCGCTCTGTGTGAAAGCACTGTTCGTCAGCGATTCGCATCTCACTCAGTGTGGAAAGGCCTTAAAGCAGGGCAACATGGCCTCGCCCCCTTTGTTGCATGTTCCTGGGGGCGGGATTTATTTGGGTTTGTGACGTCACTCGTTGTAGTCCCTATGAGCCATTTTTGTAGGCATTAAACTGCCATAATTTAAAAAGATGATTTCTCCGTTTGCATTGAACTTTCAGCGTCGTAACTTTGCAGATATTGTTTATGCTCAAACTGCAACATTGCACACTAACTAATGTTAAAAAAAGTGAAATCGCAATTAACCACACCTTAAATTAAATTACACTCAAAATATCGCCTACAAACAGCGCTATTATATATTTAGAGAATATTTCTGTTCCCTGGAGGTGGACAATTGACCGTTCGCAAAGACCCGCCATTCTTAGTTACTGTTGCTATCTCCAACAAACAATGCCACTCTCACACTACACATGTTCTCACGCAGTGAAAAATACATCGCAGAGCAAAGAGAAAATTGACAACGCGCAGACGGACAAGACAGAGCAGGTTAGTTCTGGTATGAAACAAGGTCTCAGGACTCTAGATTTCAAATTTGGTCATTTTTAAAGAAATTCAAACAATAAATACAGTTTTGTGGCTCTTTAACGTGTCGTGACAAATCACTGTATTGCCTCAGTTCAAACATCACACGTGAACCGATCGTCTCTTCATATGTACTTAAAGCAAGAAATTAACATGAATAAACATCAGAAAGCATTTCAACCGCAGAACACCATTTTTCAAGTTTGCGCACGTCGCAATGACCGTCTTTTTGCAGTAAAATGTGCCGTGGGAAACTGACATGAAGCGACGCGAGGTTAGCTGCACAGACGAGCGCACATGTGCGTATAAAGCTCCTGATCGGGGCGAAGTTCATAGGATTTTGTCCACAGAATGATAAGAGCACACGTTAACATTTTTTTATTATTTCACACATTTAATTATTTTAACTTAAGCGCTGCAAAGCCATGTATACAGTGCTGGACATGCCAGACTTTCTGGTACGCAAGACAAGTACTTTAAAGGAATTCCTTTACTGTGGCAGCTAACAACAGCACAGCTTAACCCTCCGCACATTTTTATATTTAGTTATATTGAAAAAGTTTAAATTCAGTCGACCTTTTTTACCTCGTTTAAACATGGATTTCTATGGAGACCAGCCGTAGCTGTCGGGCAAGATGACGGATAGCAGCAAAGTCGCTAAATGTTGCTAGAAGACATCATATGCTAATTAGCATATTCATGACATCATCGCGTCGTATTGCCTTTTACGTTTGTTTGTCTCGCTGTGCTCACATACTGTATTTTAATGCAGCCAATTCTCAATAAAACTATTTTCATATATGTATTTTACTGTTTCTGTTGTCAGTCAATGGGATAAATATGACTGAAACGCGGCCCTTTAAGACATAATCAGCTCTCCTTTCAAAGATGTTAATCTGCACAAAAATCCTGATTTTTTAATTGAACCATTGTCTGATGAAATCAAATACACATAAAAGCATCATACTATCTATTTTAACAGAAAGCGCTGCTCCTCTCAGCCGCTCGCTGAACAGAGAAGATGCAGAGAGAGGGGTCTGTGAGCTGGGAAAGCAAGACCCCATGCTCATGCGTCACAGAGACTCGCTAAGGTTTGTCCAAAAAGTCGCTAAATTTGTCGCTAGTTGCTTTTTTGGAAAAAAGTCGCTAAGGGGGTCTGAAAAGGGGGTCTAGCGATAAAAGTTGCTAAGTTGGCAACACTGATGACGGAACATAATATCCGCATTCTGATTACAATATGTCTCTGCCAGACATATTTTACCAAACTACACCAACAGACTGGGAAGTCACCCTTCTTTTCCTCCTGTGATCAGTATTGTGACAGGTTTGCCTTAACTAAACTCTGATTAGATGAAAGGCACCCCCAAATCTGCTTACAAGTGACTGCTTTCCTTAAAATTAAAAGGCAGGTATATATTTTCACAAATAAAGAGCCATTTATACTATGAAAATTTAGTGATGAGGCTTTGCGTCACGTGCTTCTCGCTAGACCAATAAGGTGGTCGCTTTTCAGAACGACATGTAAACATGAGTCCAAGATGTCTGTGCCCTTGTCATCACTACAGTGTAGTGAAGAAGAGGAACTTATGGCCAGACCTCCTTCAAAACTATGTAAAATGTATTATAAACAACGCTATAAGCATCTCACATCCATGAACGAAGAAAAAACAAAGGATTTTACACGCACATGGTGGATACATTCAGAAACAGCGTCAACCAGTGACTTGGCTTGCAGGATGAAAATCAGAAAATAGCAGAAACATACAAACATTGTCTCTGCTTTGTGCATAAATTTTAAGAAAACGGACAAGTACATTACTGTGGCAGGCAAACACCAGAAGGACCATCTTTCACAGGCAGAAATGTTGTCAGCAGGTACGTAAAAACAAAGCACACACACGTTTGAACTGTTATGCTGGGTACCAGGGCTAACTTTCAATTAGACTATTTATTTCATATTTATTGTAGTCAGAGTCAGATTCGCATGTTGATGTTTTGCAGGCAGCTACAGCCAGAATACTCAGTATTGTTTAAATACAAAGTGCAAACACAGGTTTTATTTAATGGTTATTATTTACAAAAATATTATTTATTGTGGCCAGCCTAAGGCACACCTGTGCAATAATCATGCTGTCTAATCAGCATCTTGATATGCCAAACCTGTGAGGTGGATGGATTATCTCAGTAAAGGAGAAGTGCTCACTAACACAGATTTAGACAGATTTGTGAACAATATTTGAGAGAAACAGGCCTTTTGTGTACATAGAAAAAGTCTTAGATCTTTGAGTTCAGCTCATGAAAAATGGGGGCAAAAACAATAGTGTTGCGTTTATAATTTTGTTCAGTGTAATTGTAGTTTTTTTTTTATTATTTGACTTTATTAAGTGATAGGCTGCGATGAAAGAAAACAATAGCATTCTTGAGCATAAAGATTCTGTGTCTCTGGAGGTGTGATACCACAAGTCCTGTTACAGACAGTATACCAGGTTTTTGACAGTTTACTGCAGGGGTCTCAAACCCTGAGCAACCGTCCTGCAGATTTCAGCTCCGACCCCAATCAAACACACTTGAAGAAGCTAATCAAGGTGTTCAGGGCTACTTGATAATTACGGACAGGTGAGTTGGAACTGAAGTCTGCTGGTAGCTCTCCTGGGGCCTCATTTATAACCACTGCGTATGCACAAAACCTGCCCTGAAAGAGGCGTACGCCACTTCCTACTAGGGGTGGGAATCGCAGGGTACCTCACGATACGATATAATCATGATACATGACTCATGATAACGATAATATCAGATAGAGCAATTCTGCGATAATCAATATATATTTCTAGAAAATCCTATAATGATACATCACAATATCTAAACAAAATGCCTGAGTGCAAGTTTTCTTTCTTTATTCAAGTCCAAACTGTTAGAAAACGGCAAAAATTGATCTGTAAATCAATTTTAACATGTTGAGTAGGCTAAATTAATCATTTTATTCTTGGACTCATTAAAAGTTTACACTTTTCTTTTTCTCTGTGTGTAAACAAACATTTAACTGCTTATCAAACAGGAAAAAATATAGATAGATAGATTGATATAATATAAACCTGGTACATTTTAAAATTTACCTGGAGTGCTTTCTCAAACTTCTACACCTCTCATCATAAAAACGGAGCACTACACGAAGAAATAGCCGTTCACTTCGTGTCTTTTGTGTGCTCAGGTTCGTTATTTCAAATGTAGACGCGTGGCAAACACACACACTGCACACTTCTGCGCCACATTGTGGCTCTAACAAGGTTTTGTTTCGTCCTCCATGCCATGTGCAGATTTATGTTTCTGCCGGTCGGTGCCCACTGTTGACACAGCATAATGCGCACTTGTAATATCTGAGAGAGAGGGAGAGCATTTGTTCACATAAAACTGGATCTGCACCGGCAGCGCTCTCTCTCACTCATATAGTGAGGGAAATCCACCCGCGATCCGAGCGGAGGTTAGGATACTCATGAACTGAATATGCGCTCTGCAATATTAATGTAGCTAAAAAAAAATAGCTAAAAAATGTTCACCTTATCAGCCAAACTGCATGAATTTAATTGGATTTTAATTGAATTGATTAAAACAATTGAAATACTATTTGCCAGAATAAAAGAATGAGGTCAACTCTATTATAAAACATTTATCTGATAACTATTTTAAACTAGAGGTCGACCGATAGTGGATTTTACCGATACCGACAGTTAGGTTGGACCACACTGGCCGATACGATAAATCAACCGATAGTTTTTATAATGGATACTGAACAAAAACTAAAATAGAGATTTAATATTTTAAAAAAAGCAGTAACAGTACTGAAACATACTTTGTAAATGAATAAAAATTATATTGATCATTAAAGTTATTTCATAGTTTACTAATGTTAAAAGAAGAAACTTAATTTCA
Source organism: Acrossocheilus fasciatus (assembly GCA_036784905.1). NCBI lineage: Eukaryota > Metazoa > Chordata > Actinopteri > Cypriniformes > Cyprinidae > Acrossocheilus > Acrossocheilus fasciatus. Next base: position 4,602,294 of record CM071946.1, read on the forward strand.
AAATGAAGCCTATTAGTAATAGTAAATGTTGAAATGAAATGAATAGACTCTACCATACTTTTACAGCTTTCATTAATGTTACAAGTGGACTCTTATTGTTAAGTATTACCATTTCATTTCAACAGTCATGCTTAAAGATAGCCATCTTGAAATACCTACACAAGGCCATATTAAAATTACATGCACAAGTTATTGATATTGTATGTGTACTCTCACATTTTATTTGCTGCTATTTTAGAACACTGCATGATTATCTAATCAAAATATAAAAAAAAAAAATGTGCAAGTGACACACTGCAAAAGCGCAACGCTGCGTCTTGGAGAAGTCACAGGTGTCACACACAACAGATGCGTCACATTCAATTCAAGCAGCGGTCTAAAACTATTTATTTAATCACCAAATGGACATAAGTTTGCTTCAAGAATGAACTATGTGGCATATATGAGTTTGAAGTTCGGTGTTTAAAAAAAACAGTTAGGTTGGACCACACTGGCCGATACGATAAATCAACCGATAGTTTTTATAATGGATACTGAACAAAAACTAAAATAGAGATTTAATATTTTAAAAAAAGCAGTAACAGTACTGAAACATACTTTGTAAATGAATAAAAATTATATTGATCATTAAAAAAAAACAGAGCAAATAGAAAGAGAATGCGCAATCTGTATTACAGCTCTCTATATGAAGCATACAGATTATAAACATTTTGCTGAAAAATGCACAATACATAATTTATAGCCGAAAGGGAAGTCATTATGTAAATTAACAATAATTTGGGACAAATATAAAGTTATTTATTGGAAAAATAACATTGTATGTGAATGGCGCTCTGTTCTGCGGCAGAATTTTCTGTCGGCTGCATTTAAATGCGCGTTCGAAATTTCCCGCTCTGTGCAGCAGGCAGTGTCACATGCCAAAACAAACAACATGTGCTGTCAGTGATTTCTGCCTCTAGAGGCCGCTCTCGTGCTGTATAATGAGAGCAGACCATTCTCAGCCACTCCAGCAACAGACGCAACCCGGAAAACTATCGGCATGTATTTTTGCCGATAACCGATAGTTCCGCAAATCAACTATCGGTGCCGATTAATCGGCAAAACTGATGATTGGTCGACCTCTAATTTAGAGCATCTAATTTTAGTTTGGTAATCATGCATTTATTAGTAATTTATTATATAGGGTAAACGTACCTATTAAGCTCACCAAAATCTTCATTGAGACATTTTTAGTGCACAAGATATTGGTTTCAGTACAAAAAGTTAAAATAAAATATTAATTTCTCACACACACAAACCCCCCTAAAATCACTTAATTTAAAATTTAAATATAAATGTGTGTATATAACCTTCTTAATGTTTGAACTACAAGAGATATTATTATTTTTTGTATTTAAAATTTGCCTGTCGAAAATTCCTTATACAAATATACATACATATATATACACATACATATACACACACACACTCACACACACATATACATATATATATATATATATATATATTAGTGCTGTCAAAGTTAACGCAAATTCATTTTAACGGCACTAATTTTATTAACGCGTGATTAACGCAACAAGCATTTTTCTGTTTGACCCGTGGCCTAGCCCGTAGTTGGAGACATGGAGATACACAGTGTTGCCAACTTAGCGGCTTTGCAAACCCCTTTAGCGACTTTTTTCCCCCCCTCTTCAAAAAAGCACCTAGCGACAAATCTTTAGGGTTTGCACAAACCTTATTTAGTTTCTGAGACTCGCTAGTACTGCTGCGCGAGAGCGAGGTCTTGCCTTCCCAGCGCACGAACACACACCTTTCTTTCTCTCTCTGTGCGTCTGCATTGTTCAGCGAGCGGCGGAGAGGACCAGCGCTGTCAGTTAAACACAGATATTATGTTGCTTTTTTTTACATGCAAGTATTGCTGAAATCACAGCACAGCTATTGTCATTATCTTATTTGCATCTGACTTCATCAGACGAAGGCTCAATTACCAGGATTTTTGTGCAGATTAACATTGGAAAGGAGAGCTGGTTATGTAGCCAAGTCTTAATGGGTCACGTTTCAGTCACTATTTCATATTCATTCCGTTGTCTGACAACAGAAACAGCAAAATATACCAATGAAAACAGTTTTCTTGAGAATTTAGCTGCATCAAAATACAGTATGTGGCACAGAGAGGCAAACAAATCTAATAATAAATAGTAAATGTACATTTGCATGTTCAGAAGTGAGCTGCCCTTTCCTGCAAAAATGTAAACAGGTTTGTGTCTGTAAATTGCTCAGTGCAAAGAAAGAAGTAATGGGAACCTGGAATTTCTTTTTTCATGTGTCTAATAGACATGAACAAGTTCTTTGAAAAACATCTATGACCTTTGAAACATGTCTAGTCTCCATGCTCTACGCTGACTATGGTTTCAATAATAATAAACATACATTTGCATAAAGCATCCATATTTGTCAATAACCATGTTGATTAGAGTATTAAAGACTTGAAAAGTATTCATTTAAGGTACATTTAGAACAAATAAAAATGTGCGATTAAGTTGTGACTAATCGCGATCAAAAAATTTAAATCGATTGACAGCCCTATTTTATATATATACATACATACACACACACACACACACACACACACACACACACACACCGTATTGACCCGAATATAAGATAATGTTTTTTTTTTTCTTGGAAATACATCTGAAAAAAATGCGGCCGTCTTATATTCAGGGTCTACAGTCGTGGCCAAAAGTTTTGAGAATGTCATAAATATTAATTTTCACAAAGTCTGCTGCTTCAGTGTTTTTAGATCTTTTTGTCAGATGTTACTATGGTATACTGAAGTAAAATTACAAGCATTTCATAAGTGCCAATGGCTTTCATTGACAATTACATTAGGTTTAAGCAAAGACTCAATATTTGCAGTGTTGACCCTTCTTTTTCAAGACCTCTGCAATTCGTCCTGGCATGCTGTCAATCAGATTCTGGGCCACATCCTGACTGATGGCAGCCCATTCTTACATGATCAATGCTGGGAGTTTGTCAGAATTTGTGGGTTTTTGTTTGTCCACCCGCCTCTTGAGGATTGACTGCAAGTTCTCAATGGGATTAAGTTCTGGGGAGTTTCCTGGTCATGGACCCAAAATTTCAATGTTTTGTTCCCCAGGCCACTTACTTATCACTTTTGCCTTCATGCTGGAAAAGGCATTGTTTGTCACCAAACTGTTCTTGGATGGTTGGGAGAAGTTGCTCTCGGAGGATGTTTTTGTGTCATTCTCAAAACTTTGGTCTCCTAAAGTTGATTCAGCTGTGGGATCAGGGCACCTCCAGTGCAGAGCTTGCTCAGGAATGGCAGCGGGCAGGTGTGAGTGCATCTGCACGCACAGTGAGGCCAAGACTTTTGGAGGATGGCCTGGTGTCAAGAAGGCCAGCAAAGAAGCCACTTCTCTCAAAAAAAAACATCAGGGACAGATTGATCTTCTGCAGAAAGTATCGTGAATGGACTGCTGAGGACTGGGGCAAAGTCATATTCTCCGATGAAGCCCCTTTCCGATTGTTTGGGGCATCTGGAAAAAGGCTTGTCAGGAGAAGAAAAGGTGAGCGCTACCATCAGTCCTGTGTCATGCCAACAGTAAAGCATCCTGAGACCATTCATGTGTGGGGTTGCTTCTCATCCAAGGGAGTGGGCTCACTCACAATTCTGCCCAAAAACACAGCCATGAATAAAGAATGGTACCAAAACACCCTCCAACAGCAACTTCTTCCAACAATCCAACAACAGTTTGGTGAAGAACAATGCATTTTCCAGCACGATGGAGCACCGTGCCATACGGCAAAAGTGGCTCGGGGACCAGAACGTTGAAATTTTGGGTCCATGGCCTGGAAACTCCCCAGATCTTAATCCCATTGAGAACTTGTGGTCAATCCTCAAGAGGCGGGTGGACAAACAAAAACCCACTAATTCTGACAAACTCCAAGAAGTGATTATGAAAGAATGGGTTGCTATCAGTCAGGATTTGGCCCAGAAGTTGATTGAGAGCATGCCCAGTCGAATTGCAGAGGTCCTGAAAAAGAACGGCCAACACTGCAAATACTGACTCTTTGTATAAATGTCATGTAATTGTCGATAAAAGCCTTTGAAACGTATGAAGTGCTTGTAATTATATTTCAGTACATCACAGAAACAACTGAAACAAATATCTAAAAGCAGTTTAGCAGCAAACTTTGTGAAAACTAATATTTATGTTATTCTCAAAACTTTTGGCCACGACTGTAGACTTTGACATGCCAATAATACACTCACAACAATAGGTGGTGCCAAACATGCTTAAAACGAGCGTGCCATGATGAAATATGTAATGTAATGTGTGTTGTAAAGATGGCTAGTGAAAACAAAAGAAACAGAAAAGCATACAGCGGCACGAGTCGTGACTGTCATGTTAGTCTGATGGGATCAAACTTCCTCTGTAAGTGATTTTAAAACATAAGACAGTACCCAGATTTGAAGACTACAATAAGATTTCACTTCTACTGTTAATACAATTTTGGTAGGCTACTATGAGATGAATAGCCTAAATGTTATATAATTCATATGGGCTACCTGTTATTTTTATGGTATATCAAAAAGTGTATATTTTTCAATGTCATTTTACCAGTATTTACCATACTTTCAAAACAAAAATTAAAATAGGAAAAATATGCAATATGTGTTTTACAGAGAGAGAGAGAAAAAAACAAGCAAACAAACAAACAAAAAACAAGATTTGGTTTTCAAAAAGCCTTTTTCCAAAAGGTACATCTGGAAAAAGGGGGGTCGTCTTTTAATCAGGGTCGTCTTATATTCGGGTCAATCCGGTATATATATACACACACACACACACACACACACACACACACACACACACACACGTTTGTATTTCTATACTTGTGAGGACTCTCATAGGCGTAATGGTTTTTATACTGTACTTACTGTATGCGCTATTGTCCTACACCAACCCTACCCCTAAACCTACCCCTTACAGGACACTTTTTGCATTTTTACATTTTGAGATAAACTTCATTCAGTATTTTTAATAATTTATTTCCCTTGTGAGGACCAGCCAAATGTCCTCACAAAGTCAAAAATGTCAGGTTTTACTATCCTTGTGGGGACATCTGGTCCTCATAAGTATAGCTAAACACGCCCACACACACACACACACACACGCCCACACACACACACACACACACACACACACACACACGTAATGACATACACATACATTTCTCAGTTCCCAAGAATGCCACAGTTCCATTGATATCACATGGGGACAAGTCCAAAGCCCATTAATAACTGATAAATTTGCTTCCACCAAAGCACCACTACATTATCAGTCTGTACACAAACTCTGCAGGCTTTTAAAAAAAAAAAAAATAGAGTTCGGCCTTTGAAATACTTTCAACGCAATTACCAGAAAGCACTAGTAATCCCATCAAAAGCAGACCTCCGTCCTTGAAAATGCCATGGAGCAATCTGTCAGGAAGATCTGTTTTTCCCCAAGGTTCATTTCATTAAGACAAAACATGGGACTGCGCTGATGCTGTCAGACTCACGTTAATACTTTTGTTTGTTCACGTGTTTCAATTGTGCTTTTCTTTTGACATTACAGAGACCAGATGGGCTTTTTTTCTCTGCTCTTATCATTCAGATGCACAAAAAAACATTAAAAAGGAAAAATACAGAAAACTAGGTGACATGAAAACAGATGGAAATGGGGAAAAAGGGACAGATGGATGTGTTGCGTAAATCTTTGTTCATGGCTGTAGTCCCCCCCCCCCATATTTGTAACATTGCCTATTCATACAGAACAGGCCAATAAAACTAATTTTATTTGTTTCATTGAATGCTGACTTTAAACATATCTTTCACAGATCATTTTCTCTTTCAGCCCACTTGTGGACACTTTGAACATTCAATGTTCATTTGGACAACATCAAAATGATGGGAAAATCAGCCAATCATAGTATTATGCTCCCAGATTCTGTTGTTTTTATATTTTCATAGTATTTTTCATCCTATTTACTTTTGCATCCGTGTCCTCTTTTTGCTGTAGATGGATACAAAACAAATGAAAACCCACCCATTTTTTTTTTTTTTCATTGCTTACCTCACATACTGGAAAGCTCTTGTCTGAGAACCTGAACCATAAACCTGTAAGGGCAAAACAAACAGAATCATAATTATACACCAGAGCACATGCAGCAAGAGAAGAAGCCGCTACAAGGCAACTGAGGAAGAGTAAATCAGTATTTAAAATCCTCAAGTGAGCTGAAGCGTTTACAATAAGGAAGCATTCACATTTCAGGGTGATTCTGTACCAAGACACTTATGTTCCACGGGCCGATTTTTGTATTAAAATAAAAGTTCTTTTTCTTTTTGGTATATGAAGGTCACATTAAAAGTGGTTTAAATTTTCTTTGCTACTTTTCAATGCATTTTATGGTTAATTACAAAAACCATGACATTATGCAAATGTGAAAACACTAGAGTGCATTTAAAACTAGCCATAGGATTTTTTTTTTTTTTATTGCAAATTCATTAATGTCATTTCCATTTCATCTGTTTAACATAATAATAATGAACAAAAAAAAAATGTGATTTGAGATGACAGTTTTTGATAGGTAAGAAAAAAGTCAGCATTCTGTATGGATGCCCACTCTTAGACACTGTTTGTAGATCAAATAAAAATGGGATTTAAAAAAAAAAAAAAAGGTAAATTAAAGTGTGTTTTATAGGAGTTTACAAATTTAAGTAACAAACTGAGTCAAAGCAGGATTTTGGAGTTATAATTAACGCAGGAGGTATAATTAACGCAGTATATGGTTCATTATTTTAATGAGGTGAATGGGTCTTACCGTCAGCGGCTCTCCCTGTAAAGCCTGCAGAATGAAATTACTGACCACTCTCCCATCATTCATGTGCATGCGAGATCCGAAGGTGTTGAAGATCCGAGCTACTCTCACCTCCACTCCTTCCTGTGAGAGACAGACACACGCAAACCTCATTAACACCACGAGTTCTGCTGCAAGTGTTAATTATTCAGTGAACATGCAGTAATAGGTTTATGGGTGTCAGGATTATATGCAGCTGAAGCTCTAGATGTATTACTAGTTTCACAGATTTTTTTTTTTTTTTCCACAATAGTGCATTCATATGTGAGATCCTGATATTGATATCTTCAAATTTTCATCTAGTAGTCTAAAGCCACAAGTTAAATTGCTTCCATTCGTTCCTAATTTAAAAAATAAAGCAGTTGCATAACAACTGGACTGAAAAATGTGCATGAATTTCAGAATGTGTTAGTATTTGGTCTGTTTGCTCTTTTGCTTTATTGACAGGAGCACTTGAGCGTCACAAATATTAGTGGGCCGATCTATAAACACACTCACATTAAGTATGGATGGCATTTTTGATTAACACACTGACAGACAGCATCTCATTTCAAGCAAATGTGACATTAATCATCAAGTTTCCTCGGCCCACCTGTCCAAATGGCACAAACTCTCTTACTAAAAAGCACGTGGCCATTGATCATTGATGGAGGGCCTGTAGCTCTGTCAGCATCACAGAGGAAGACATGCTACTCTTTCATGCTTTTGCATCATGCAAATGCAAATGCTTTTATATTTCTAGCATTACATCTCAAAATTTACTTTGGGCTGACAAGACAGCAAACAGTATTGGTAATAATTAACCATTACCCATCAACACCCTCAGCTTAAGGTCCTTGGACTACCATATCTGATCATAAACCTTAATAGACCATAATCGATTATAGCCTACTGATGTCATTCGCATACATGCTTGTCACGCGAGTATTAAAAATACACTCTTTCTTGGAGGAAATGTCCTTAAACCTAAAGGAAAATGTACTGGTATTTTTCTGCCAGGACATTATCAGTTTTTCTATGCACTTTTTCAAAACATTTTTGTTACTGTGTAGCATTCATTATCAAAAAAAAAACAAACAAACAGACTTCATATCTAATAGAGTTGAATTAGTTTGGAGTATTAAAAAGGCAGCATGTTTCATTTCCATAGAGCAGTGACAGAGCGTATTAACATTCATTCACACTAATACGCTGATAACTATCAGCTTATCCACATAACCTTTTTTACTGGTTTACATGCACATCAATTACCTGGCAACACAAGCAGATGACATTTACATGACTTTTTTAATAAAATCAAGTTATCCCTTAGTAGAGCCATCACAACAAAATTATGTGTGTATCTGACTCAGAGTATTACATTTATGTAGTCTATGTGAGGTACAATATTAAGGCATTATAACATTATATTAAAACCACAGAGCATTTCCAAATATCAGTGGGAAACTCGCATGGACTCAAAACACGTTTGCAGTTTCTATGACTGTCCCACTTCTCTTGAGGCTAAACAAGTGAAATTTACATGGTTACTAAACAGACACAATAGGATTCTAAGAGATACTAGTTGTTTACATTTTTTGCACATTTATGTTTTGCTTCATATTTCTATAAATGCTGTCATGTTAATATGTTGCATTTTAAGAAATACATTTTGAAAAGTGTAGAAAACAAATATTAAATTAAAAATATTAAAATTAAAACAAATGTCCATTCAGAAGAGAAGCAATGCGAGGGAGTATTTTGACTTGGAATAAAACAGAAAAGACTAGTTATGAGAGAAAACACGCATGAAATTTTATAATGGTTTAAAGGGGAAACATTACAAATTACAAATGACAACAAACCCGATATAAATATCCAAATTTTTAAGTTGATGTGTAAGTTCACGTCAAGCTTTTCTTGAGATTTTGCCACCTGTCATGTATACAGATACGTCATACACAAGAAACGCATTCAAACCCAGACACGTAAACAGTTGCCGTGGTAATGAACTCTGATCAACTTATGCAAACAAACTTTTATTTGATTCTGTTTATAAGAGCCTATAAATAGAGAGACTGCTGACGTACATGAGGACTCCAAGTCACATCTAATTACTCATGACTCATGCCTGTTTTTAATCCAGAAGACGATAATACAAATAAGTTTTATTAATTAATTAGACTTCAAAATATTTTCAAAATTCATACAGGTTTGGAACAACATGAGGGTGAGAATATGATTTTTGTTGAACTATCACTTTAATGTATGTTATGTTAATAACGAAACTAATGATACAGTGTCAACCTGTCATGTACATTTGATGGCGTCCCTGGGGTGGTTGGGAGTCTCATGGGACAGAAAAGGTTGAAAACTGCTCTAAAACACTCTACCAGCATAAAGTAACCCATCACTATTCTCCACATTGCTCTAAGCTGGCCAAACTAGCAATTCCAATCAAAACTGGATGAAAAGGCCAGAAGACTTGGTCACATCAATTTAAAAAAAATCAAATAAAAATCAAAAGAAAGATCACAGGGAAGAAGCAAAGCAAAGAAAAAGTCAATGATTAAAGCTGTTTATTACGGTTTAAACAGCATCCCCGTTCAATGCAACTGCTAATATAATGATGTTTGAAAACATGCTTCCAAAAGACCCATATGTACAGAACTTCTGCATCATAGAGTCACAGTGTTGACAGTCTTCAGGGAATTTAAAATATGAATGGCTTACTTATGATCTCTGCATAATAAAATGGGACCGGTCAAAATATTGTATATATATTTTATATCTCTACCACCGTTCTCTTGAGCAGTGCAAAAACTACAAGAATGTCCATGTAGGTGACAACTTTTAATGCATGTTGAAGTGATTATTATAAATAATTTATCAGTGAACTGAATTAACGGCTCTAACATGAGGCATGAAAATAATACTGCTCATAACTGGATAATATTTCCAATGATATGGGCAGCATACATCTTTAAAGACAGGCCATGTCATGGTAAAACCTGTACCTGTGCCTGCAATCAAACACTGGCCTTGAGACAGTGTCAGAGTGAACCTGGGAGTTTAGCAGGAAGAGCTGGATTTTTAGGTCCAGTAGTTCTATAATTAACACTGTGGACATGAATAAAAACATGAAAACTCTCATGAATAGCATTATAAATGAAGGATGGCCAGTTAAAATGCCAGACTACACAACGAGGACAAAACAAGGACAGCCTACTTATGTGGCCTTTTTAGCAAGGAAAAGCACTCGCCTGATTACAAGCCTATCATGTGATTACACAAACACCATGTGTGTGAGCACTGCACATTTCAGTTGCAATGACAAGGCTGTTTTACCATGATTTTACCACCGGTACGACAGACTGCTTAAAGCAAGTATGTGCAGGTACAACCTTGGCTCTCTGATGACATGAACAATCTTTGATGACAATAAAAATGCATAAACTTTAAAAATGAAATAAATAGTTAAAATCGGTGGGCTGTGCACATGCACAATCACAAAACCAAGTCCAAGTCATTTCCTGATCTCAGTTTATGCACCCCATTTAAATTCTCCAATTTGTTAAAAAAACAACAACAAAAACAACAAAAAAGAGAGGCAGAAAATAAAATTAGAAAGATATAAAAGAACAGACCCCATTTGTGATAAAGACTGTAAAATCGCATTAATGTGTGTGGTGAAGCTCATTACATTGCGACCTAAAATGATGCCTTCAAAATGGCCTGGAGCAAAACTGTAAGGAATAATTTGCAGTGTAAGAGCATGCAGCAAAGCTGTCTTCAGGGAAAGAAGCCTAAAATCAATGCTTTCCATTTGTTCAAATGGGGACTGAGAAAGCATTTTCAGAGCATTGATGGGTCTCAACAATACCAGAAAGCTGCAATTCAGGCTGAGCAAACAGTCTCATGATGACTGAGGTGACAGTAGAGACAGAGCTGAATTACGGACAACGCCAGAGCCATAACGCCCAAAAGATAAAGGAAGCTCTTAAAGGAAACCACTGGATGAGGTCAGGTGATGTAAGGGGATGGGAAGACGGCAGAGGGGATTGAAGTGGATTAATTAAATCAATTGGAGGAAAGGCACATCACAAGACACGGAGGTCAAAGTTGACACATCTGTGTTTATACCAACTTGCATGATAAATGTGAGGGATACATATGAGTAAACAGAAGAGGACGGAAATTAAATTTGAAATATTTACAAAGTGGACTTCCAAGAATGTAATAACCACCCAAACAAAACAAATGAGACAGGAGTTAATAGAAGTTAAGTGCACTTATCATGTGACTGTGTGAGTTTGTGGTGCAAACACAATGCCGTCAGAACTGTGGAAGTGTAATTAATAATAATACATTTTATTTAAGGTGTCTTTCAAATCACTCAAGGTCACCACACATTAGAAGCAATAAATAAAACAACAATGCATCGTAATAATCAATGAACCATAAAAGAGAAGCAGCAGTTGCAAAATGACAAAAAAAAAAAAAAAATAAATAAATAAAAAAGACAAAAAAAAAAAAAACTGGATTTGAGTGTAGACCGAAATCATGTAGGATAAGCTATTCTGAGTGAGTTTTGAGTTTAGATTTGAATTGAGATAACGAGTCTAAATTGCGGATGTTAGCTGGGAGAGAATTCCAAATGCGAGGAGCAGCATGGCTAAAGGCTGTATGACCTATGGTGGTTAAACGAGCCGTGGGTGTATGGAGGAGACCCAGTGAGGAAGAACGAAGGGTTCAAGAAGGAGTGTAGGGCTGAATAAGATCTGAGAGGTAAGTTGGAGCGAGGTTATGGAGAGTTTTATACGTGAGAAGAATAATTTTAAATTCAATGCAAAATTTGATGGGAAGCCAATGAAGCTGTTGAAGAGATGTAATGTGTTGTATAGATGGAGTCCGGGTTATGAAACGAGCAGCAGAATTCCGAATCAGCTGGAGTTTATGGAGAAGCCTGTGTGGTAAACCAAATAAAAGAGAATTACAGCACTCGATGTGAGAGGTGACAAGTGAGTGAACAAGAATGGCAGTACTGTGTGGGGTGAGAGATGAACAAGCAATATTACAAAGATGAAAGTAACAAGACCGGGTTATACTATTAATGTGAGCTTCAAATGAAAGAGTGCTGTCAAGGATGACCCCAAGTTCTTAACCTGGCGAGAAGGAGAAACAGAGGAACCATCAATGGATAAAGAAAATCTGCAGGACCTAGAGAGAATAGTTAGTGCCTATAAGGAATACTTCAGTCTTAATGCCATTAAGTTTAAGAAAATTGCCAAATAACCAGGTTTTTATTTCGAGAAGACAATTAGTAAGGCAGACAGGTGGAAGTATGGAGTCAGACTTATTAGATACATGAAGTTGTGTATCATCAGCATAACAGTGAAATTTAATACCAAATTTAGAAAAGATATTACCAAGAGGGAGAAGACAGATTAGGAACAAAAGAGGACCTAGAACAGAACCTTGGGGGATGCCACAGCTAACAGAAAATGGATGGGAATGAAAACTCTTTAGTTGTACGAACTGTGTACAGTTGGAAAGGTATGAGGTAAACCAGGCGAGAGGAATACCAGAGATACCAATAGCAGACAAACGGTTCAACAAAATATCGTGTGAGATGGTGTCAAAAGCTGCACTCAAATCAAACAGAACAAGAATAGATAATGACCCACTATCAGCAACCATTAACAGATCATTAGTTACTCTCACCAAGGTGGTTTCCGTACTATGTTTGGAACGAAATCTTGACTGAAAACACTCATACTCAGTTATCATTACTAAGGTGAGCCTGGACCTGTGCTGCAATTGCTTTTTAAAGAATTTTCGAAATGAAATGGGACCGAAGATATCTAGATTGATAGGGACTGCACTAAGTTTTTTAAGAATTGCGGTTATAGCAGCTATTTTAAAAGATGATGGAACAGTGCCAGAGCTAATGGAAGTATGAACAATACGAGTTACAAGAGGAGAAAGAGAAGGAAGACAGGCTTTTGCCAGGTGAGTTGGTATGGGGTGAAGTAAACATGTGGAAGAATTAGATTTGTAAATAAGACTAGAAATTTCTAATTCAGATGGCAGGGTAAAAGAAGAGAAAAGAATAAGAGGGGAATCCATGTATAATGAATTACAATATGGGTTAGCCGAAGAGGCCAACTGTTGGTGGATAGTGGTTATTTTGTTACTGAAAAAAGACACAAATTCATCACATTGAGCAGTGCAGTACAGGTGTGCAGGACGGCTGTCAGGTATATAGACTGTCACGTTTCAATATATGATTTACAGTGGAGAACAAAGCTTTAGTGAATAAAACTCATGTTTGGCAGCAGAAAGAGCATCTTTATAAAGATGAACATGTTTATTATACAGCTCTCTATGTACCATAAGTCCAGATCATTTATAAAGGCGTTCCAAATGCCACCCTCTAGTTTTTAGCTGGTGGAGTTCAGGAGTAAACCAGGGCCGAGTTTTGAGAGATGCAAAATTGTCCAGGAGCTGCCGTAATTCAGAATTATAAAAAGGAGACCAGCTCATCAGAGGAAGGGAGATGGTCACAATGTGGGAGGCCGGTGATTGCAACAGTAAAAGCTGAGGGGTTGATCTTTTTTATATTCCGGAATGTCATGGAACGTTGTTGTTTGGATCTAGAGTGTGTAACATTAACATTGAAAGAAAGCAATTTATAATCAGATATGGGTATTGCAGTTGCCGTACAGTCCAGAGGTGTAACACCTGAACAGCATACAAGGTCCAGAGCGTGGCCTTTAGAATGGGTTGGAAAGTCCCATATTGCTGGAGACCAAAACTGTCCAGGCAGGAAATTAAATCCCTTGTGAATGAGTTACTAGCAATGTTCACATGAATATTAAAGTCACCCAGTAGAATAATATTAGGTGATAATGTACACTGTGAGGTTAAGAATGCACAAAATTCATAAAAAAAAAATGTATTACAGTATTTGGGTAGTCGATAGACAACAGCTAGAACTGTAGGTGTAGGACCGCTGATAGAAAAAGAAACTGATTCAAAAGACACGTACATTGATATAGTCAACAGAGATGCTTTGTAAGTCAATTAGTGAAGTATCGCTAGACCTCTGCCACGTCTGGAGATACAAGGTTGCAAAATATTTAAAAAACCCTGTTGACACGCATTATTCAACTCTAAAAAGTCATTCTCTTGCTGCCAGGTCTCAACCAAACAGCAATGTCACCGATAAATACAGATACGAAACCCTTGTTAGAGAGTGAACGTATACTAAAAAGTCCAACTTTGAGCTCATTTCCACCCAGTGAAGAGCTAGCCGATCTGGCTAAGCTAGCTAACGCTCTGGTCAACAGCCTGCCAAGTATTCCTTATTCTGCATTCCTAAAACATCCTCCTTATTATAAACAAGGAATTTATTTAACAAAGCTCAGAAAATGGCTTGTTTGGGTCCGAGGTGCAAGATGACATCACCTGGGAACAAACATTTGCATAAACTCCGCCTCCAGAGCAAGACTTATACTTGCATCTTTATTTGTGTGCCCTCTCTTTCTTTTTCTTTTATTTATTTTTTTGACTCCTTTCTGTCCATTTCTTAAGAATTTTTATATTATATTGCTTTTTCTGTTATCTATTAATCCATGAATAGTTTATTGAAAGGTATTTTGTTTTATACGTACAGTTTTTTTCAGTTTGTTCTGTACGTAATGTAATCTTTGTTCTTTATTATTGCAATTAAAAAAAAAAAACCTTGCTGCAGCTAACCTTGCTTCCACAGGCTACAAACAGCAATATATAAACAACAGCTGTGCATGATCTCTTCACGGCATTCTCGTAAAATAATAATAATAATAATAATAATAATAATAATTCAACAACATAAGTTTACAAGCACACCACTCCGCTGAGAACTCCGCTTCCGGAAGTCACAGACGTTATTGAAGGCATCGTGGTAGTGCTCTAAATTACTAAGGTAATTTCAAAGGTGTCTGAACGTGAGGGATTGTCTCGGATGAGATTGTCAGGTGAAAGGTCATCATGTGGATAATATTATTTACGGCTAAATTATTAATTAATTAATTTTACTAATAGTTAGATTGGGCAGACCTTCACAAAATTGTGTTTAATTACAAAAAGGAAAAAAAATAAATTGCCTTGACAAAAGGGCACTTTGGGCATCAAGGGGAAAAGGGGCAGGTGCTCAAACACCAACCACACCCCCCTCTGCACACGCCTGTACTACATGTCCTCTAAACATTCACATAGTAACCAGATCAATATTTAAAAGGATTTATTCATCCATTTAAACTATGTATATCAAGAACTTTAATAAGTATGCTTTTGACATGGTAAAAGTAGAGATTTTATCTGTAAATTTAACTTCTTCAATCACAAAGGAGTAATAAAGTGAGGTCAGAAGAGAGCAGAGTCCGTCCAGAGTCGGAAAGCAAAGCAAAATTAGATAAATAGGAAAGTCAATTGCTATGGATGGAAGGAAGTGCATGAATGAAAGAGTAAATCTAATTGAGAATAAATGAATGGAGGGGACTGATGAAGCACCTTCACCAGCCAAATGATCACATCTCAGACACAGAGATTAGGATGGGTGGACTGATAAATATGAAAATGAATATTCATGAGTTTCATTGTGTAGGAAAGCCAAAAAAAGAAATGACACAGCAAAAAAGCAAGAGGAGGGCATGGGGCAGAAGAGAGAACGGTCCATTTATAAGTCCTGGATTTGATGATTTTCATTACTAATCTAAAGTTGGACAAATGGAAATACAGCTTTTAATCACTACAACCTCATGCTTTCATCAAACATGCATATAAAACTAGCTTTATAGTGATAGTTCACCCAAAAATGACAACTGACTTGCTTTCTTCTGCGGAACACAAAAAAGTATATTTTGAATAATTTTGAATTTTAACTCTCATTGTATGAAAAAAACAAAACAAAAAAAACAGACGTTAGACGTTTACTCTCCAGAGTATCTTATTATGTGTTCTACAACCAAAAAGAAAGTCATACAGGTTTGACAAGAGGTTGACAAGTGGTAAACAGGGAAAAAAATTCTTCTGAACAAATATAAGAACAGACTTATTTTTTTCTCTGAATGGTCAAACAGCCTTTATCTTTCTCAAATGTCAGTGAATTTCATTTTAAAAGGACATGCCAGATGCCACATGTCACTGATGATATTCAAATCAAACTTGTGAGGGAGCATTTCTCATGCGGTGACATAGAGCGACAACGTGTGTATTGGAGGAACAATGAATATGATAATGACAATCTGAGAGTGACACCAACTGAAGAAATACAGATAAAATCAACTGCACCAAAGGATGGTGCCAATCAATCACATCACAGACAGGAAATTAATGTGTCACAAAGAACCAGAGAGCCAGATGATCATTGCGATCTTGCCTGTGTGTCAACCAAACGCAGCCCAAGATTAACGACCTTTAGGTAACACCAAGGTGCTTAACAGGTGGCCCGATAGATTTTATTTTGTCATTACAACGAATTGTATTTAGCCACCGAGAGTGAGAATTAGGTACTGTGTTTTTAATTTCGCATCTAATACAACATGGTTTTAACTGACGACGTAAAACTATTTATCAAAAAAAGTGCATCAGCCAAAAGTATTTGGTACCTTAAATAATGACAGAACAAAATATTCAAAATAACTACTTTCTGATTATTTAACGACCTCTGGAAATCATCTTGCGCTCTACTAGGGAACTTAATCTATATAAAACTTCAAATTTACATATTCATAAAGCCACCCAAAGTATTTTATTTTTGCTACATGTGTGTGTTTTTAGAATACAGATTAGTATGAAAGAAATTGGCGAATCATGATTTGTTCATCAAAAATATTTGCAGATTTCACAAACAAATTCATGCACATGCATGCTTAGGGAATGAGACTCACTGTTTCCATCTAAAAAAGCTGCTAATGGTTTGGCTCACCATTTCAGTTTCACATTTAGTTTCTCATCAAACCGTGCATCCAGCCATGCTGCTGTGAGGTTGCCAAGCTGCTTAGTTTTTTTTTTCATGTAATTTTTTTGTCATTCCCCCTAATATAAAAAATTTGGCCCATTGATGTATAAACAATTTCTGAGATTCTTGCATCATTATTTAAAGTCCTCCATGGCTTTGGAGGTCTAAGTTCAGTTTGTGACTTTACATTATATGCATTCTCTGCTTCTTCCTCCAATTATAATTGGCTCTCACACAATACGTCTTCTTTTATGTTATGTTGCTTGGATAAGAAAGTGACAGCAAAGAATATGGAATAGACTGGAAAAAGAATATAACGGCACATTTCTGAGCTCAAACTCCCACGTGGATAGTTCTCTATGTCAATACACCACGAGAGCTGTGTGAAAAAATCCAGCTGCTAATGTCACTCTTACCTGTTTCATGTAGGCGTAACACATCGTCTCAGCAACACGTTTTCCTTCATCATAACAGGCCCGGGGGCCAATAGGGTTCACATGGCCCCAGTAGTCCTCACTCTGGGGGTGCACCTCTGGGTCTAGTTGAAGACACAAACACACAAACATGAAATACAATACACACCCTCCTATGGTTCACATTTAACATAAAGATTATAAATTGTAAAACAAGAGGGAGAACTAAAATATAACGTCCAGACAACCACTGTCCATACAGCAAAAATGAAAAAAAGAAAACTGAGACATTTTTATAAATGGACGCAGTGCATTTCTATGGCCACAGAACTATGAATCAATAAATGATTTAAAAGACTCTTGCAATAAATCACACAGACATAAAAAGGTTCAAAACTTTTGATCTAGGTCTGACATTAAAACTTCATGTGATTTGTTCGAACATGCTGATGATTCATCAATAAAGAATCCGCTACTTACATAATAGATAGCACAAGTGCTTCCAGAGGACATAAGACCTTTTTATTTCCCTCGTTCCCTCTGCTTTAGCTTTTAAAAATCACTACTGTCAAATTACTAAGATTATGTCAGGCTAATGCATGTGGTGGTTGCTGTGAAACAGCCTATTAGACTAGATTGCTGTACACAGCTGTTACTTATGAGGGATCTTCCGCATCCACACTCCATTCATTAAGTGCTTGTATGTGCCTGAATAAGTGAGAGAAGAAAATTCTGGTCACACATGAAATTGCGGTTGTGTGTATTCCTGATGGACATCAGAGATGACACCAAGCACTTATAGATAATAGCTGCATCACCCAGACAGTTCAAGAGAATATACTGTAGGCTGAACAAATGAAAGGCAGCTGTGAAAGGGATTTAATTTATATTGTAAACTGTATGGATGATTCCTTAAATCAAAACTGTACAGTTGCAATCAAAATTATTCAACCCTCTTGAAATGCAAGACATTCTGCTGCTATGAATTTTTTTTTTATACAAAAACAATTAAACCAAGGTAGCAGCACTATTATAGAAAATGTATTAATATACATTTGGATGATTTTGAGAATGATGAAAAATGAAGAAAGTGGGAAAAAAAAAAACATTTACTCTAAACATTCATGTCAAAATTATATGACCCTTAAAAGCCATATTTATTCTTTATAACCTCCAGGTGCTTTCAAAGCTTCTGTCACTTGCAATCCTGGTCCATTCCGCAACTCATTATGTACTAATGCATATAATGTAAAAACTGCACATAATGTAGCATTATATTTTTATTGCAATAAAATGTTCATAATGTAATAATTTTCTCAAAACATAATACAATCTTGAGCTCATAGTGTGACAATTGTTACATTATAAGAAATTTATTACATTATAAACTCAATAATACTGTTAAATGACAATGTACAATAACAACCCTGTGTACAAAGTATAGCCTATGTTGTAAAAATAACTCAGTATCAATATAGCAAAGGAAAGATATCTTTAAAACCATTTTAATAAATAATATTATCATAAGAAATATATATTTCCTTTTAGAATTAAATTGTGTGTGTGTGTGTGTGTGTGTGTGTGTGTGCGCACAAACAAATTAATTCTAAACGGACATAATTAATTTGTACATGAATGGATTAAGCAAAGCAAATATATTCACGTCTGAGATTCATTTTAGCATTTATATAGAATAACTAAACTACAGCTGAACTTTAGTGAGGGGACACTGTTTCTCTTAGCATCATGAAAAAAAAAAATCCTTTAATTAAAATTCTGAATGCATTACAGATAGTCTAGTATGTGTGCAAAGAGTGCTCCCTTTATAATTTCAAAACGCACTGAACCTGTCACTCGTCTCAGTTCATCGGTTCAATGGAACGTGTCTATGATTAGCTACGCTGGTCAACACTGCAAACATTGTAAATAGAAACATCTGATGCTCTCCGGAGCGCAAATGCAAAAATATGCACAGAAGAGTTGAGGGCGAGGGTGAGCAATTAATGACAGAATTTTAATTTTGGGGTGAACTACCCCTTTAATTTTCATTTAATGTAATAGCTTATTTTGCATAAAATTATTATTCCATTTTGTGGTCAAATTTATTATACTGAAAGATAATTATAATACTGTAAACATTGTTTTAAATTATGTGCCGGTATTCATATTATTATAAGCTGCTATAAGCAATTATTACATTATGAGTTGCTACATCGTTTATCAGCAGGAAAAAAATCGATTAAAGGAACACTCCACTTTTTTTGGAAATAGGCTCATTCTCCAACTCCCCCAGAGTTAATAAGTTGAGTTTTACCGTTTTTGAATCCATTCAGCTGATCTCCGGGTCTGGCGATAGCACTTTTAGCATAGCTTAGCATAGATCATTGAATCCGATTAGACCAGTAGCATCGCGTTCAAAAATGACCAAAGAGTTTCGATAGTTTTCCTATTTAAAACTCGACTCTTCTGTAGTTATATTGTGTACTAAGACCGGCGGAAAATGAAAAGTTGTGATTTTCTAGTCCGATTTGGCTAGGAACTATACTCTCATTCCGGCGTAATAATAAAGGAACTGATTTATCCACTTCTGGATAAACTGCAGTGCCGTGCTGCTCATATTTATCACGCAGAAAAATGCCCCTCCCCGTGCACAAAATAGGTTGCCTGTGGTTGAGAATCCGAAACCAGGACTGGTGGGAGGTTGTCCTGCTCCACTTCACAGATGCTGAGTGAAAGGAGAGTTTTATAATGACAAGACACGCATTTATATAACACTTTATTCAAAAGGATGAACCGCTCGTTCCGCGCGTCATACGTGATTACGCTATTTCTGCGTTATTGCACATGCGCAGTCCTTTCAGTTTCGGTTTTCAATCCAATCGAGTGTTTACATGCATGCTCAATCGGATTAGAAAAGGAATAAACCACCCCCTTCAATCCGATTGAGCTCAATCGGATCGATTAAGGTGTTTACATGAAGCCTTTTCAGTCCGTTTGAGGCATCAATCCGATTACAAACGGATTATTTGGCTGCATGTAAACGTAGCCACTGTAATAGTTATCGTCCTCTGTGTGAACAGCCCTTAACAATGAGTTAAAAAACTCAGATAGACAGAGCTGACACTGGAAATAGACTATAGTGGAAACAAGGATCAGTAAGGAAAATCTTGTAAATCCTGAATTCTCAAGCATGATGGGCAAAGATCATGCCCATAATCGGGGAGAATAATATTTGGACACAGTCCGCAGCTTTGGCAGAAACCCAAGTGGTAGGAATGATGTGAGCCATAATCAAGCTGTTTAATGAACACCCTTGGACACAACCATAAAGCATAAAAATGGCAATAATCTAAAGTAAAACTGGGAAAAGTAATATACTGCAAACAACTTTGATCCGATCAAATTATAAGGTAATTGCTATTCATCAACAATACACTGAGAAACAGAGCCATTCAGCCATGCATCTCAATTTTTTGTTTGAAAGTAAATGCTTTTCCTTTAGTAATCACTGTACCTGTAACAAAGGTATTTGAGAAAACAAAAAAAGACCAATATTATTAAAGTTTCTTACTTTCAAATGATATAATTCCCTTAATAACAATTACAAAAGTATAGCACAGGGCTTACACAAGTCATTACTTATGTTTATCTTCTCAAACCTACTGTGTACAAAAGTGGTTCAATATTTCAATATTCTTGGCTTATTAAGCTTAACGTAAAAAGGCAGATTTTAACGGCTGGAGCAGAAGCTAGGATGAAAGCAGGATTGATTTTTTTTATGCACATTCCGATAAAGAAATCCTTTAAAGCAACCATCATGAAGAATAGTAGCTCTTACACAGTTTGAAGGCAATAAATGGCCCAACAGCTGAATTGATGGAACTGTCATTTTCTAGTGACAATGAATGCATGCATTTGTCCATCTTAAAGATACCGAAGAGAAGAGCAAACAAAAAGAATAAACCTAAAAAAAAACAAACAAGAAATCCTTGACCACACGTAACTTGGGAACTTTTCTCTCTTGATGGACAGAAATCTATGTTCATTCCCAAATCCCAAATGAGCTAATTATCTAACCATTGAAACACAGAGGATCAATTCCAGCTCCTTTTCAGTCAAAAAGAAATAAAAAAATAAACATCATAAAGACATTTCTTAACCAGAAAAAGCACTGCAAAAAATGCTTTTCTTACTTAGATTTTTAGTCTTGTTTCCAGCCAAAATATCTAAATATTCTTAAATCAAGAAGGATTTTCTAGAGAAGTAAAAAGTATTGTCTTGTTTTCAGAAAAAACATGTCAAAATTAAGTGAGTTTTTGCTTGAAACAAGCAAAATAATCTGCCAATGGGGTAAGAAAAATAATCTTAGGTCAAACAGAAAACAAGATTATTTTTTTTACCCCATTGGCCGATTATTTTGCTTGTTTCAAGCAAAAACTCAATTTTGACATGTTTTTTCTGAAAACAAGACAATAAATTTTACTCGTCTAGAAAATCCTTCTTGATTTAAGAATTTTCAGATATTTTGGGTGGAAACAAAACTAAAAATCTAAGTAAGAAAAGCATTTTTTGCAGTGAGGTGTTGTTGAGGCATTGTGAGTCAGGTGCCACAACCTGTCAGCAGTGTAATTATTGCTTATTTTCCGATTTACCTCCATATTACAAATACTACAGGTTTTGACATGGCCATAATATTTCATTTAGGCCACATTATTTGTGTGGTAATTCAAGATCAACTCAAAGCAGCCTCCACTACATCACTTCCACTACCATTCTTCACAACTGGGATGAGGTTCTTTATAATTACATAGAACAGTCAGAAAGTTCAACATCTACCAAAATCTATTCAGATACTACACTCATGCACTCTCACCCTGTCATAGAAACACTTCTGCCCTCTCCCTTATAGCCTTTGATCTCAACTCAAAATGTGATGCATATAGCGAAAGTCTCTTATTTAAAAAAACAGGTGTACATTGATAGATTTGTCCGAAATTTTGGGTCAATGCTCTGTTATGTGACTACTTAATGAAGCAACAATAGGAGCACAGCAATTTATGTGTGTGTGTGTGTGTGTGTGTGTGTATGAGATATTTAAATATCAATGCTAGTTTGTCTATGCGATAAATGTCTTGTTATTCAGTGGCCCCTTTCCATCAGTGTAAGCCTTAAAATGGAGACATTTGTACACGTACCTCCATACACTTCTGAAGTAGAGGCAAGGAGCAGACGAGCTCCGACTCGCTTGGCCAATCCTGAGAACACAGAGAAACATGAACAAATCAGTTGTTAAATTGTATCTAACCAGACAGAGTCTGACTCATCAATCAACATGTGACTCCCATTGGATGAGTCAGAAATACCTGAACCAGACATCAATCAGAAAAAGCCGCAAGGAAGAAGCAAAGGTAACGCGATCAGGATATCAGTCAAAGAAAAAAAATTATTTTCATTAAAAGTTTTGACTGGAATAATACTTAGATAGCACGCTATTACAACATGTGCAGGATGTACAATATTAACGATTATCGGCACACTGATGCGTTTAGATTTGATTTGAGGTTGTTTCCCTGACATGCACACACACACACACACACACACACACACACACACACGTAGAACATTTTATTACATCAGTTTGGAAATGAAATGTCAGGAAAGTGGTTCTAAAAGGTTAATGCTCTTTTGCATTTGAAAATAACGGACCACCTACACTAAAACTAACCGATAGTATGAGGAAAAACAAACCTGAGATAAAAACGTATTTGCAGAAGCAACCATGCCATTTTAACTTGCTTCTTTTACGTGACTTGTGTTTCTTGGTACTTGTATTCAAGGAGTGCAGTGTTCTACTGGGTGAGCTACTGAGCAAGTTTACTACATCAGAAAAGCCACACATATGGAGCTGGTTACTGATGCAAACATCAAAATGTATTAGTTTACAAGTCACACACTAAAGTGTTTTGAGGTCATAACATTGTATTGTGCAAGGAACTGTGCAAACACAAAGTTTTTAAATTTGTAAAAAATATATCCCTGTAATAATTTGTGTGAAAAAGGAACAAATGTTGCAGCTGGAAACTGCAGTTAAATGTATGTTTAGGTATATATATATTTTTTTTTTTGCAATTTCACATAAAATGTAGCCAAAGTAACTTATTTCCATTGAGCATGGGTTGCTTAATAGGTGCGCACGGCTTTATTCCTCCAGGTTGTCTTGACGATATATTTTTAAACTGTGGCTGGTCGGTTTTTTAATATGGTATGTCAAGTTTAAAATAAACACTCTGTCTCAAGAGCCTCTAATCTGTTTCTTTCCTACTTTCACCAATCCTAACTGCGCTTTAACTGGCAGCTGAAAGAACATTCTAAATATTTAATTAAACACACAAGCCTGTTAAGAATGACAGCCGCTGAAATTCTGTGGAACAGATTCCATGTGGACCTGGCAATAACCTGCACAAGCAATTATATATAATTGCAGGCATGAGATGGAAAACACATCATTTCATGTCACACATCACATCATTTCAACACAGAAATGACCACTCAGAAAACTATCACCCAAAAGGTCTTGGTCTTTTACTGCTGTATTTACAGAAAGTGGACATCTGATTGAAGACTGCAAAGAAAGTGCAATGTGGATAATTGAAAAGACGCTAACCTTTCCAAAATGGACAGACAGAACATCAAACTGAAGTAAATGGTTTGCATACCTGCTGCAATTTTCTCTCTTTACTCTAAAAATTCTATCACCAAAGCTATAGTCCGGGTTACAGATTGCTGCCTGGTTTAAAACGTTTCATAATTACTCTTTTAGCTCCAGTCTGAATTGATACCGTTCAACCACAAGCAGCAAAACAAAATTGTTTTTACAAATTGTTAACACCAGATTTTTTGGATGGCCATCACAGCTATCCTCTGAAATTTCTGATGTGCAAGATTAGAGCTCATCAGTAATGGTAGAAAAGCATGTGACGACAAAAAATTATGATACAAAATAAATCTTAAAACAGGTGCTTCACGCTGAACTAATTTTTTGGTGTTTTCAGGGAGTCAAATTTATACAAATTTATACATTTTACTTATATAAGTTCTATTATTTCATCTGTTTTTTCTGTAGATGCAGATGGTAAGGATGATATGACCATCTCTTCAAGTTGTATAAGAAATGTTTTTAATTTTCTACCTATTTCCCCGTCTCAGGTTTATAAAGCCTTGATAAATCTTGATTTTAAAACGTCTGCTGGGCCTAATCAAATAGAGCCTTACTTTTAAAAAATATCTGCAGACTTAATAGCGAGACCCATTGCTTCTATTTTTAATTTAAGTTTAAGTAGTGGTTTGATACCAAATTCTTGGAAGTCAGCAATTATTCGGCCATTACTGAAGGGTGGAGATTCTACTGTATTGGATAATTATTGGCCTATTTCAAGATTGTCTGTTACAGCTAAGGTGTTTGAATCTTTGTTAAATGAATAGTTAAAGTACTATTTGACAGCTAATAATATTTTATGTGAAAATCAATCAGGTTTTAGACAAGGACATAGTACTGTAACTGCTACAATGTCAGTTACTAATGATATAATAACTGCATTGGATGATAAAAAAAATCATGTGCTGCACTTTTTATTGACTTATCAAAAGCATTTGATTCTGTGAATCATGCTCTTTTGTTGCAAAGGCTTAAATGTGTAGGTTTTAGTGATATAGCGAAGTGGTTTTCTAATTATTTGACTGGAAGGACTCAATGTGTGTCCATAGATAATTATGTTTCTGCTCCTTTAATAGTGAAGACAGGTGTACCTCAAGGATCAATTTTGGGGCCGATTTTATCCTCTATTTATATAAATGAACTTGGTAAAGGAATCGAGTCAGCAAATGTACATTTTTATGCAGATGATACTATTCTCTACACTATGGCTCCATCTTTAAAAGTGGCAATGGACTCTTTACAGAATGTTGTTAATTCATTTCAGACTTCTCTTGGTAATTAGTGTTAAATGGTAAAAAAAAAAATAAAAAAAAAATAAAAAAAACTAAATCCATGATTTTTACACTGTCCAATTACCATTAAATGATTTTAGAATTCAAACTTTAAATGGTACACAGATTGAAAGGGTTTTATCCTACAAATATCTTGGTATCTGGCTTGATGATAAGATGACTTTGAGTTCTCATATCGATAGTCTTTTAAAGAAATTGAGACCAACACTAGGTTTTTATTTTCGTTTAAAAAAATGTTTCTCCTTTGTTGCTCGAAAACGTTTAGTAGAAAGTATTCTTTTATCAGTATTGGACTATGGTGATATAATTTATATGCATGCATCTCTGAATGTTATGAAGTGTCCGTACACATCACTGTAATTTATATGAAATGACAAACTGGACTTCCTTGTGCTTAAGGAGAAAAAAAACATATGTTGATTTTTATTTTTAAAGCTTTAGTGGGTAAATTACCACAGTATATATCTAGTTTGTTGACATACTGCACAAATATTTATAATACCAGATCAACAGATAAAATTTTAATTAAGATGCCAATTTTTTATACAGAGATAGGTCGTTCTGCTTTTTCTAATTACGCTCAGTATGTGTGGAATGAGCTTCAAGGTAAATTACAGATGGGATCTGTACCATCTCTTGCTACATTTAAAAATATTTTAAAGTCTGTTTATATAGAACAGTGTACATGTTTCAATAACTGGCGAGGATTTGCATTGTTCTTTAGAAAATTGTGTTTTATGTTTGTTCATTGTGTGGTGATGTCTATCTGTTTGTAAATTTGTCCTTTGCTGCCTATCTTGACCAGGACTCCCTGGTAGAAGATATATTGTATCTCAATGGGACTTTCCTGGTTAAATAATAAAAAAAAAAATACTAAGTGACAAAGACACTGGTAGCATCTTTCTCTGATCTCTTCTTGGTTTTCCAGCCACAGCAAATGGACGTCGATAGTAGAGACAGTCTCAGGACAGCAGCCAATGGAATTGCTAACAGCTGCAACTGTGGAGACTTTAGATTCTGTCTCTTATGGACAATGAATACAACCTCCTGGTCTTGAACCCGAAACAGCTAATGACATTCAACCAAAACTTACATATTTCATAATAACATGCTAAAAGTAATACATATAAATCAGCTGGTTTAATTCAAGTTTTCTGAAGAGACACAACCACTTTATATATCAAAGGTGCTTGCTTGAAGCAATGTGACAAGAACCAATTAGGCTTATTCATGTGCATCGAGTGAGTACAGTTGAGCCATTGTTTACCATATTTGATGTGCTCTATGTATGTGCATTGATCAATGTTTATATGTGAAGTAGAGAGTAGAGAGAATTGAATCTGCTCCTCGTGTAAAGTGATCATGTCTCTTTAGAAGACTTGGGTTAAAAAGCTCCATTTCGTATGGATTATGTATCATATGGATCATAAACTTTCTAAAGCATCACAGTTTTAGTTGAACAGATTTTCAATGGAGGGAAACAGAAATCTCTGACAGACCTTTAATTTTGGAGTGATACTTACCTAGCATGTTGAGAGTACCAATAGTATTAGTCTTCAGTGTCTTGATAGGGTTATACATGTAGTTGGGTGGCGATGCAGGCGAGGCCAAATGATATATCTGGTCAACTGGGGTACAAAATTTAAAAAAAAAAAAAAAAACAGAAAAGGAAAAGTGAGAGGGGAACTGTTTTCCAGTCAGCACCGATCCTCTTGCTAAGAGGACAGATTAAAAAAATAATAATCAAACACTTACATTTATACCAATATAAACACCGTCCAACTGCACAATGATTACAGATACTGATTTAGGCCTGAAGCAAATCCAAAACAAAAGCCTAAATAGATGCTAACCATCTGCCCATTCATATGCCCAACCAAATGAGCATTTTGTTAATGCAAATGATTGTTTTGGGGGTATTATATCTAAAGACAGTTAATGCAAGATCTTAATCAGTCCCTGAATCTATAATTGATCATCAAAGTTGTTCAAATGTTGTGCCCTTCAAAGAAAAACTTTTGAGCACTCAAAATGCAACTGGCATTCATCCAAAGACCAATGCCAAGGATATATGAAGGCTTATTGCAACTCAAACTGCATGAAAATGCATCATTATTTTGCACGGACACACATACATAGCAGAAAGGTCATGTTTGACAATATCTGCCATTCTCATCACCATTACTCAATGCTCTATCTATATTTAGTCTGATATGCAGAAAGATGAATATTAGTAGAGGGAGGATGTGACTCAGACAGACAAAGCATAGGTGAGTCAATCTAATGGATGTAGAACAAACACAATAAACAGACAAGTTCTTTTTCACCCTGTCCAGTCTAGATGGAGTGATAGGCAGGGATCAGTTAAAGAGGGCTGAGGAAAGAGATGAGTCAAAAGAGTTGCTGACTGAGGTTGAATAGGAATGAAAAATCAAAGTGCGGAGACATGCTGGTGCTATGCTTTCGCTGGCATGGAGAAGCAGAGCAAAAATTCTTTAAGGTCCACCCCAGGAGTCTTCAAACATTTTCAAGCCAAGGACTCATTGGTAGATAGAGAGTTGAAGTAGAGACCCTGTAAGATACTGTATTGAGTGCTGCCATTTTTGCCTGCCCTTTCATAATGTGTGAACCGTAATAATGTTTTTGCCCACTTTAATATGCTTAAAAGCATAGCTTGCATGCTTAATAAATCATAAACAAGGAGTCATTTTCTTGTATATTAAAATAAGTGAGACAATGAACATTTGAATGAGCTTTAAATGTCTTTTGCCTTGCTGAAATTAACTTAAATTTTATAAAAATAGGTTTAATGAGAAAAAAAAAAAAAAAAAAATGAAGATTTACAAAAAAAAAAGAAGTTTCTTAAATTCTAAAGAATTTTGTAAGAATGTTCAGTTCTTAAACAAATTTGGAATCTTAATTAACTATTAATTATCTGACTGTATTTCTTTTTGACAAATTGCTTATCGACTCAATGAAAACCCATCATTTAAACTCTTACATTTGGGGATTTAAGACAAGTTTATCATAACTTTAAGAGGTTATTTTATTTAATTTTTTTTTTAAATATGACAATATTCTTGTGTTGAAATACAAAATTTCATTCTTTAGGTAGAAACATAGAAGCGTAGCAGTTAAGAACAACAAAATTTCATTAAAAACGTTTCATGAATTCTGGCCCCATGGTCCACCCGAGCAGCCTTAGTTGATGATAGGGTTGTGCATGCGTTGAGGTACTCTCATGAACGTGATAGATGATACACAGGCATACAGTCTGAGGATTACTGCTTCCGACTACTAGAAAATGAAAATAACTTTTACTGTACCTTCTGAAAACTTTGCAAAAAGCACTGTTCTTCCTCAGTATTGCTCTTGTTTTCCAGTAAATGTCTAAACATTCCTAATCTAGAAACATTTACTTGAGAAGCAAAATGTTGCAAGATAAGAAGTCATATTTTGTGAGAAACTGATAAAAATGTGACTGATTAAAATAAGAACTAATATCAATGCGGTCAGAAAAATGAACAAAAATCAAAGGGGTAGACACGTAAATTTTTCTGACTTTGATTTTTGATTTAATTTCTCAGAAAACAAGACTTTATATCTTCATTTTGCATCTTAAATAAATGCATCTTTAAGGATGTTAAGATATTTGTAGTGGAAAACAAGACAAAACTCATGAAGAAACTGGTACGTTTTTGCACATTTGTGATACAAAAAAAAGAAAGTCGGTGTTTGTGAATAGCTGTGGTACATTTACTGAATTAAATTAGTCAAAAATTCTGACATTTGAATAATTTAACAGGTTTCTTGTGTGAATGTGGCTAATGTCACAGTGTATCACCCTGTACTCATCAGGGGTTGATGCCTGCTGCTGAGATTTTCCATTACAAAGATAGCTGACATTGTTTTTAACCAGCTGCCCTCTCACTTCTCCTGTTTTGATTAGCAGGAGTGGTGGGAGGTGTGATGCCTGACAAAGAGGGGCAAAAAGTCTCACACCTGGGCCAAAATAATGACCTGAAACTCCTCTAAGCACTTTATCACTTCATTCAACTACTCACTGTTGGGTCTTAGACAGTGACTGTCCTCAAACCAGATTAAATTTACGAAAGCTGTCTTCCTTCAACGCTGGATGTTTCTATCCATCCCACCTCTTAAACTTTAAAAACTTTAACATCTTACAAAGTAAACTGAATCTGAATCATTTCGTCTTTCTCTAAAAGTCTTTTCAGTTGCCATAACAATGCCTGTTTGAACCATCCCACCCTGAATAGAAGGACCTTGCAACCAGCAAATGTATTTCACAAACAGACTTAACTGTTAGGTGAGTGAAGCGGGATTTATACTTTCGACTGGCTCCGCAGCGCGAGCCTCCGCTGACTGCGAGCGCACCTCCCCAAACGAATGAGGCTTTTATACTTGTCGCATTTGCCGTTGGACTATTCTTTGAAACAACAGGGGGCGACGAGGAGTAATTGTCCTCTAAAACCATCGGGAATCACTGGTGAGAAGTCATCATTTGCCGGTACAAGACTTCTCACGTGACGAATGAGGTGATGAATTAATAATTTCTTTATGTACAAACTGAGTAAATAATCTTAAAATTTTGGGTTTATTTCGCATCAAACACAAGACAACATTAAACAAATAGTGCATAAATATTACCTAAATGAATTCTATTTTTATTTTTATGCAATAAAAATAAAACGTACTTCAATTAAAAAGCCTTGGACAAACTATGCAAAATACCATGCATTGTTAGGTTAACTTAGTCTAACTATGTTTTTTATTATCGATCTTTTAAAGGAATAGTTCACCTAAAAATGAAAATTCTGTTATTAGTTACTCACCCTCATATCGTTCCAAAACTGTAAGACCTTCGTTCATCTTTAGAACACAAATTAAGATATTTTTAATGAAATCCGAGAGCTTTCTGACCCTACATAGACAGCAACACCACTACCATATACACAACTATGTTCAAGGCCCAGAAAGGTAGTAAGGACATCATTAAAATAGTCCATGTGACAACCTTAATTTTATGAAGCTACGAGCAACAATTCAGAAAGCTCTCAGATTTCAGATCAACAATATCTTAATTTGTGTTCCGAAAATTTTGGGTGAACTATCCCTTTAACTCACTATGTATCTATTTTGTATCTTTGTGGCATTTTGTGCAGATAAAGGAGGTATAAATTGTGTGGCTAGTTTTGGATATCAGACAAAACAGATACCTTCTGAATGTGCCCACCTTCAATATAGAGAGGCTCCACCACATCATGGTTGATCAGCTCAAAGTTCTCATGGCCGATCCAGTGCTCTACATTGCGCTTGCGGCCAGTGAAGAAATTATCCACCACTGTCACTTCATGACCATCCATCATCAGCTTATCAGTGAGGTGCGAGCCCACGAATCCTGCCCCACCGGTGATCTACCAGAGGAACATGCCAAGATTATTGAAGTACATAGAGTCATAAATGACTTCTTATTTACTTAAGTTTGAGAAACATTTTAATAAAGCTGCGGTCACATGGGACTGAATAACAGCATGGGGTTAAATCAGCACGGTGAGTAATCAGAGGAATAGAGCAATGTTTTGACTCCCTGCTGTTTCTCGTTTCCTCATTCCTTCTACGTACTTCCAGTCTCAATCATCTGGGTGCAACACAGCCTACTGAAAAACGTCCTCTGAAATAACTATAGTTACTTCACTGTGACACATCTGTCAGATTGGTTATGCTTCAATCTGTCACTGTAACCTTATAAATGCAGGAGATTTTATTTAATAACATTTCAGTTGAAGGAAGAAAAATGCCACTAATCTGTCAAACAGTGGAAAATGAACAATGAAACATCAGTAAACTATGATGACCAACTTTAACTTAGCGAGGAGCAAGGGATGCAATGTATAATTGAAGCTATAGTTTTAGAAACTGAAGAAGATTGAAAAGAACTTCTCACCAAAATCCTCTTTCGGTCCTTCTCGGATAAGAATTTCACAGGCGGGTATTTCTGGGTAAAACTGTAAAATGAAAGAACATTTTAATTAAGCACATATCAAGACTAATTTTCTTTTATATGTTCACTAAGGATGGTAAGATTCACAGATTCTCATCGACGCATCGGCATTAAAGTTAACGATGTGATGCACCGATTTAAAAAAGTGTGCATTGGATGCAAGTTGGCATTTGTATTGCGATGCAAATATGTTAGAAACGATGCATCGGTGAAAACTGATTTATTTACATATAATTATTAGTAGACAAGCTATACTTTTATTATTTAGAAAGTGACCAGTCATTTAATTTGACTGATTTATGATTTGATGTCTATCTGAACCAAAGAAACAAAAACAAACTATCTGTACCATATTTAACTGCATAGCATCATATTTTTTCCCATTGCATCATATTGCATTGAGTTGAATCGAATCAAAATCGGATCTGTATCGCATTGGCCTCAGTCATGGAGATGCACATCCCCATAATTCCCAAAGTACACTATACAGAGACATACGCTCAAAGAAATCAATGCTAATGAAAAATATTCTTAAGAACTGGATTTGAAGCACGTTACATTTTCCTTGCTTCTCTTTCAAAATATTTCAGCACAAATCCACTTGTCAGGCTCAAATGTGTCAGTATCTGAGTGCAGAAACTCAATAACATTTCAAGAATCCACGGGGATGTTTCCGCGCTTGTGATTTTCTCATCCAATTATTCTTGAGTGTCTCAGTTCCGAGATACTCAATACTGACAAATGGATTTGTAGAGACAGATAACCCTACTCTCCTAGTCCCCTGACTTCACTGATAACTTCCATCACTGATCATTTCAACTATTGAACTGGTCCCAAAGAGGACACTTCTCTTTAGATAACCCTGATCGCATGGGTTCTGTATGCATGCCAGTGAAGCCTCATAATAAGTTTTATAAGTACAAACGTCGATTCGCCCAACAGAAAAATCTGTACCACGGCCATTCTGCAAAGCTGCATTTATAAAATAAGAATTTTTAATAGGATCAGTTTTCTGTAAACCTGATTTCATGTCTGTAGATTTTGTTGCTGACTGCTATACTTGTATAAGGTCTTGCAGGTAAAGCAGCATTATATTCATTAGTGCTATCTGCTATATTCAAACAAGTGTCACTTTGAACTTAACTGTAGAGTGCTCTCTATCCAAATGTTCACTCTTTAGTTCAGGTTATCAGGAACTGACATTTTTGTTGAGCGATGCCAGAATGAACAGCATGAACAAGTGGAAGAAAAAAAATGAGGGATATAAAGTTGTCACTGCCTTACTGGAGACAGCAAATCATAAATCCTTCCTCCCACATTTGTTTTCCCACAGAAGCAGTAAAAATAGTATTTTAGGAGCACAGCCCATGCTGATAATGCTGCTAGTACCTTAAAAAGAGAAAAAAAGCCTATCCAAGATCTGTTTTTGTTATTTTGGCCAAACTGATATAGCTTAGTAGAAACAAGATGACTTGACACTAGCTCGTTTGATGAATCTTCTTCTAACACAGGTCATTTACACTGAGCATCGAGTAATTTCCTTTAGGCCTGGCTAAGATGAAGCAAAGTGAAGAAAAAGAGACCGTTACAATCAGCAGAGGCTTCACGTCTCATCAAAAAAAAAAAGGGACTGAGGAGAGATTGTGGAGCAATTTTGACCCTATTTTTTCCATGTCAGTCAAAGCTTGGTGCACATTATGCTTCAATTCATCAGCTTCATTTCTTCATGCATTCAGTCCTGCTTATGCTTCTCCAAATCAGCACATGCCACTCTACGAGTGCTCACAGTGCAATTTCAGGTTGAGAAATCTATGTTCAAAACATTTCTATCCTACTCAAATAATTGCTTGCTTATATCAGAGCTTTTTTCCTTACTACTGCAAACATGTTTATCAAGTGTGGCCACATTCAAAAGCAGCAGGTGTATAAAGTAAAAAAAATAAAAAATAAAGTAAAATAAAACAAAACAGAAATGAACTAAATGTGTTTTGAAATTATTGTATTATATGAAATTATTGGCGTGATACGAAGCACAGCGAGACATGAAGCTTGCATAGTGTAGGTATTTTTGGGTGTCAAATAAAAACATACCTAAGCTCAAGTTCCCGTATCTTCTCCCTGAGAGGTGCCACTGCCTGTGAGAAACACAGTGAGATGAGACAGTAAAGAACAGGACAGGATGGGCAAAGAGAAGATATATGAGACAGAGAAGAAACAAAGAGAACAGGAAAAGAGGCAATCAGAGAAAAACAGAGCGATGGGGGCTATATCAATCACCCAGGTGAGACAGGGACATTTAAAGCTTTCTAAAGAAAACAGAATGGACAGAATGGTAGAAATTTATCCCTGACTGAGACACAGTCATCAAGCACTATCAGCCCTCAAACCGATATACAGATGAATTGGAAAACAATCGTAGGGTTGTGTGAAAAAAAAAAAAAAAAAAATTATATATATATATATATTTATATATATATATATATATATATATATATATATATATATATATATATATATATATATATATATATATATATATATATATATATATATATATATATATATAATATATATTTTTTTTTTTTTTTTTTTTTTTTTTTGGCATTTATTTGAAATAGAAATTTCTTGTAAAATTATAAATTGTATACTTTCTGAATATATATTTAATAATACCTAACCTGTACAAAACATTACATAATAAATATAATTACATAAAGCTGACTGCATGTCAATGTAGACCAACAATTTAAAAAATAGCACCGTTTAAAACTTAATTTAGTGCCTTTTCTCAGCAAGGTCTGATACGTGTACCAATCAGCATAATATGTAATAAATGTAAATACTTTCTCTGATTTAAGCACACATCCATGAGTATTAATTAGGTTCATTAAGTATTCCTAACTTTATTAACGTGCTAAATGAGAGTCAAAATGACAAACATTTGCCTTAGAACAGTGAGAGTTAAGATCTGGGTCGAAGAACATCTCCAAACGCTAACACATCTTTAAATGAAATATCAAACATCAGGCAGGGGAATAAATGTCAGCGTTTCTAAAAGCTATCACAGATGCTGACAAATAAACCTTAGCAGGTGTTGACACACTTTGAACCTTAAGGTCAGGCAGATAGGGGAAACGTCTTTTCTAATGAGCTTTCACAAGGTGATAAGCAGACATTTGGGATCTATAATGAGACGATAGAAATCACAGTTTTAGCACTGACTTCTAATGTGAATGTACGTGTACAAAAATCAGCATGAGTTAAATTAAATGGGTTTCAAACAAGACGCGTGTGAACTTGCGGTACAAAGTACACTTTCTCAAACATGGTGCATGGGAATAACAAATATGCAGAATATAAAATATAGCACTCTACACTGTTTTCCAGTGGGCTGCTTTGAGGGTTCTGGGTGGTTTCTTACGGCCCACACCTGATATTCAGGGGCCGTAGGTATAAAGCCACTCAGAGTAAAATTTTTGACCTAAGTGTGTCAAAATTCTAAGAATGACGTAATTTTACTCTTATTCCTAGACTTAAGTGTGAAGAGTGAAGAGTGAAGAGTGATTCATAAAGTCCCTAAGTGTTAAGACTAGGTCTCAGCTCCTAAATTATTTAAGAGAGCTGCAGAGGTCTCCTAACAAGATTGCAGCAAAGAAGAGGAGACACACTCTTTCCAACAAAGATATGACGTATTTGAGTTATATGATGATATAGAGTTGATAAAACGATACAAACTTGATTGTGAAGATGGTCAGTTCCAAAAAAAAAAAAAAAAAAAGACTAAGTAAGAAATTAAATAATATCTTCCACTCTACAAATCAATGCTCTAACTGAAGAAATTAAAGTAGTAATTACATTTTTTGCCTGGAAAATTGGAAATCTGGAAATTTGCAGCAATATACCGGTGATGACACAGTAAGCAGGGTCTTAAATATTGTGGCACTAACCCCACCAAACACAACAGTGGCTAAAAATGATGTGTGGAGGGTTTTTTTTATGACCCTACATTTCACTTAAACCATCAAAATACAAGGGAAAATAAACACTGGCCAGTGTTGCCAACTGCTTTCAACTGAAAGTAGCTAAAACACTCGCTAAATGTTGCTAGACGACATCATAATGGTGAGTTCACTGATCTATATGAATATAAATATAGATCAGTGGGAGAGGCTTGGAATATAGATTTTGACAAGAAATTGATTTTGTTGCTTGGCTTTTGAAAAAGTCTCAAAAGGGATGAGGAAGTCACTAAATCTATAGCGACAAAATCACTAAATTGGCAACACTGTCACACTGACTACAACATAATCAGTTATTAATATTTCGTTGGTCCTCTCATGTTTTTGCATGAGAGTGTATGTAATTTAATAGCATTAAATGGCACATCCAAATGCTAAGAAATGTAACCAGTAACTTCACCTTCACAAGCCACTTGATTTGATTTATCATTCATGTCTATGACACCACAGTGCAGGTTGAGTTAAGTGTTGTATTTTAAAAGCAACATGAAGAGTTGCATTTTTATCAAGTGAATCAGCATAATAAATATAATGCTGGATAGTACTTGATCTATCAGGAACTAATTAGGTAGTGAAAAGTTGTTTTTGCATTCACTGACAGGTAATTGAAGAGGCAAATAAGTGGGCTTGGTTACATCAGTACAAAAACAGTTCATTAAGTTCTTAAATCCTTAAATAACCTTTTTGTGTGTGCCAATTAATCCTTCATTTTTTGTTGTTTTCCTTTGTCTTCGGTGTGTTACAATCTGTTTGTGCATATATAAGATCTGTAAAGTTGCAAAGATTTAAGTCTCAAACCCAAAGAGATATTCTTTATAAAAGTTAAGACTCTGCCACGCTCTCCTAAAACGGCTCATTCAAACACGACCCCACATGTCTACGTAATGGTGTGGGAAGATTTGCATAACACCGCCCAAACGTATACACAATGAAAGAAGGTGTAACTTTTATTCTCACTGTTGTTGCCGCTGCCATGTCATGGAGACGCCGTGTGTTTCATTATGAAAGCGAATGTACTTTGTTTGGCCTTACAAATGAAGTACACAACTAGAAATCAGTGGTTAAGTTATATTTACAACACTGTTCCAGAACAGTACAATGCAAATATGATTAATAATTATGGCCAATCAGAGCACACCTCGCTTCTCAGAACGACGAGCTTTGTAAAAATCAACGCGTTTCAGAAAGGCGGGGCGTAGAGGAGCAACAATAATGTACAGTATGTGGAAAATGTGTTTTTTGAACCTAGAACTGCATAAACACATTGCATTACACCAAATAATGTTCTTTTTAGCAACGTCATATGACCCCTTTAAAACTTTATGGTTATCTCTGGTCATTTTAGACTGAAAAATTTATTTATTTTTTACTTCGTTGGAATTGTGGACATGATTAGAAAAGGCCATATGAACACTTCAAATCATATGCACAGGGATATAAAAGCATCTAGTGGTTCAACTTCATTCAATGCAGTGCATTTAACAAACACTGTAATAAATGAAAACAATATGAAATGAGTTCTTTTGTATTACTCTATATAGAAAATGGCACATCATTTAGAGGTGAATACTGTTTAGTACCATAATATTCCTTCAAAATATAAAATTCCAAAGAAACAAAATACAGTTTATTCATTTAATTGTTTATCAAGTTAAAATCTTTGGCTTTGGGCTGAGGATCACAAGTGTGACTCCTAAATGAAGAATTCCAGAGTATTAATGCTCCAGGTGTGAAATCAAGCACTCGGCTTTACATCACACACAAAATGACTTTTTGTGTGTGTGTGTGTGTGTGTGTGTATGCATGTATCCCTTTTGCTTATACAAAGCAGCTTAATGCTAGAATACACAGTATGACATTTGCTGAGATTTTTGCCCAATCTGCAGTCAACGCTAGCTGCCGAAAGTCAGAGCCAGCCAGCAGATTTTGGCCAGGATATCAAACGTATTTAAGATTTTGAGCCGATGATTTCAGAACACACATTGTTTTCATTTGTTTCTGTGTGAGGTTGTTTTGTTGGAAATGACTTGAAAGTCTGGTAGTGTGTGATGCTCAGTTTTGATGCCCAGTTTTTTTTTTTTTTTTGTAACCATTTACAACATTGGCAAGTGTTTGAAAATCTGTTCAAATTTTAAATGTTGTGTAGTGTACTCCAGCCTTTACTGGTTACCCTTAGCAAATCATCAATGCCAAAATGGACCAAAATGACTAAAATTAACACTTTTCAAACAACAAAGACTGGGCAACATCACACTAGTAATCAGAACAGCATCACACACAGAGAAAAAGTACTTGTGGTTTCCAAGCAGAACATCACACAGATCAGCACTGCTTGTTACTTGCCCCCTGACTAGGAAATTTAATTGCTATCAAAGGCACAAGTAATTAAAATCTTAATTATATGGCGCTCTTGGGTAGAGGCACAATATTTCCTGAGAGTTTAAAGTGTGGATATCAGCTGTTAGGTACATATGGTTTCCAGTGAAAATGAGGCAGGTGCTGACACCAATAAAAATGTGAAAAGTGTGAACTAAACAAAAAAAGTTAAAATTAGGTACGTAAAAAAAAGAAAACAATCAAAGCTTGACAGTGAATGTGAACAGCTTGTGCTAACAAACCTCATCTATCCTCTGCTCAATCTTCATTTCTCCATGTTCCTGTATAGACCTGTGGGAAACAACAACAGACTGCTTTATCACAGATACATAAGTACACAAAGATTCACAATTGTACAGCAGATTACTGAAGCACACAATACTCTTCCTCAGCTCAGTCTGGACACAGTGAAGATGCTCAGAGTCAACAGCGCCACATGACAACAGATGATCTATACCAAAGCTTGTTTCCACGGCCCAGTGAGTAAATCTAATCTCTGCTTCTGATTAATGCACAGTGCAGCAGTCATTCACGCAGGGAGGAGCTACATGGGTTTCGATCAGAATCAATGAACACTATAGAACATTTCAAACACCAATCTCCCACAGTATACACAATAAAAGCTCAAATGTCATTAATCTGAGTAAAATAGGATATTCAAAAATAAAGAAATATAGAGTGTGAATTGATTTTTTTAATCTGGAGATGATTTAATTGTGAAAAGTGGGTATTGCATTAAATATCATGAATTTGATTTAACTACTATTTTAACTTGATTCCATTTTTATTTCATTTTGACTGTTTAGACATTTTACCATATTTAAACCTATTCTGCAGACCTCCACCAACTTTCCAGCACAATATACCAGTGTTGACGATAAGTGTGATATTAAAAAAAATGAAATCTTGTCATAATGTTAATACTACACATCTGATAATATTGCACATAACCCACTATCAGTCTGGTAGACATTCTAGCATAGAATTGTATAGCATAGTACTGCACTGTCATCAAACAAAAGGACTCATATTTTGTGTGTGATACATTGGCCAAAAAAACAGAACACACAAATTTTAAAACACAAAAGCCCTAAGAGCAACATGATAAAAAAAGGTCTTCTAATGATGGTATCTTTGAACAGCCCATCTGAGCAGAATGACTGTAAATCTGACATCTACTAGTTTTTCCACCATTTACAGGAAAGCTGATCTTCTTTTTTTCTTCTTCTTTTGCAGTAGGCTGAGCTGGCAAACTGGCAGAAATATCTAGTACTAGAAAAACAAATTATAATTACCTCATATTTGCGTAGGTTCCCCAGACAGCTAAAAGAAGAAAGAAGTCATCAGTACCAAAGCAAAAATCACACAATAAATGCAAGTTGATTCTTAATAAACAATTTTACATTACAACATCATTAATAAAAAAAAAAACAATCAAACTTTTAGATCGTTAAGCAGATGGTTAATAAGTCTGTTCAGTTAAAAATGGAAGATATATCTTATCAGTTCAAATACAATTCATGTCCAATATAAAACAAAGTAAAGGAGATAGAAAATGTTTGTATCCATACTTTGAAAAAATGCTATAAAAAAGTGTGCATCTTAAGCTGTAGTGTGCAGCAGGAGAGAGCGGAGACAAAAGCACAACAGCTTCTGAGCCATTCAGTTTTATTTCACTTTCACTGAGTTAAAAGCATCAAAGGTTCCCACAAATACAGGCTGGAGTTCAACACTGCACGCATTCGAATGAACAAATATTAAATATGGGTTTTATAAGCTCACAGAAACATTACACAAATACACATATATCCTGTAATCGCTAAAATTTGATCCATGAACGAGTCTCAGCTACTGATCTCATCGTTTGAAGTGTCTAAGCTGGTGTGAATAAAGAGAAGCATCTTATACAGTATAGTATAGTCTTATACTAAAACTCCAGTAAGAATTAGAGATGTTCCGATACCCTTTTTCCCTTCCCGATACCGATTCCGATACCTAGGCTCAGGGTATCGGCCGATACCGAGTGCTGATTCGATACCTGGGGCTGTATCTGGTTATACAGCTGTATGTACTACTAGCCCTGAATTGATACAATTCTTTTATGGTGTGCTTCACCATAGATAGATAGATAGATAGATAGATAGATAGATAGATAGATAGATAGATAGATAGATAGATAGATAGATAGATAGATAGATAGATAGATAGATAGATAGATAGATAGATAGATAGATAGATAGATAGATAGATAGATAGATAGATAGATAGATAGATAGATAGTCTGGCGAGTAATTTTAACTGAATTTAGGACCGGTGGTGGTGCTTTTTTGGTCATTCAGTGTTTCTGTAAAAATGGGGAAAAACTATCAATAATACTGATAAGATAATAATCATACTATGAATTCTACTAAGAACAATATAAAACGCACAAAGGATTAACGAGCTGCTGGATTCATGAATATTAAATCACATTGTCTGCATTGGCTCGAACCGATTTGCTGAAATCAAAACAGGGATGATAATAGGTGAGCGCCAGCCAATGAGATTGTCGTTTGCGCGTTAGCTCCGCCTACTACCGGAGAACCCGGCACGTTAAGCTGAAGAATTCCAAAGGAACTCCGTTATTTTGACAGGAAAATACAACAAAGAATAACGTTTACATACCATGCAGAATTGACGCGCTACACGTAAGCGTGTGAGGAAAAAAATCAAAGCGACGGCGAGTCGTGCGCTTCACACTAGAGCTTACGGTACGTCAAATACAGGTGCGCTGCGCATCCATTCAGATGATCTGAAAAATAGATCGCTTGACGGAGAGAGAAACTCTGAAGCGCTCAGAGTTTTCAGCGAGTGACAATATATCTGTGCTAAACTTATACATGGCCTCCCAGTAAAATCTGATCATTTATTAGCCAGTGGCTAATATTAGACATCATTTAGTCGCCCAGGGTGAAGATTTAGTCGCATATGCGAGTGATTTAACTTACTGGCAATGTGCTAACCAAGCGGCAACCTCCCGCTCCCTCTAGTGAAACCAAAAGTTGACTCTCCAAAAGGGAGTCAATCCCATAGACTCCCCATGTTAAAATGCCCAACTTTACAGCAGAAAAAAAACATGTTTACAGCCTGGTACAAAAATTATTTTGGTCTACATAGCTAATTTTGCCCTTCCTGACAACTATGAGGAGGGTGAATTTTTTATAACTCATCCGTTTAAATTATATTAAGCCTTAAAGTTCTGCATAATTAAGGGCGTGGCCACTTGAGTGACAGGTGGATTGCCGCTCTGCTCTAGAGTGTGAAACTTAGAAAACTGGCTTTAAAGATTTGCATTTGTATAGAAAAAAATGATCGCGATCTCTCTCATTTGTTTATCTAATGAAGTGCCGACAGATATAGAAGTACACAATAAATGCGGTAGACTTTAATGAACAGTAAAACAAAGGCGGTCCAAGATGGCAGCGGTCGGCTCCGCCCACTTTAGGCTTCAAAAACGCTTTACAGAAACCTACAGGTGACGTCACAGACACTACGTCCATTTTTTTTACAGTCTATGGTGCTAACACGTTTGTATTTCTTCTTCGCTGCTCTAAATAGTGGTTGCTTGTGTGGCAACACAGCACAACTTCCTGTGTTTGCATTCTGAGCAGTGAAGAAGAATTGATTTCCGATTTGCAGCTTCAAGCAAAGCTAGCGCGCATAACTACAGGTCTTGTTTAAAAATGGTATCGGATCGGTACATGGGTTCAAGTACTCGCCGATACCGATGCCAGAATTTTTTGTGATATCGGTGGAATTTCTGATACTAGTATCGGAATCGGAACAACCCTAGTAAGAATGTAACTGAAAGGCGAGTGTAATGGTTGTAATTTTGCTGATACTACAGTACTAAATTGAATGAAGCCCAGACTGCTTCTATCTCAAAGGCAACATGACCAAACTCATTCACAAAAGCGAAAGAAAAAAGTTGAATGTTTATATAAAATATTAACATGATTAAATAATCATCTCAGACACACACTGTCTCTATCAAGTATGTCTTCAAGCAATTGATTTGACGATCAAAGCCCACGTAGAAAAGATTAATCTGTCTTGGGAGTGTGAGGTTGAACCTTCATATATAAATAATTATTATGAACATTAATAATGTAAACAGGCACCCTTTACTTTTTAATAAAGATGTTGTGAAATATCATTTCTCTCTATAACAGGGGTCACCAAACTCGGTCCTGGAGGGCCGGTGTCCTGCAAAGTTTAGCTCCTCCTACCCTAATCAAACACACCTGAACTAGCTAATTAAGGTCTTGCTAGGTATACTTGAAACTTATGCTGCCTTCACGTGCTATCGGAATTAACGTAAATACGGGTTTCCTCATCGGAAATTGGACATGAACGGGCTTCTCAAGTTGTTTTTACTACTGGGAAATTCGGAAATAATTTTGATACCAGAGTTTCCGAGTCGGGCGGGTCATAAACTTTAAACATGGTGGAGGTGACAATCATTGCTGCTGTCAATGCTGTTCTCACAACTTGTCGCTAAAGTAGTGTATTTATAGGCTAGATATGAACGATCATTCGAAGCATATTGTATATTTTATAAGCAGTGAAATAAGCGTGTATTTGACAGAAATTCCAGAATTGTCATGTGTAGCGCGGTGAATGTTTATATGATTGTCAACCAATGGGATGCTACATTTTATCCTTTCCGACATTAAAGCATTTGAATACGACAAGCTTGTAATCACGGCTTCATAAGTAGGAAATAGAAAATTTCCGATAGCACGTGAAGGCAGCATTGAAGGCAGCATTACAGGCAGGTGTGTTGAGGCAAGTTGGAGCTAAACTCTGCAGGACACCGACCCTCCAGGACCGAGTCTGGTGACCCCTGCTCTATAACTTGAACCATGGGTCGCGGAAGCGGGGGTGCCGCCCGGGTTACTTTTGAGGTCTGGTACAAATATGACATGGGCTACAAAAAACAAAAAAAAACATAGGCTACAGGCTCATACATATGGACGTTTAATCATTAAAAGATCGCGATCTCAATTAAAACAACTCCGCTATGTCAATTAAACCTTTGAAATCACATCACATTGGAATATTTAAACCTGCTTTCGCACAACCACTGATGAATAGAGAGCAGCGCTCATCATGTTGCCTAAGCTTTATGTTTGAAACAGTCTACACAAACATTTCTGTGTTGCAAACATTAAATAATAACGAAAGTATTGGGAGAACAGTTTTTAATGCGGATATAGACTCTGATCTTGCGGCAGCCGCGATCAAAACAAGTAATTAACCTTTGGAACTAATGATAAGCTTCAAATATAGATTGTATATGTCACATTATGCCAGTACGTGGCAAACAAACTGTTAAATTTATTGGATGTCTGAATCATTCAAGAGATTCGTTCATTCGTTTTTTTTTTTATGATTT
Organism: Acrossocheilus fasciatus; assembly: GCA_036784905.1. NCBI lineage: Eukaryota > Metazoa > Chordata > Actinopteri > Cypriniformes > Cyprinidae > Acrossocheilus > Acrossocheilus fasciatus. The sequence continues at coordinate 4,645,477 of CM071946.1, forward strand.
TTTAGCTATAAAAGAACTCATTTAAATTAATAAATATTTTTAAATAGACTCATGCATTACATTTTAGACATTTATAATATTATATAAAACATTTTGTCAGAAACTCAAATTACATATTTTGTTTGGTTGTCTAATGTTTGTTTTCAGAATAGTAAAATACATAGGCTAACATATCTGACATGTGACTAATACCATTAGTACTGTTCATAGCCTATTATGTTACTATGTATGTTTTATGAACTATGTATGTACTATGTAGTTCTGCAACCAATAACCCCCCTCCTCCAATCTTTTGGTTCGTTCCGCAATCCATGACATGCACTACATATCATAAAGACAAACAACTCAGACCTGCTAATACACATCAAACATGTGAGTCGGTACTGAGCATGTGAAAATCACCACCATAAATAATAAACCATCCTGTCCAAACATTCACTGAGTATCACCACCAAGAGCTTATAGAAATATTGAAATGTTTAAAATGACTGGGTGAACAAAAAAGAAAAAGGTTTAAAAAGAATCCAAGGCAAAAGGTGAGAGGAGAACTAGAGAGGTTATTATGCAAATCCCTCTGTTCTCAATCTGGCCTGTTCTTTCCCAGTGGCCTTGCTGCTGTTGCCACAAATTCCTGGGTGCTGCATGATTTACGGCATGGACGGCCATGCCACCTGATGCCATGTCAATGCAAATATGTGAGGAGACGTAATTTGATGTGGCCCATTTGAGGGCGGCAGAACCAGGTGCCCAAAGGAATAAAGTATTTTTTAGAGAAATGTCCCCCTTTTTTTTTTTTTTCTTTTTACTAACAGTATTACCCACATTCTACAAAATATCTTTTTTTCACAGAAGAGTAATATAGGTTTGGAACGACATGAGGGTGAGTAAATGACGACATAATTTTCATATTTTAATTGAACTATCCCTTTAGGCTTCGACCAAGACACACTATATTGATTTCGACCTTTCGAAATGCAATTTAGTCAGATAAATCCATTCTTGTTTGATCTGAGCAAAGCACAGAAGAACTGGCACTTTTAAAAATAAAGCTTCTGGAAAAGCTCAAGTGAACAGGAAAGCAAATCATAGACTTCAAAACATGCCCAGTTGCATCTGGTCAAGTTCTCACAGTGGCAGTGGCTAAATTATTTTTAGCACTGCCTCTCGTGAAAATTGTGTTTTGGGGCAGGTGGGAGGCGATGGTAGACTGGTTTGTCAAGGTCACTCTCTTGGTGAACAACTCTGTTGAGTCCTGAGGCCTCTTTAGGGATCCAAAAGAACTGGAGCAATCATTTCTCAAAGTAGCATTTCCTATGACCCAAATTCATCTTTCTGAATTTCTCCATCGTGGTTTTAGGGTCTCCACTGAGTTAAAACTTAGGACTGTGCAATATGTGTAAGGGGTTGCAGCTGTATCTCTAGAGTCTTGGCTGAGTATTAACCAAAGCTCATATTAATAAAATATCATGCAAGGACACATTGTGCACCTTTGAATAAGGCTTGCTAAGAAAACAGTATTATAAAATGTACAGTACAACGTACAAGCACAGTTTCCAAGCAATGTGTACAATACAGTTTTGCAAGAATAAATTAAAAACACATGGTGAATGTGAAGTGAATGACACACTGCACAATCAGGTGGTTACAAAATCAACCAATCACTCACACACATACATATGAACATGTTTTTTCACCAAGGAATTTCTGAAGTATGTCGCCCACTCAGTGTATTTCATCATGGTGAAATGATGTGACTCGTGGTGGTCTCACTAAACCTGGAAGAGAAGCCTTATGCTCTTTGGCTGCCACCTACACACACTATAGCGTAGTGTTGTTTGGTCTTGTGAAGAACGAGAATTAGACAATGAAACGCACTATTTATTGTGCTTTACCAGTGGAAACAACAGGAGAATCACTACCTGTATGGCCAAATAAGCAGAAAAGATCTGAAGCCAGAAGACAGAAAGACCAAAAAAAAAAAAAAACTTAAACATCGGTATGGTAAGCCATCAGTAAGAAAGATCTAATGACTCAGTTGCTTTTGTTGTTGGGGAATTAATTAGTGTGTAGATCGATCTCTGGGTTGGGTATTGTTCAGGGCTCCAGACAAAAAAAAATAAAAATTAAAAAATTAAAAGAGCAACTGGCTTCTATAAAAAAACTAAATTAGGTGCCAAATTATTTTTAGGTCCAACAGAATAAGTGTGTTTTTCTTTCTAACACTTCAACATTACAGTCATACTGCCATATTGACAAAAAATAATATCTCAATGTTTTCTTGGATTTTATCAATAACGATAATTAGACAATATTTTGATGTGTGTGTTATTGTGCTACCTTAAGGACTGCCGTTGACTCCTAACGGTTTTTATATTCTTCATGTTCTGTCTGGTGATCAGTTCACACTGATAGAAATTAATCTTTTCCAATAAGTTTAAATAGATTTTTACCTTTTATGAGCATTTTTACCTTAATAAAGCCATTTTTCTAAAATTGTGCATTATATTTTGAATCAAATTCTTACATTTAATCAGTGAATTAGAATAATAAGACATTTGGGCTGTTACCAAGCAAATTAAATCAGTATCAACAAAATTCATCTTTGCAATGCAGAGGAAACACAGAAGCTGCATCTGAAATGGCACTTAGATGTATTTAAACACTACTGTTTAGTGCAGAACATGAATGCATTTAACCTGCGATTACATTTGATATGTTACACATAAAACGTTGAATACTGTTATTTGAAATTATTTAAATGATAAAAAGAAACTTTTCATGTGAAATTAAAACCGCCAGTAGGTGGCAGCAAGTCACTGTTAATAAGTGAGTCATTGCGATTGAACCGAATCATTTAAATTCATTCAGAAACTAAAGAATGCACTCTAAATGCATTCTTAGTCTAGAATTCACGTAATGTATGCGTGCACTCTGTAGGGGTGTTCTGAATGGTTTTTGCAAAATACTCAGTGTCAAATCTAGGGATGTAACGATTACTGGTTTGATGATAAACCATGATAAAATTCCCCACGGTTAGTATTAGCATTTCATATTTTAATTATCATTAAAACCGTATTCGATTACCGCGATTTGAACAGCTCACGATAAATAAATACTGTCCAGCATAAAGCACAGTTTTAAGTAACAGTCTCACGTGCGCACAGCCCGCAGAGTAGTTTCGTTTTGAGTGAAAATAGGGCTGAAAAGCTGGGAGGTTTTAAAAGAGAGCTAAGGGAATTATACAAATGAATATATGAATGAATTAATTATATGAATGTACCCTCTGAAGGTTCTGACTGTCTTCAGAAACGATTCAATGGCATTTTGTTTTCATCTTCGCTCCATGTAATATCTAAAGGAAGTGTTCTTAATTGTAATACTGCTTTGCTTTGTCCACGGAGGTTACGGGAAACAGCTGTAATTCAGCTGTTCCATATAAAGCGCCACCTGCTGTCAGAAAGTGGATTTACAGAGACTTATATTTACATTCAGCCTGTGTGCAGTTTCTGTCTGGCCAAAAACAGACCGAATTTGCATGCCCTGTCGTAAATTTTGACCGGTTGATGAAAAGCTTATGTGGATTCTACACATTTAAACAATTCAGATAAGTTATGTATAATTATTTATGGAGCAGAAAAAATACATATAATCATTTATTAATCAATTATCATTTTATTTACAGGCTGAAATGTGAGGTTTACCTTTTTATTAAACTTTTTCAAAGCTTTATCTGAACATTTACATTACATATTTGAACGTGCTATTAAACTGTTGTCAGTCAAATTGTCATTTAAAATCTGAACATCATTGGTAACGTTATTGTTTTAGTGATTATACAAACAAAAAATCATTTTATTTGTTGTTTGTTGATTTTTAAATTTCAAACTTGGTGAAACGATTTGTGTCGGTACTTTTTGAACATCTCCAGCACATTTTAACAATACCGTGATAATACTGATAACGTGATAATTCTGGTCACTATAATCGTGATAAGAAATGTTCATACCGTTACATCCCTTGTCAAATCGCACATCGTTAAAACAACAATTAGGATATTATCGCTGATGATATTGCACAGCCCTACTGTCATGTGTTTGTCTCATCTTTTCTTGTCTTAATCAGCATTTTAATCCATTTTATATATGTTCTGAGAACTAAGGTTTACTTAAAGTGAGAACTATACGAAACTATATACAGTCACAAAGAATTGTTAATTACACAGAATCTGTGCCAATATCACGGACCATAACTTATGTCAGCATCACTCGGCAATTGAGTGTAGTTTGGGCTCCTCCTCAATGCATCCTATAAATGTTGTTATATTTCAGTTTTTCTTCATTAGTAACATGCAATTTTATAGTTGTTCAATTTAATCTTTAGCTCCTTGCATTGTTTCCTATCATGTTGACAACAGGTTAAGTAAAAATATGAATAAGCAAAATAGTGCATAAATTTAGCAAAATGCTCCTCTTGACAGTTACTTTTTTAGCTGACTGATGAGATTATGGACGCCAAATAGTTCTTCTGAGGTAAATGTATTGTTACGTGGCATTGTTTAAGCTTTACACATTTTCCGCAGTTCAAAACACTGAATATAAATATGTATACTTAAATATTTTCAAAACAAGCTGTATGTGTGTGTCTTTATATATAAATACACACACACACATATTATGTAAACAAAAACTTTTATTTTGGATGATTAATCGTTTGACAGCACTAGTAAAGAGAAAGATATGATGGGTCCTTCAGCTGCTTGAACTGAGGCACTAAAGCAATCGCTCATTCTGCATTAAAGAGCGCCAACAACACTGTATTTATTGTATGAATTTCGTTATGACTTTGGCAGAATTTTAAAGTTGATACTTTGTTTATTAAAAGGCAACAAAGCACAAAGCTTATTCCGATTACTGGACGGCAAGCGTGTTAAAAATAATATGAAGTTCATGCATTAACAGAACACAGCACATAGACTAAAAACCTTGATAATAAGATAGTATCAATTATAAACAAGAATTGTTAACGATAACTTTTTGTGACATTGGTTCAACTTTGCTTTTTGAACCGGAAGAACGAAATAGCTCCATAAAATAAAACAAATAACATTTTTCCCTTAATAATAGACATAATGAGTGCAATTATTGTTTTCACTGATGTGCATCTGTTCATATGTTAATATCTCAAAAAACGTGTTTTAGGGTTTCATGAAACTTTAATGTCCACACAGCTGACAGCTTTAACTGTTGTAGTTTGTTCAAGTTGTGCATGAAATATACTGCTTTTCTGCACCTGTACTTCAAACATCTCTGTGATTTTCAATCTATCTCATGCTGCACAACTGGAGATGCTTTTAGCCGGTGTGCCATCAGCACTGGTGTTCGGCAGAGATGAGGACTGTTACCTTTGATGTGCATCGTCTCAATTTATGACGTCAACATAACAAATTAGGTGATCGCAAAACAATCAGGAAAAACGGCATTACATGCAAATTTCTAAATCATAATACGTAGACAGACCTCAGCAAAGACTTCACTCACAAATTAATATTTTTGGTCACAGTCTGGAGCCCTGTTCAATTCCGATTCTGATTCTGTTCAATTCCTAGTTTCGATTCCAAACATTGTATTATTATTATAATAATAACGTGATCAAAAATCAAAAGCTTACAGAACACTTAGGGCAACAAGACTAACTTCTGCCTATAGCATTCAGGAACTACTCAATGTCTCTTTCACTCTCATTAATTTCAGAATAAAAATCACCCTAAGGAATATGAAAAAAAGTGCCAAAAAGTGCCAGTTTGAGGCCAAGAATATACTGGGAAGCAACTGTTGCCTTTCAAAGATTTCCTTTACAGATTTACCTTCAATTTTGTTGGATTTTAGTAGGGATGTCCTCTAATAGTCGACTAATCGTTAGTCGACCAGAAGAGGCTTGGTCGACCAAAATTATATTAGTTGCAGAAAAATTTTTTAAAATCCACAGCCGAGGTCACGCAGTTTGTGATGGACAGATCGTTATCGGCTAGTCTATGGTAATACAGTACATTGGGCAGGACATCCCAGGACCTCAAATATGGCTTATCATCTGAAATATGCAAGTATTAGCAACTTTACATGGCCGCTCAATCTAATGTTATCCTAGAGAAATGTGTGCTATTGAAGTGTCTGTGTGGAGCGTGGAGCTGAACAGCAGCGTGCTCACTGCAGGACAGATGGAGGCGCCCTCATTTTTGGTCATACAGATAAGAGTAATACATCTTTCGAATCTGTAAAGACTCTACGTTTATTTGTGTGCACTCACAATATAAACAAATTGCGCTTCTGTAAAATAATGAAAGCAAACAGGATGCGCTTTCTGCCGTCTCGGTCTGTGAACTTGAGCGTGAAACTCCATGTAAATCTTTGCCTTACAGACATTAAAGGGGGGGGTACAATGCTGTTTCATGCAATCAGAGTTGTTTATACTGTTAAAGAGCTGGATTCTCATGCTAAGCATAGACAAAGTTTCAAAAAACAATTTGGACGTATAACCGAGTATTTCTGTGCCAAAAATGTTACTTTCGGGTTCCTACAAGTTTCGGGGAGTTTTTTTTTTGATCGTGGCTCTTGCTGACGTAAACGAGGGTGGAACTCCTTATATGGGCATTTCTCCAGGAAGAACGCATCAACCAGCTCGAGAGCACGCCCATCAAAGCGCTTCATTCAGCAGCACTGCACGGGACTCGCTCGGGAAGAATGTCTCTAAAGGAGTGCGTTTTTGGTTGTGAGGGAAAGATAACCTTGTTCAGCTTCCCGAAGAACTCAGCATTACGTAAACAGTGGATGCAGTTTTGTTTTTGTTTTTTGGGGCAGCAAACGGAGCTCCTCAAGTGCGTTTGTTGACGAATGTTTTATAAACAAGGCCCAGTTCGACACTGGATTTGCATTTGATACTGAAAGATGGAGCAGTCCCAGCTATAAAAGATCCCGGTCATGATTCAGAACTGCAGACGGTAAGTGAAACGTATCAAATGTCTGTGTTTTGTTGGTGATCGGCACTCAAGTGCTCGTCACTCTTTAACTCCGCCCACGGCGTGCCTAAATATAATAATTGATAAAACTCAAGACTTTTTGGAGATATGAACGATGCAATACTACTCTATAGGTACTCAAGATTAACATGTGAAACTGTGTGTTATGTCCCCTTTAAAAATATCTACAGAGAGTGAAATGTCTACTTTCAAATGCGCCAATTCAAATGGAAAACAAATATTCTCAGATTATGTAATCCGTATGTAACATGCCTAGGCTACATGCACATCTACTACTGCGGAGATGACGACTTCATCTCTGAAGCTGAAAACAAAGAAAGCACTAGTTTATCAAATTATTAAAATGTTAATGCAGTCTCCTTACTGTTTTCACTGACATGCATAATTATTACTTTTGCCGGTGAGCTGTGGCAAGTTTTATGCATGTGCTTGAGCACTTATTAGGCTATGTAGGCAATTAAAGGCTCATAACAATGATTTAAATGGTTTATTAATAAACGTGCAAATAGTTGACTAATGCATAAAATTTACGACTACTATTTGACTAGAAAAATCCTTAGTCGAGGGCAGCCCTAGATTTTAGGAAGCAAAAGGAGCAATACATTTATATACACAAACACACACACGCACACACACAGCCTACCCACGACATTTTTCATCCCAACTCCTCACTCTTAACTATTCTCATCCCAGATTAGGGATAGGGGTGTTCTCTGGTCTCTGGCTATATTCTGGGCTCAGAGCCCTCCCTCAGGACAGCACGCCAAATATGCTTACTATTTGCTCAATCCGATTATATGTAAGTGCAAACTCACGAAACGTAGATGGTTGTTTAAAATAGGTACATACCATAATATCGGTAAATCGAATGATATACTGAATCGAATCTATCGAAATCATATCCTATACTTTAAGGTATCGGCAAATATTGTATCACAGATAGAATCGATATCATGTCATAATGTGACAAACCCTCCGATTTACACCCCTAGTGCTTTGAAAAAAAAAAAAAAAAATCTCTATAAATCCTCTAAAAGCACAAAAATCCCAAATGGACAAAAACATCTTGATGCAATTTTTATAACACAAACAGTTTCTAAAATGTGCTACTCCATAACTAGATCAAATCAACTGCTTTCCTTAACAGGCAGGAAACTAGGTAACAAGTTCTTGTGGCAATTTCAGTATGGTCAGTAGCAGCTCAAATGGGCTTTATCAAAGTCAATGAAAACTCTAGAAGTCACAGGAGGGGCTAAATATAGCAATGTTCAGCTAGTAGTGTTCATTAAGCACAGAGTAGATGAATGAATTGCATTAGCGAAGAGGAAATTGTCAGAAGGAAAAATGTGCGAGTATTACCAAAAATAGCGGGGCATGATGTCTCTTTCATGTCTCTCCAGATCTATGCACACAGCAGAGGAAACATTCCTACATCTAGTGAAAAAGCAAAGCCTTTATTGTTTTAGACACAAAGTTTTGTGGCCTTTTGGTGACTTTGTGCTATGTGGTGCAGAATAATGTTTAAAGCTACATGTCCTGGTGCTGTGCGCTCATGCTGTCTGTCTGACTAAGAGACGGCCGGAGCACTGACCATTAGCCGATTGATTTTCACTGATCCTCTGTAATCTGCTGCTTTAATCTCCATCTCTGGGGCTTTAGACACATAAACCAACACTTCACAGCATTGACCCCCATAAAGCCTACTGGAAACCTCAGATGCTAACTGGTCTCCTTCTCTGTCAGACATCAATCTTACCCAGGATTTACATGCAAATCATTAGTGGCCGAATGTGTGTATATACTAGTCCTGTCAAACGATTAATCGTTTTTGTTTACATAATATATATATGTGTGTGTGTGTGTGTGTGTGTGTGTGTGTGTGTGTGTGTGTGTATATATATATATATAAAAGACACACATATACAGCATATATTTTGAAAATATTTACATGTATATATTTATATTCATATAAATTATATCATATACAAATATTTTTAATATATAAACTTAACATTTTTCTTAAATATATACATGCATGTGTGTGTATTTATATAAATAATAAATATTCACAGTACACACACATATATTATGTAAGCAAAAACTTTTACTTTGGATGCGATTAATCGTTTGACAGCACTATTATATATTCATTTTTTTCTCTTTTATTTAAAAATACATTTTGTTTTCATTTGAATTTTAAATAATTAATCCTCTGATTTTTATCAACTCATAAACCCCCTGCAGTTTCCTCATGAACCCCCATATAAATATAAAAAACTGCTTGCTTTTTCAATCAAGACACACTCCAATAATAAAGACTCACCAGCAGAGAGCAAAATTAAAGGGATAATCTCTCAATAATCTGCTCCATCTATTAGCATCACATTGACAGTGTGATGAATAGCCTTCTACACACAGCATAATCTGCAAATGTGTCTGTTCTCACACAGGTCTTTTCAGCAGAATAGCATCTAATGAGCAAAGAATACTGAGTAATGACTCACTAATGCAAATATAAATGCAGACTGATGCAAGCAAACAAATGCTGGTGCCTGATATCCATTATGAGCTGGCCCCAACTTTCAATTGTTTGCACTTTTTTGTGAAACAGCAATAATACATGATACACGGGGGAAGGTAATGAGTTGAATGACAGTTCGGCAGGTACGATCAATGCATAATTACCACTGTGACCAATAATAATTACACTGGACAGCAGTCACGGTCAAAGCAAATAGAGCCCAATGACTGCCTTGGATATTTTTATACAGAACGGAAGTTGATTTGTAGTGTTTAGCGCTATTAATGCTGCAGGTGGTAATGCTCCCTGCGCTCAGTGACCCTCTCCGATTCTCCAGTGAAAATGTTAATGAGTGAGACGTGCATAAAATAGTGCTTTTAAAGTAAATACAGGCTACAAATGAAGAGTTGATTTGCCAAAAGAGATGACTCCGATTTTTAAAATGTTCAATAATCATGTTTTTTTATTTTTTATTATGTTATCATGCTTTTATTGTGTTTTATTGTGCTAGTTAACTGCATTTTTTTGGTAATTTTTTAACTTAATCAAATTGAGATTAATTGGAATGCACAATGAAAAAATATGATTTTTGAAAATTGTTAAAAACGGAGTTATCTATTTTTGCAAATGAACTCTTCAAATGGAGTTACAGAAATCTTCTTATAAATATTTCTACATATTCTATTATATAATATGCAAATTATATATATATACGTTATTATCATTATTATGTATACATTTCAGTATAAATATCCAAAATCTTGCATTAACATAAAATAGGAGTGCATGATTATTAGAAAAACAAAAACAAAACTAAATCATGATATGACTTAGTGCAATAGTGCAATTAATGAATAATTGTAATGCACAGTAATGATCAGTTGCAATGGTAAAAAAAAAAAGATATTTTGTTTCTTAAATTTTATAGATAAATATAGATTTTATATAGGGCTGTGCGATATATCGAATGCAATGATCATGCGCATCTCATCAGTAAAGCCGGTTAGTCGTAAATCTCCATCACCTGCTTTCAAATGGAGCGGCATTTAATACACAGAGCCGTAGATCACTGACAACCTACGCAGTATTGCGTTCATTATCGCAGATGAATCGCCTTTGATTATGAACACGATATTGCGCAGCTTGTCAGTGAACTACGGCTCTGTGTATAAATGCCGCTCCATTTGAAAGCAGGTGATGGAGATTTACTGCTAATCACAGAACCGGCTTTTACTGACAAGATTATCGTGTTTGATATATCACACAGCCCTAGTTTTATAATTAAATAAAGTTTTAATATTTTTAAAAAGCAATCACAATTTTTTATCAGACATATCATAGTTAGATTTTTTTTCTCCCCAAATTATGCAGCCCAAAATAAAACATCAAGAAAAATTATGATCTATATCTGCCTATTTATAGCTAAAATAACCTCTCCTCTTTCATGATTAACCAATCATGTGGTATGCCTCCAGGTGCACTAACATGGCTTTCTTCGGTTATCACACAACGTAATCACACATTTACTCAAGCCAACAATGGACACAATGCTCCTTCTAATCAGAACTGAATTAATTCATAAAGAAACCTCTTCACACACTGAAATGTTCCAATCTCATTTTTCATGTATTATGTTTGTCCTCCAGCTAGAGCTAATAAAGACTGTCAGATTCCTCTTGTAATTGTGGACTGGCTAGACAAAGGTCATAGAAATAATTGGAAAATGTTTTTATTGAATTATTATTGGCGTAGGGCAACAGGGAAGCTTATCTGCTCTTGCCCTAGAGCTGTCACATAACACAAAGTTGACCATTTCACATTACAGTTCTAAAAATAGGTTAACAGCAACACTCTCCCACTCTCAGGGAGCCAAACAGACAAACACAACAGCACACACATTAACTAAACAGTTTAGATATAATTAAAGGGCTTGACTAAATGGGTTCAATGTCCTCAAATTGATAAATGAGCTGTAAATGGGTCACATTTTGAATATCGTAAAGCAGCTGCAGGCATATCTATACACCTATCCAAAGCCTGTTGCGCTGTCCAGTAACATGGAATTATGACACTGCCAAAATGTTAGACACTCCCACAGCACATTTACCAAGACACTGGGGGTCAAACAGAGACCGAGAGCGAGAGCGAGAGACCTAGACATACAGACAGAGAACTAACACAAAGGTGCCAAGGTCGGATTCCCACACTTTTTGACCAATTAATTTTCATGATTATTCCAGTTATTTTGTCATGCAAATGAGGGAGACTGCTCTAAGCTTATTAAAAAGAAAAAAGAAAAACACACACACACACACGTTTGTATTTCTATACTTGTGAGGACTCTCATAGGCGTAATGGTTTTTATACTGTACTTACTGTATGTACTATTGTCCTACACCAACCCTACCCCTAAACCTACCCCTTACAGGACACTTTTTGCATTTTTACATTTTGAGATAAACTTCATTCAGTATTTTTAATAATTTATTTGCCTTGCGAGGACATGCCAAATGTCCTCACAAAGTCAAAAATGTCAGGTTTTACTATCCTTGTGAGGACATCTGGTCCTCAATCTGTGGGTCTTACAAGACACACACACACACACACACACACACACACACACACACACACACACACACACACACACACACACACACACACACACACACACAACTAAACATTACTAAAATTAAACCAGTTTAAGTTCTATCTAAGTTCTAAGTTCAATCTATAAAATGTTAATTTACTTTAATAATATTATAAATGATACATATGAAAAATTAATAAAACCAACAAAAATAGATGAATAAAAACTATAATAGTATCTCAATAATATTAAAATAACACTGGAGTCACAATGAGCAATTTCAAAATAATTAATTAAATGTAAACTTTCATTTGTGAGCATTAACGTTCAAGAAAGAGGGACACTATTATTCCATGATTTCTAAAGGCCTGAAGATGACACTGAAAATTTCCTGAGTGTTTTATCTGTGACTGTGGAAACCCTGCATGGTACTACCATGGTATTTTAGAATAGACCCATGGGTCTTTGGCCATGTACCTTAAGAAACCATGATCCATTGGACATGTACCACGGTTCAGTTTGAAGGGACGTGAGTTAGCAGGGTATTCAGTTTTGAATACCCTGCTAAAAAAGCAATAGAAGCCCAACAGAAGCCATCACAGAAATTCTAATGGTTTCCATTAAAATACCATTATAAACCATTAGCTTTTTCCAGTAAAACCATTGCAAAATTCCTTTTTGTAGTGTGTTTTGGCCATTTTTCCAATAGGATTTAACATCCCACCAATAGAATCCATCACATACCAGTAGACTATGGAAGCATATGTGTAGCAAAATTCAATGTGCAATGTAATATGCAAAATGGCAATGCAATATTCAAAATGGCAATGCAATATTCAAAATGGCAATGTATTTCTGTATTTAAATTTACATTTTCCATTACCCCATATGTGCAAAGTTTGGTGCAGAAGGAAAATGAAAATGAAATTATAGTATTTACATTTGCCATTTCCAACAGTAGTCTTAATATGTAAAGTGCATACCATTTTAACGCTTTATAAGTAGCGAAATTAAAATGAAAATATATAACCCGAATTGATTTGATATGTGTAACATGTCCAAGCAGAAATGGTAGCAAAATGATCATTTAAATGTTATTTGTCCTAAATGCATTTAGACTAACAGTTAGGACACTTGCGATTGCATTTTCATCACAACTCGTGGGATATGTGTAGCAAAATTCAATGCGGCTTTGAAAATGCATTCCGAGCTAACCACGCCCACCCTCTGTCAATCATTGCGTCAAGGTGGGGATTGGCGGAAGCGTGTTACGTTTAGATCGCTCGAGACATGGCGGCTGGAGATCTGATAATATCGTTGAATTAATGGTACCATTAAATATACCATGATTTTACTATAGTAAATATAGTTTAACTATATCGTTTGTAATTAAACCACAGTAGCCCCAAATTTAGGCTAGTTGTCTGAGACTCAATGAAATGTACTTTACCATCACAAACCATAAAATATAATCTACTTTTACTATAATATTCATTTTCATAAATAAACAGAGGTCACAAGTTAACACGGGCACATTTCCTTGATTCAGCCATGTTGTACAATGTCACGCCGAGAGTAAATTCAAAGCTGCTCGGTAGCTCAGTGCGCTCATTACTGGCATCCCCACAGCGTGACTATTTTTAGCACGTGTTCGAAACCCGTGCCAAACAGACTTTTCTTTCTTTTTTTTTTTTTTCTTTTTTTTTCTGTAATTCAGCCGCTACGGGCGATCATACCATTGATTTGTAATCATTACAAGAATACCAAAATCGTGTAATGAGCAAGTGTGCGTTTATTAGACAGTTTAATATCACGGCAGTTTGAGCTTGCAGAATTGGCGAATCTGCTGCGGTCGTTCCATCACATCTGGAGCGGAGACCTGAACCAGCAAGTTGATCACCAGATAACACGGAAACCAGTAAAACCGTAACACCGGTCGTCCCACTAGTTCTGTCACCTACATACGCGTAAAAATCTGCTGATCTCCGTTCACGCTCCACTTCATCTGCCAGTGAATTCAACGATATTATCAGATCTCCAGCCGCCATGTCTCGAGCGATCTAAACGTAACACGCTTCCGCCAATCCCCACCTTGACGCAATGATTGACAGAGGGTGGGCGTGGTTAGCTCGGAATGCATTTTCAAAGCCGCATTGAATTTTGCTACACATATCCCACGAGTTGTGATGAAAATGCAATCGCAAGTGTCCTAACTGTTAGTCTAAATGCATTTAGGACAAATAACATTTAAATGATCATTTTGCTACCATTTCTGCTTGGACATGTTACACATATCAAATCAATTCGGGTTATATATTTTCATTTTAATTTCGCTACTTATAAAGCGTTAAAATGGTATGCACTTTACATATTAAGACTACTGTTGGAAATGGCAAATGTAAATACTATAATTTCATTTTCATTTTCCTTCTGCACCAAACTTTGCACATATGGGGTAATGGAAAATGTAAATTTAAATACAGAAATACATTGCCATTTTGAATATTGCATTGCCATTTTGAATATTGCATTGCCATTTTGCATATTACATTGCACATTGAATTTTGCTACACATATGCTTCCATAGTAGACACCATTATAGTTTCTATTAAAACCAATACAATTCATAAATTTTCTATTGTGTTTTGGGCAGAATTCTATTGGTTCTTTCAGCAGGGTACCATGGTAAATAGCGTACATACAGTGGGACACCATGGTATTACCATCTGTTATCACATCTGAACTATGGTACTGACACAGTACTTTTCTGAGACACGAGAGATACATTTCCATAACTTTCCAACATTAAAATTCATGACTTTTTGGAGTTATTAAGTTCCAACAACCAAGTTTAACATTATCGTAGAAACAAAGTCCAGCAGAAGCACAGGCAGCTGTTCAGGCTTCATCTCATGCCAATGCGTCAGTTAGTGTCATATACTCACAGGCGATGTAGGCGATGAGAGCGAGGGCGATCAGGATCTTCATCATTCTTCTGTTAATGACTGTGATCATCCAGCTCATCCGCATCATCCTCCAGCACACACGGCATTGAGCTCTTCCTCACCACCACTGCATCTCACTCTCATCTATCACACACTCATACAGCTTACATGAGACTCGAGCCTGCTACTAACTAACTAACTAACTAACTAACTAACGATAACGGAGTTATAACCGACGAAAGTTTCTGTATAAACAGCTGCAGTATGTGAAGTAACACAAGCGCCTGCCGAAGCTAACCAGGCTAACTTCTTCTCAAAACAATTTCTGCGTCAAAACAACATCTGACAGTTTAGGTAGTGCAGCGTGTTTATGTTCAGCAAGCATCCGGGTGAATCCAGTTCATCGGTTAAAGAAAATAAAACGGCATTTTGGTTGGCAGTTATCTCGCTGAGGTCAGTTAGTTAGCCATGTAGCGTCATTACTGTAGACCAGCAGCTAAAGATGCTAACTAACTACTGTAATATGGCGCAGTATCACCGGTATCTGGTTAAATCCTCCGTCTAGTCCAAGGATCGCGGTTTATTGATGATCCAATGTCATTAATCAAGAGTTCAGCGATAAAGCGACTTCACATCAAATTCTCAGAGCAGGATAACATAAGCGATGCTATCTGTTATCGATTAAGCGTCCTGCCGCGATAGCAATGAATTAAAACTCTTTTGTTTTCGGCTCAAATAGATGCAAACTATCTGACGAGCTCGTGTAAGCATTTTGATATTTTATTTCTGGTATACGTGAATATAAAAAAGGCACAGGCTTTTTCGGTATGTTTTCTTGTGCGTTGTCAGAGGAGAGTAATCAAGCACAGAATTATTCACCATGAGAACAGTAGCCTATTCATGAATAACGTGTGGAGCGACGTTAAAGTGCAGTGATTTTCCACGTTGACTCATACCCCTGTGCTTCATTTGACTATTTCATGGTCTTTGGACAACCAAAGAGGAAAAACGCATAATTGGATAAGTAACAAAGCATAATTATTTTGCAACACTTTAACCTAATTCATTAGGCTACATTAGGCCTATGTGTTGTGGTGGTTCTCAAATGGCAACTTTTGTTGCAGAACATTGATTTAAGATCAGACACATGTCCCCACACTGGGCCAAAATGCCTGTTGTGCAAAAAATCTCTAAAATAAACATTGACCATTGAATTTACCACGAACAGTATAGACCCAAAAAAAATATGCACAAATAGCCTATTTATTTGAAAAATACTGTACTGTTTTGAAGATGTCTATGATTTACCAGCCAAACACTTGGCTAAAAATGAATTAGTATTAGTATTACGCGGCAGGTAAATTGGACACACCTTGTTTATTCGCCTTTGACTTTAGAATTTGCATTTGGCCTTTTTTTTTTTTCTTTCTTGCCGTCCTTGAGCAATATGAGAGCAGACATGGAACCTATGTCAGGGTCACAATCAACCAGCTGAGAACACGTAGTGCATCCAGTGCCCAGAGGCAACCATTAGTATGCAGGTATTTGCAGTGTTCTGAAAAATAAATTAATATACATACATACATAAAAAAATAAAATAAACAGTTAAAGACTGTCCACAGAACTGCTAAACATTAAATTAAATCTCACTGAAAATGTATTCAAAATTTTTGACTGGTGTTTGCTCTAAATATCTGTCTGCTTCTTTCCTTGAGCTTTACAAAGTGCTTTATCTTAGCTTATGGCAATACCTGAGGAGGCTGTAAATCAATTTATGGATTATCAGGTTATTTCACATCAGGTTTCCACAACAACATGTTGTGCTTCAGGTTGGCGAACAAAATATTTCTGTCTGATGTGACTGCTACTAATTTTGCACATATAGAGAAGATTCAATGTTTGTCAAGTGACTTGAAATCTCTCAAACGTATGTGTACATTTTGTGTGCATGTTTTAATATTTAAATGAGAAATTATGTTAACATTTTTGCAGAAATTTTTATAACAACTACTACAGAGTAGTAGTGTGCAGAATAGAGTTTATGCTTTCCAACCTCAACACCAACCTTAGTTTTTGACATTTCAGAATCAATAAAACAGTGCTTGCTTCATTTTGTTTGTGAGTACTAGCTATATCACCTTATCCTGATCTTGTCAGGACAATGATTCACTCTGCACCTTTTGCCCCTGAGGCTCTATGCCCTGTTGCAATAACAGACAGCTAGAAATATAATTTTGGAAGGGTTTCTTCCCTTTAGAGAGGGTAAAAGGCAGACCATAGCAATACCTACCCAGATCTTTGCTTACATTGTCAGTGATGAATTCTCTACTGACATTCCTATAAATTAATTAATTAATACATAAATAAATAAATGGCAGACTTTTAAAACTGACCATTTTAAAAGCAATTTTTTTTATAAATAAGATTTAGTTCTTTGGGAAAATATTAGATGGATAAGTATGACATTTGACTGAAAATTCTTAGTTGAACAGGTTATGAAACTGGATTTAAAGCAGTAAAATGATTGACTGATATTAAAACGGGTTATTAATAACCATGTTTACACTGTATTCTCAGAAATCCATGGGAACACAGTATGACTAATTAAGTCTATGAGCTTATGAAGGACGAAATTAATTTGTGCATTGGTTAAGCACATTAAATCATAT
The DNA here is from genome assembly GCA_036784905.1 of Acrossocheilus fasciatus. Lineage (NCBI taxonomy): Eukaryota > Metazoa > Chordata > Actinopteri > Cypriniformes > Cyprinidae > Acrossocheilus > Acrossocheilus fasciatus. Next base: position 4,663,232 of record CM071946.1, read on the forward strand.
CAAATTAATTAAACACACAGCTTCTCTAACTGCTGGAAAACATTTGAACATCAAATATCCTAGTGACATGTAACTGACTGTTGATTTATTTTTTTCACTAATGCACTACCCTATCCATCAACTCCCTCTGATGTCTAATGCCGTTTTCCAGAGCTGTGGTGTTTTTGACCTCTGATGAGTTGATAGTGTCACTTATTTATTTATGCATTTACTTGTGCTCCGTTTGAACGTGTTTATATGTCTCTGAGAAATATTCCCTGAATTATTCCTTCTGATTTAATACCAAAACATACATCTAAACACCTGTGTTGCATATATATATCATCTCGCTGCTGAGTTGCTGTTTATGAGTCATTTTACTTAAATAATTTTACATATTTCTGCATGAAACATGATACTCTATGAGAAAAAATGAAGATAGGATTTGTTGTCAGAAGGAGAATTCAAACAGCTGATAAAAACATCACAATCTGAAAGCAATCCATACGACTCTACAGTCCACTCCAGTTTAAACCATTGCTTCCAGCTAAAATCCATAATATTGCTCTCTCCTGTCAAAAAAAAGTGTCTTCATCTAAATCAGTAGAAAAATCAAGATCAGTCACTGTTTTCAACTGAAAAAAGTTCTAAAAAATATGTCAGTGAGATATGTTTGGTGTGCGATGAAACCAGGGGTGGACTTTTTCACAGAAGGAGGCATTATTATGGCTTATAGACTAGAATCGACAGTTTGGTTAAAAGGACTTAATGATGGATTTGTTTCTCACAAACACACAGCCTTTCACATCACAAGATGTTAATTGTTCACTGCAGAGGATTCATTGTTGAGCAAGTGATGTAATGCAAAATTTCTCCAAATCTGTTCTGATGAAGAAACAAACTCATCTACATCTTGGACAGCCAGAGGGTGAATACATTTTCAGCAAATTTACATTTTTGGGGGGTGAAAAAAAGACAGCAAATTCTTCACAAAAAGCACTATTTTTATACGGGTGGATGGCATGTTTATTTACATGCAGTGGTCGAGTCCATTTTATTCTGCTGTAGTTGAAGTGTTTGTTGAAGTGGATGTAATAATATATTGAAGTGGCATGCACAATTTCAAGATGACGTGTCGTTGACAACAGGATTGACCTAAATAACCCCATCCATAAAGTATGAATAGAGCAAATAAGCATGACAGCAAGGCAAACAATTCACCACAAAGCAATAGAATGACAGGCAGAAACAAAAATATACACTTCCAATGTTAGAAAATGTTGCTCTGTCTAATGGCACAGGAACAGGCTGAGAAAGGTGCCCAGACAGCTTATAGAAAATATATACTGTCCACTAATACACTCTCACACTCTCACAAACACATACTCTTGCTCACAGAGTGAAGGAGGGAGACAAGCAGAGCTGTTTCTGATATGACTGTGATCCAGTCCTTTAAATCCACAGCAAAAAGCAACTCAGCAGAACGCCTGTGTGACTAAAAGACTTTCAAGATTTTTTTTCAGGGGACATTTATAAAATATATCCCTCACAAAACACTTAGAGGGCAAAAAGAAGACCTCTGGTACCAAGCCCGGGAAAGACAGGACTTCCCATTTGAACCTCCAAATCCAGCAGCCAGTGGGTGAAACAAAGGTCGATCACAAAGATCCATCCAAATCTATTCATATGTTTTCAAACCTTAAAATTGATACAAACTACTACAACACACCCATCTTATACTTATTCAGAGGAACAAGTATTCTCAACAGTGTAGTGCAACCAGTGGCGGCTCCAGGATTTTTTTGTTATAATTATTATTATTAACACTGTAGGCATCAATGAAAATTCAAAGCAGCTTTATTTCATGCACCGATTTTCAAAAACAACCTGTTTAACGCGAAATACGTTTCGTGTCATGTTTTTCACTTTACGAGCCACAAGATAAATATTAAGGGAATAATTTAAGACAGTTATATACCGTTATGTTAAATTACATCCGTCTCTTGTTGCCTCAGAAAGAATATGCGCCGTTAATGCAGCGTTAACCGTCAGGTTTTTTTTTTACTTTCACTTTCTCTGTAGTGAATTGACGTTCACCGTCTTGCGCAAACTTTGCCCGTTGCTTGCTTGAGTTGCTTGACCCCTCCCTCGTATTATTAATTGTTTATAGGCCACATATTAGGCAACTTTTTTTTTTTTTTTTAGGTTTTTAATATTTATTTTTATGTTAATGAGTGTGACACCACAGTTAAAAAACAGGAAAATCTTTTGGAAATCCTTGGTGGGGCTGTGCCGGGGCTAAGCAAGTTTCTGATGGGGCTATAGCCCCGTCAAGCCCCGCCCTGGCGCCGCCACTGAGTGCAACATCTACATTAACACAAACTCAGCTGTTAATGGACAAGTGAATGCATGCGTTTTACATCATGTTTGGACTCTGTATTCTGGTTGTGGTTTGGAAAGTGAGAAATTCATTGGTAAAAGTTTCAAGCATCCCTTCACCTCAAGGTACTTTCAGATTAAGGACCTTCGGCACCTCAGGGCCTCATCTGCGTGTTTCTAGATTTTAGGACTCGTTGGTGCTCCAAGATATCAGCATCCCGCAGCAATTCATGTTCAAGGTTGTTGAAATGGATTTCTGCTCCTTTCCCTGTTGCATTCTTATCAGCACAACCAGTGGAATATCATTTATCCAAACCTCTTCCAGAAACCTTGGCATTGACCCATTTGACCCTTTTCATGGAATGATTTGTACTTGTGATGACAAATCTCCATATTCAACAGCCATAATTCCAGTGTATTTAGAAACCTTACTGCTCTAGAAATAGGCTATTCCTGATGTGCTGATTTTGTACAAGAAAGTGTAATAAGGAATATGGAAAACTTAAAAAAAAATACAAAAAAATCTTAATATTGAGACTTTTTTATATATATTTATATAATTAGCCTACTGCTAAAATGAAAAAAAGAAAGAATACAGTATTTATCTGAAATAGAATAATTTTGCATATTATAGGTTAAATGTCTTTACTTTTTAAAAAATAAATTTAAAGCAATCTTTTGCAATGCAATGCTTATTGCCATAAGCATGTTTAAACAGCTTTGGCCTGTACAGATTTATTTTTTTAAACCAGCAAAATACTCACACAAACACATAATTCCATGATAGCATCACAGATCATTGAACATAAATCAATAGTGACATGGAATAGATTAACTAGTGATGAAACAGATGATGCTCCACAAATGATAAATACTGAACACTGAAGTGTATAATGAACATGACACTGATGGCACTGGTGGTGGACTAATATCTTCATAGTCATCTTTCAAACTCACACCTGTCCAACCTTATCTGTGTTTTTTTGACACACAGAGTCAATCTGTGTGTCAATACTGGCATTTGTACTTTCGCAGACTTATAAATCACATTTACAACTGTGGTGTAGTAACACTCTACATGCACCACACTGCCCTGAAGCAACACAAAATCATTATGAGTGATGAAGTTGAGAAGTTGATATGATATATTGGTTGTTGCGTTGGAGGCACACTGTTGTGAGCATGCAGTCTGAACTGAAGGAACTGTTTTGCATTATTATTAGTCACTAGAAAGTCTGGATTAAGTTTCACGTTAAAATCATATACATGTTTATGAACTTCAAAAGCTGATTCATTTATACATAAAAATTAGCATTTTTTTACTGGGTTACCAGATTCTGGATGATTTTTTTTTTTTTTTTAATTAATTCATGAATTTTGTTTTGCCTCAAGCACATGTTTCTGTTGCTCCATGTAAGATATACCATTAAATTCGAAATCGTGGTGTCAGTGAAATGTCCAAAGAGGAATTAAATATGGCAGGGCAGGAAAAAGGCACTTCAGATGACGTGCAGGAAAAGTGATGTTTTTGCACTGCCACCAGCAATTTCTTTCAGAAATTACATAATTGTCACCAATGCAAGATGAACTATGAAGAATGAAATTGATTAAGTAGGTTATTTTGTGCAGCTTTGTTTTGCTGTAGGCCTATTCAAATTCACTAAAGTAGGTCATTTTTGTTGTTAAATACACTGAAAAAAGTGCATATGCCTTGTCATTACTTGTCATTATTTATACTTGATCTGGGGTCATCGAATGTGGAATTCACTTTTACATGTTGTTTAAACATAAATGTGTGTTGGCAGTGTCTGTACACATCCACCATATAATGATAAAAATCCACCCAGTGTTTTTTTGTAATCCCTATAAATAAATCCCCTTTCACGAGTTCACACTTACATATAATAAACTGAGTAAAGGTTATGCGTATTTGGCGTGCTGTCCAGGGAGAGGGCTCCAAGCTCGGTACTTACCCCCGAGCCCAGGGTACTCCCCCTGTACGGGGAGAGGGGTCCGAGCTCTGCATTTAGCCCGGACCCAAGCGTTCCCCCCATGCTGGGGTAGGAACAGGCTGAAGGTGAGGAGTCGGGGTGGTGGAGGGATGCTGAAAAACTAGAACTGATGGAGGTAAGACTGCTTTGGTTATTTATAGGGGTTCTCTCTCGAGCTGATTGGATAGATGGTGTGATTGCTGATGATGAAGTGGCTGCGTTAATTATCTGCGCGTGCTCTTCCCGAAATTTGTTAATAAAACATCACTTCTCAAATCAAGCCATTCTCAGATTCTTGGCTGTGTGACATCACACAGACACAGGCCCCTCCCACGATTTTTGACTGAAACTGGTATCTTACCTTAGACCCACCCTGAGTGAGCTGTCATCAGTCTGCCATTGTTTCAATGCTGGCGGGTGGCTGAAGCAGGAGTAGACAAGAATGTCTTCTAAGGGATTGAGGAGTTTTGTTGTTGGATGTAATAATGAACATAGCAGTCGTCATTTACTGCCCACATCTGAGCCCCCCAATCTACCTAAATGCATCTATGTTGGTGCGAATCATTCGTGATCCAGCTTCACCTACAGAAGTAGTGAGTATAAGGTTCTTTTATGAATCTTTGCAAATCACCTTTCCTAATTACGCGCTTGTTAGCAAGTTCAGCAGCTAAATGCGACTAAAATAAACAGTAAGGGTGTGTCCGAAATCGCATACTTCCCTACTATATAGTATGCGAAAAACAGTATGCGAGGCGAGTAGTATGTCCGAATTAATAGTATTCAAAAACAGTAGGCGAGAAGTACCCGGATGACCTACTGCTTCCGCCCCGAATTCTGCAGTAGGCAAATGATGGACACTTTACTATCCCATGAGGCTGCGGGAGAGGCGGCGTCATATTCGAAAAATGGCAGAAAGCCGTGACGCGGCTGTCTTCAAGTGTAAAGTACCTCAGGGAAAAACATTGTTGATGTTCATTGTGGTTAACTTGTACTTGCTTAACATCATCCAAGTAAACGACTGACTTGTTGAGGGTTTAACCAACAGATGAAACGATTTTGTGAATTGGGTGTAAAAAGATCTCTAATCATTACCGATCAGATGGAGTTACGTTAACCTCAATGTAGTACATCAGCTTGTTAACGCTGCTTTCTTTAAATAGACGGTTCGTTAAGCAGTAAGAATGTAAATCAATAACAATGTTCGCGCAGTGAAGTGGGCTCTTTAAATTTTCACGCTGTTGTGAAGATGCATGACACATGACAACGTCAACATGGCGGATGTAGTACGTCCGAATTCCATTCATTCTACCCTCATTCATACTATATAGAACATACTTTTTTAACGATCGAGAAGTACGTTCAAATTCAAATGTAGTACCTACACATGTAGTATGCGATTTTGGACGCAGCCTAAGGCTCGTCACCCCACAGAAGAGAGGGGCGGGGTGAGCAGAGCTCATTAGCATTTAAAGAGACATGCAGCAAAACAGTTTGGTGTGTGCAGAGCTGTTTTTGGCAAGGTAAAAGGGTGTTGTTTTACACTACCATTGAGAAATTTTAACCAAAGTAAGACTTTTCAGAATAAGACCCTTAAGAATCATATCAACTTGTGGAAAATGCGCATCCGGTGACCCCTTTAAATAATTTACTTTTCTGTCATTGAGCTAAAGTGAATTGTTTATTTAACTGAAAGTAAACTTAAGTTTTGTTGTCATAATTTAAAGTATTTGCTTCACATGAAATCAAGAATTTTGCGTTATGTGAAAACCACGTGACCACTGATGTCATCGAGGCTCGGTTTGAGAATTTTCTGATCGACATCCATCTTGTTTTCCCGCATTAAGCTGACACACAACTCCACAATATCGGTGAGTAATTATACAAATAACTTTGAGTTTATTGTTACTACAGTTGATATGTATGTATATGATGATTTTGACCAAGTTAACTGCTTAACGGGAGTGTTTTGTCTTGTAAATATGGTGGCATACATCCGCACATCTTTCTTTGTGTGGATTGCGTAAATTTATTGACATGTTAAGAGTGATCAAAGAAGCATGGATCAAGGAAAATAAGAGCTTGATATTTTAAGAGATATTAGCCATGAAACTGAACAGAAATTGTTCACCTCAAAACGGCTCTCTTTGCTGTTCACGCAGCGCGCACGAGACCCGCTGTTTGAAATTTAAATATTTCTAATGAAACCTGAGAGATTTCTGTCCATCCATTGAAAGTTCAGGTAACCAAAACCTAGCATTACCTAGAACGTCGTAAAGATGTATTCCATATGAATTGAGTGTTTTTTGTTGTTTTTTTTGGAGAGGAGATATGATCACTTTATATGATGAACAGATTTATTTTTTGCTTTTATTCACATATAAACACACATACATTTTATATGGATTCATTTTATGATGCCTTTATGACTTTTTTATGAAGTTTTGGTTACGTGGACTCTCACTGAAGGGAAAGAAAGGTTTCATTATAAAATATCTTAATTTGTATTTTGAACATAACCAAAGTCTGATGGGTTTGAACTACAAGAGGTAAATGATGATGATTTCCTCAAAAAATGAAGCTACAGATAACATTTTTCCAGTGAATTGATGTGTCTAAAAAGCACCAAATTGTAACATGTATTGAAATCTATAAGGAGTTTATAATGTTGACCTTGCATTCTAATGTTTTTTTTTTTCTTTTTTCTCAGATTTGTCCAAATGTGAGAGACTGTCTTTTTTCATTTTTTACTTTTTTTTTGTTTTGTTAATGCAAGTTCATCTGAAATATGAGTGACGTTTTCAGTTGCACATGGACTTTCAATTTCTTGGATGAATGTTGTATTTTAGAATGTTATGCTTTTATTAAGCCATGCAGTTTCAATGCAGTTTTCACTATTAACTGTTGTAAATTTTTCCTCAAATTGGAGTGGAAATTGTGTCAATGATTGTTTCACTTGATGTAATAAACATTTTTAAATGTTTGACTCTCAAGAGTGTAAAAAGCTTCATTTTTTTCCCCCAAACAGTAATTCAATAACATTTAACACAGTAAAACTACACTCTGAAGGTGATAAAATATATCTGGATATTTGATATAAAAATATGTAAAAATTTATGTTAATCCAAAAAGATTTAGTGATAATTTGGGATATAATCATGTAAAAAATATATTTGGTTGACAGTGAATTTTTAGTTTCAGTTGACTATAGAAATTTGATTTGGTCACCCATTTACATTCACTACTATTATACAGATTGGAACAGACAGGACAATTTCAAATTTAACTCCGAATGTGTTCATCTGAAAGAGGAATGTCAGACATGCCTAGGATGAATGAATGAATGAATGAAGGATATAAATCTTTGGCTAATTTTCATTTTTGGGTGAACTATCCCTTTAAGTTGAGATAAAGTAAACTGATTATTTGTAACAAGTTGAAGCAATTTTTATTTTATTTTATTTTTTTACTTTTTTTCCAACTAAACATTTTTTTTTTCTTTTTTTTTTCAGTGTAATTTGTCCCTTGGCTTGCAAGGATTCATGAAGGGGATTCATCCTTCTTTTACATAGCCAGATCATTTTCTTTACATTACTTTGGTAATGGTTATATTCAATTAAATATTTTAGATTCTCAGATGCAAAATTGACACTCCACAGGTGGCACAGAAGCACTTGAAACTGAAATTTTGAGCAGGCGCAGAGCAACCATAACTTAGCGTAGACATACAATGGAACCTTTATCAATCTTCAACACTTATGGCAAATCAATTGCAAGATTTTTTGTAAATTGCCAAGTTTCCACACAAAGAAAGTTACAAAAAGTACTTTCATCCGTGTCTTCATATGAAATCAGCTCAGGAGAAATGCTATAAAATTATGTGTGATGGAAAAGAAATGAAGAAAAGCTTTTCCTTCAGACAGTGTTTGTCACATTTGAGGGGCATTTGAGGCTTCCAGTGCAGCTTAAATACATGCCTGTCAAAGAAAGTCTTTTTTATTTTTATAAACTGCCCACGTATGTGATTCAAGTTCAAGCTGAAAATTTGGAAATTCTAGGAAAGAAAACTGTAGGTAAATGTGACAATTCATATTAGATATGGATGAAGTGAATGTATTGCACAAGAGGTTAGGAGATATTTCAATGAGGTTCACTTGATGTAAAGTATTAATTTCGAAGGCAGTGCTTATTAATGATGATTCATTCGGTTCCAAACACTCTTTATGTTTAGTTGAATTGCTTTGTTTCAGGTGGCTAATTCCTTTTTAAACAGTTTTAATATCTCCATTTTTGATAGACTTTATTCCAATATTTTTTATTAAATGCTTTGCTAGACTGTGGGACAAGTCAAAACAAGATGGGATTTCTTTACACCACTACAGGAACCTAATTTGCACACCCCATGCATCATGCCTCATGGATTGATGAGAAGATGAAAGTCACGGGAAAGTGTCAGCATAATGTACCTGGACCTACGCCTCTCCTCAAATAAAATCAACCTATGATCTCCTCTGTTCAAAGGACAAAATCATTGTTCTGAGCCAAACAGTCAGAGACGAGAGTGGTGCTGCATAATTTTCTCAATTTTAAAAATGCCCAAATCACATCCTGTGAATAATTACTCATTGCCTTACAATCGAGCTCCTGCTTATATTATATTATATATATATATATATATATATATATATAGCCAACTGTTGTGGTTTAATCTTGTGAATGCAAAGAAACATCTGTTATGTCCATTTTGGTATGCAAGTTAATTTTAATCGTGAAAATACAGACTATATTCTTGAAATAGATAATACATTGCAGTAGAATGAAGGCAAACTCTCTAATCATGTACCACAGGGCTTGGATTTTATGGTGATCCATTAACACTCGCTTAAGGACATTAATCACTGTTTAGTCCTAAACACATCTGCTGTGGAGGCCTTTGAGGACAACACTTTGTTAATGAACCATGCAGCAACTGCTAATGATAGAATCTCAACTTTATGAGAAGAGCTCAAGTTGTCTCGAAAACTCCAGTCTGGAGATGACCTAGCAGCACTGGTTATAAACAGCTCTTTTTGCTCTGATTTCGGTAACAAGCTCTTGCACATTTTGCTCATGTTTAAAGTGAAATATCCAGTGAGTGGCAGCAAAAAACATCTTCAGTATTTTTCAAAACAGATGAACATGAATCTGGCAATGTTTTATTACATTGGTTATTGTATCGCTGCAATTGAAAATGGTAAAATAATGCATACAATACACCCTTAACCTAACCAATAGTTTAAAACAGATAACAACACATTTAATGAAACAACCATGCCATTTTAGCTTGCTTCTACAAGTCTTTGAGCTCTTTTAAGTGTTTAGCATTGAAAATGGATTGCTGTACTAGGTGAACTTCTGAGCAAGTTTACTACATAATAAAAGCCATTTATATGAAGCTGGCTGTGATGCAAACATCAAAATATAATAGTTTACAAATCAAAACTTTATCAAAACAAAAGGCAGTCTCTTGTGAATGTGTGTACGATAGTCAGCAGAAGTTACACAAAACTGTTTATATCATTTTGCATATGGATATTGAAAAACAACAACAACAACAACAACAACAACAACAAAACGCATGGATTCGGTACAGGAGGCCTTTATTCACCCCCCGGAGCCGTCTGAGGCACATATTATTATGGATGCGCGCACTTTATTTAACTGCATTTGGACTGTTGAACAAAAACACGTGCCTACCCCATTCTAATGCTCGGAAGAGCCAGGATAATTTTGAATATAACTCAGATTGGATTCGTCTGAAAGAAGAAAGTCATATTCACCTAGGATGCCTCGAGGGTGAGTAAAACATGGTGTAATTTTCATTTTTGGGTGAATTAACCCTTTAAAAGACAAATCTTGGCTAATAACTATTAACAACTCTTTATTATCATAGCCTTTTTAGTAGAATGCAAGTATGATGATGTTACTTTTCCACTGATTAAATAAAACTATTGACTATTGAAAATATGTATTTGTACTTAAAGTGTTTTAAAGATTTTTAGAAGCTGCTTGCACTTTTATCCATTAACTGATAAAACTAGACACTTTCTGCACCGCCATATGGTGCATATACTGAGACAAAATTATAAGAGGATGACTTACATGAACTCTGTCCACTCTGAGGATTTATGGCACATCGCTCACACTCTCCATGTAAGTGTGTGTGAGAACAGCTCCCTGGGGTCATGTTTGGTCTCTTTGTTTTTGAGGGGTGAGAAATCTCCTCTGATCATTTAAGCATTCTGCTTACTAGAACACGGTTTAAAGGCTTTATTTGAGATGCCAATTCAAGGCAGTTCTTCATGTTCTGTAGGAAAATGAACAAGGTGAATTTATAGAGGAATAAACAACTCTGTGTTTATAGAGGAACATCAAACTAAACAGTCATAAACCACCAATACAAACAACACTGAATGGACAACACCCTCTTTTTCTATGCATAAGCTGATCGAAATCTGGACAAGGCTGCAAGTACACAATGAGGTATTTGTGATTCTTCTGTGTTTATACAACAGGACCTGAATTACAGACAGACACAAAATAAAACAGAATGACAACAACTGTATAATAGAACAAGATCAACACTTATGACAAGCTGAGTAAACACCATTCATAACAATATATTCATTTATTGCATCATGTCCTCTAGCTGTGCCACTTTTAAATTTATAAGCTGAATAGGGTTAGCTGTATAGAAATTAAAAGAAGGTCATTGGCCTCTACAAAAATAAGCTCATGTGTATGGAATTATTATGTATGGAATGTTATTATTATTATTATTATCATCAGAAAATATATATCTTGAATTTATTTTAATGTTTCTTATACCATTTGCAAATCTTTTTGTTCTTCTTCTTTTTTTAAGCATAAATATAACATTTCTGAAATTTTTAATGCTTAAAAAAAGTTTTTGCTTCTCAGTAAATTAATCTTGTATAAATGGTGTAGATATTTCTGGCTAACAAGGCCAAAATACTTCTTTTTTTTTCTCAGTGAGTGAGTAAATCTGATATTTCAAAATATAAAAAGAAAACACTTTATGTATAATATATTTTTGCCTTAAAATGTGTGGAAAAAATACCATGTCTCATGAGCATTTCTAGTTTATTTTAATACAGCAACACTAAAACACGTCCTGTTAAATAATAAAAGTATTAAATCATGAAACCAAAATAATACCTTTTCTTTTTGTGTTTAACCTCATCTTTGGATATCTGTATGTTCACATGTTCTTTCTGTAGCTTGTGTCATTTGAACTGTGACAGTCTGAGTGCATTTAATTCAGAGCTTTGTCATTCTCTCTGACTGTTGTTCTCATGTTTAAATATTGCGACAGCAACAATTAACCTTAACATGCATTTCTAATGAGAACAGAAACAGCTAAAGGGGCAAAAAATCACATCCTTCTGCTTACAGAGGAATATTTCTTTTGAAGTCTCGAACAATACTGCAGTAAAACAAATGACCACACATTTATCACTAAGACAAATGACCAGAGGTTCTTCCTCACTCCCTTTTTACATTGACAGCTATGCAGATTGCTGAATAGTTAAGTAGGTGAAAGCGTATCCATCCGGTAGTAATCTTTGCAGGCTTTAGTCGGCAGTCAGCTATAAGCATTTAGACCTGTGATTCTGATCCCTGGCAATATGAGCTCCCTGAGGGGATGAAAGATGTGAACAGATTTAGAGACATCAGTTTCCTACTGTTTGCATTATTTTTTCTTTCTTTTTTTCACAGTACATGGAACAAACCACAGGCTTTGAGATCCTGCTATTGTTGACATTATTCTGCTGGAAGGTTCTATGAAAGTGATGTACTTTACCAATACACTGATGAATAGGAGTATTACAAAACTAAAAATAAACAACAGTAGCCTACATCTTGTGCCTAGAGCTACCATTAACATTACAACTAAATTATGTCCAACATTACTGAGAAAACAGTAGTATGCAACCTATGTAGTGACAGAGGAGAAAACATTAAAATAACATGAAATTGAGGATGGATAAAGAAGGATGGGGTGGAAATAAACGAAAAACAGGAGAATAGAAATCTTCATATATTTAAATCCATCAAAGCCACAGTTTTTTTTTTTTTAAGTATCATCAATAAACAATCTCCCAAAACCATCTTCTTTTATGAAACAAAACTTTGTTGCTATTAGCGTGATGTAAATCACCCCAAATTATCAATTTTTCTTTTATGCCAAAAATATTTAGGATATTAAGTAAAGAAAAACTTATCAAAAGTTAAGTAAAATTCATTGCTAAGGACTTCATTTGGATAACTTTAAAGGCGATTTTCTCAACATTTTGATTTTTTTGCACCCTCAGATTCCAGATTTTCAAATAGTTGTATCTCAGCCAAATATTGTCCGATCCTAACAAACCATACATCAATGGAAAGATTATTTATTCAGATACTTCCAGATGATGTATAAATCTCAATCTCAAAAAAATTGACACTTGTGACTGGTTTTGTGGTCCAGGGTCACATATAATTTATGGAAGAAGAAGAAAAAAAGAAGATATTTCATGTAGCCCAAATCATGTTCGTTTTATGTTATGTATAGGTTTATATCTTTATTTAATGTTTAGAGCAATATTCAGATGTATATGTTATGATGCTGGTAAATAATGCACATCAATGTTTATTAGTCATTCATTGTTCACGGAAAAGCAAAGTTTAATGAATTTGAATTCTATTTTACCACCTGTATGATGGTGGTTATCTGTAGTAGCCTATTTTAACATAAAAATTTGAATTTATAAGTTCGAGTAGGTTGGTGCACCTTGTTAAATGCATCAAAATCGCCAGAGGTAACTGAATTTGTGGTAGGTCGCGTCCTGCATGTCAATTACAATGAGCTCATATCGCTCTCTCGTGACGTCAAGATGCCTTTATATTACACGCCTGTTGCGCGTTCAGCAAAGCTCGCGCACTCAGCTGGAATACTGAACGACGGGTTCACAGCTGGGACTGAGAACAGAGAGCATTTTCCCTCTAGAATGCAACAATGTGTGGATACATAAAGTAGCACATGAACGGACACCAAACGGTCAACATTAATTTGCAGCGACGTCGTTAAAAGCTGTTAACAGTTCAGAAACCCTGATGGATACCGCGGACTTTAATAAGCAGAACTGTATGACTGCTACTTAGATAGTCAGTTTGCGTGCCTGTTTTGAGCGTCAAGCTAAGCCCATCTGTCAACAGTTCAACGTGCTCTCAAAGGTGAAGCGCGCTGTCAGTGATGCTCACGCGCCGCGCGGATGCCCTGAGGTGTTCTTTAAACGAGAATAACGGGTAACAGAGGCGCTTACCTCACAAAATTCAGCACTGACTCAAAACAACTTTCCTAACTATTCGTAAGGATGTTTTTCGAGCAGGGTGATTTAAACTACAGCTTTAACATGAGCGAGGAAGACCGGTTAACACTTCTGGACGGGGACTGGAGCGACTCGCCGGTGGAGACGCTCTCACGCGCGGGCTTCATCGCTCTGTCCGTGTTCCTAGGATTCATCATGACTTTCGGCTTTCTCAATAACTTTGTCGTTTTAGTACTCTTCTGTAAGTTTAAGACGCTCAGGACGCCGGTTAATATGCTGCTTCTTAACATTAGCGTCAGTGACATGCTAGTGTGTTTGTTTGGGACGACCCTGAGCTTCGCGTCCAGTGTGCGGGGACAGTGGCTGCTCGGGAGGCACGGCTGCATGTGGTACGGCTTCATCAACTCCTGCTTCGGTACGTAGGCTACTCGAAACACATTATTAAGCAGCTTACAGAGTTTTTGTTCACAAGTTGTAAGTGGTAGAGTTTCAAAACTCTCAAATTTGACCACACTTGTAACAGCTCGTCATTCAAAAACCTGTCTTTTTTTGTGCTTTCATTAGGATGGCTATTTATGTTTGCTTTCATAAAACCATTGTTTCAAACACAAGATCATTATGACATATACTGAGAACATTTGATTTAATCAACACACCAAATGATCATCTTTCAAGTTGGTAGTCTATTGTCAACAATCAGGTAGTTCAATTCAAACACTTCAAAATGTTCACAAATCACATGCATTCTCTGGGAATCAAACCAATGACCTGCTGTTGCTAGTGACATGCTCCACTCGTTCAACTAAACCCATAAGTTTCCAAAACAGGGTTTTGCAATGATGCCAGGGTGAAGTTATTAACGTAATTTCGTGAGGAGTACGCCCATAATCTTCCAATTTACATCCGAGTATAAAAACATCTTCTTACCATTTCAGTTGTTAGTTCTTTCGGCCTCCCTCCATCTCCTCCTTTATGCAAATTTATTTCATTTATCCTTCAGAGCTCGAGTAGAATAGTATCTCTTAGCCCTCCTTTGCAGACATACACTCTTAAAAATAAATGTGCTTCACAATGCCATAGAAGAACCTCTTTGTCTAAATGGTTCCATAAAGAACCTTTAACATCTGAAGAACCTTTCTGTTTCACAAAAGGTTCTTTGTGGCGAAAGAAGGTTCTTCGGATTATAATAAGGTAAGAAAGAGATGGTTCTTTAAAGAACCTTTGACTGAATTGTTCTTTGTGGAACCAAAAATGGTTCTTCTATGGCATCACTGTGAAGAACCTTTTAAGCACCTTTATTTTTAAGAGTGTAAAGTAAAATATGTTTACCACTAAAGCTAAGATGGACACACAAACTCGTGAAGTACCATTTTTTGGTTTCCCAAAGAACCTTTAGTGAACATACCTTAAAAGAACCCGTTAGTGTAAAGAACATTTTATAATCCAAAGGACCTTTTTACATACAAAGAACCTTTAGTGCAATGAAAAGTTTCTATGAATTTTAAATGTTCATGGCACCATAGATGCCAATAAAGAACCTTTATTTTGAAGTGTGTACATTAAAAATATAAAAAAATCACCTTTGTCGAGTCTAAATAAACATACATATGCAAACTGACACAAAACCTGTAATATCTGTATTATCTATCTAGTGTTGTCAACCGCAGGTCTTACACCTCAAGATGTTGGGTAAACCTGCTTGGATGGATATGAAAGAATCTAAAACCTCCAAACATCACATCATCTCTAACATATCTAGAAACTGGGATGCACCATTAGAGTTTTGGTTTACTCATAAAATATGTTGAGCTTACTTTGTTTAAAAAATGAAGTAACAATGAACGGATCAGCTTTTTTTCAGTTGATCTGTATTCACATTGGGAGTATAATGGTATAGCTGATGAGCATCACCAAGGTCATGAGTCTAATTGTAATGGAATGCATGAACTGATAAAATCTGTAGTTTGAAGGCAACATAAAAGTCTCCCAAATGTAAATGCATCTAATTGCATTTTCATCACAGCCTTTATTGGAAATGTACTGGGGATTATCAGTCAGGAAGGATGTTAGCTAAATCATGTAATGGAAGCCTCAAGGGGAAATCTGGACTGGCAGCTAAAACATTTTTTTAAAGCACAAATGTGTAAAATATAATTTCCCAGTAACATTTCAACTTGCATTATTATATGGTATTTATAGTAGCAAGGTTTATAATGCTGTTAGAGCAAAATACAAGCTGCGTGAGGCTTCTGTCACAAACTAAGGATAATGTCTACAATATCTATAAACAAAATAGTCTAAAGTTGCCGGTTAGACAGGCAGTTTGAAATCATGTTTCATAAATTAGACCACAAAGTACAGAGATGATTACAGCTCTATTGCTCTTTTTGATCAGGGTCTTAGGTAAGGGGTGAGAAAGAAAGTCTATCAAGTAATACTCTGCACTGCTCTAAATGCCTCAAACTACCCTTTATTCAGATGTTTGTGCTGTAATTTATGGGTGTGTTTACACTTGGAGTTTGGTTCTCTTGGTTCTTTTGTGCTGGACCAAAAAAACTAAAAAGTTAGTTCACTTAGCATTCACACTCTCAATTTTAACACCAAACCAAATTTTAATACTTTAAAAAGATATAAAACAGAAGGCATAAGGATGTAGTCCCAACCTGATTGGACAGCTTTTATGATGTAGCTTACTTTTTGCAAATCTTTGCAATCTTTGACGTCAAGTCCTGTTTTTGGTCAGTATACGTGTCTTTGGTCCGCATTGTGTTCATATATCAGTCATACCAATATGATATGAGTTCATGTATCAGTCAAACCACACCATTTAGCCATTTTGCAGACATTTAGCCATTTTGCAGACGCTTTTATCCAAAGCGACTTACAATTGGGGATACAAAAAGCGATTCATCTTGAGGAGGCAATCCGACAAATAAGCTAGCAGCTAGCAGGGGAAGGAATAAATAAGGAGAAAGTTTTTTTTTTTTTTTTTTTTTTTTTTTTTTTTTATGTGTGGGGTACCAGAGTTCATTTAGAAGTGGACTGAGGCCACCTGAAAATGTCTGTTTTTTTGGTGCGTAACAAGGTCTGGATGGAGGCATTCACACCTATTCAAATTTATTTATTTATCTGTAAATAACACACATTAATCAACATTTCTGTAAATGTACCAATGTTTAGCCAGTCGGCTAATTTTCAACAGCAGTCCTTTGGCAAGATGTTTCAAAACCCTTTAAAAATATCAAGAACACTAAACAAAACATCATGACAACAGTACTAACACTATGACAACAATCAGCGTTTTCACACAATCAACCATACAAGCACATAAAGCGACAACACACAACCTTCAATAGGTATAAGCATGCTGAAAAAAATCAATCATACATGAAGCACAAAAGACTCCAACATACCAGACAATTAGTAAATTATTAATAAAATAATCCAAAACATACCCAAAACATACATTTAGCCACCTGACAGCGAGCAAAGGTCATGGAACAAAGCTTAAATAATACCAACATTAATAGTAAAATGAGCAGTAAGATTTTATAAATTAAAAATGATCACATGTCTGTTTTTTTAACAGCCAGGCTTTAAGACTTTGTCTAAAGGAATGATATATGGTACACCTTCTTAATTCAGTTGGAAGTGTATTCCACAACTGAGAAGATCTTACAGAAAAGCATGATTGACTAAAGGAGGTAGACCTGAATGGAATTTCACAGTCTCCTCTCTGAGTAGATCTTGTAGATCTATTGTTTAAATTTTTCTGCTTAATAAAAATACTAAGTGGGGAAGGAGCTTTTCCATTTAAAATCTTGAACATCAGACAGGCATCATTGTATTTTATTAAATTATCCCAACTAAGAATATCATATTTGCAGCGTTGGGGGTAACGCATTACAAGTAACGCGAGTTACGTAATAATATTACTTTTTTTCAAGTAACAAGTAAAGTAAAGCATTACTTTTTTATTTTACAAGAAAATATCTGAGTTACTTTTTAAAAAAATTTATTGACTGACAGTTCGCTGTGTGAGCATGATGTTACTGTAATTCTAGACTAAATGTGATTGTGCATTAATTCAATGGCAAAGTGATTATATTTCGTTTCGTTTTTTATTAAGTTAATTTAGAAAAATGTTTGGAGCATTTTTTTTGTCCATTAAATACGTTTTTTCTTTCTTAAAGTAACGACCAAGCGGCAGCGACAGACCGGCAGGCTGATCATAGCCTATGTTTGATCAATTTAGCCTTCTCAAATCATCACGACTTGCCTAAAATAAAATATATAGATATAGCCTACTGAAACAGTTCAAGCATATAACAATGTTTAAACGATAAACCTAGATAAATGTGCGCTGCATCAAATAGTTTGTGCGGAGAATCGAAGCTAAAGCGCATGACATGGAGGCATCAGCTCAATCAATTGCATTTTTTTCAATGGAAACACCTTAAAAGACGCCATAGTTTTTGCTCATAAAGGTAAGAGTGATAAATCATTCAGAACTGTAAAGGGTCTACTCTTATTTGTGTGCACTCACAATATCAACAAAACGTCGTGCTTTTAAGAAAATGATGGGTTTTCTGCCGTCTCCTCTTGAACAGGAGCGCTTCACAAAAATGAACCGAAAGTCAGCGAATACATGCCTCACAGACATGATAAATATATCTATAGAAAGCTTTAAATTACTACTTAACGAAATAAATCAAATCGAAAACAAAAACTCTTTCATTATAATCATAACCTGTGAAGATGCACTTCTCTCTAAAGGCGTCTAATGAGGAGACGGCGAGTTAGGATCATCATCTTCATCTTTGCGACACTGACACAGAAAACACTAGTTTATTAGTAAATAATTCAAATATCTCCTTACTATTTCCCCCCGGACACATTCATGGTAATTTTGCTGGGGCTTAGCGGCAAGCTTCAGCCTATTGTGTGTATTTGAAGCAGAACTCTTCATCTGCGCTGACGGCGCTCTCTGCTGCTGCGGGACTCTAAACACCGTCGAGACGCACTTCCCAGTCTCAGCACGGTCTCGTGTTGTTTCCACCAGCGCGGCAATTTTTTTCAATCACTAATTGATGGATGTCTAAAATAAAAAAAAATAAGGAGAAGCCTAAAACAGGCCCGTGAGACGTGAAAATTGGCCCGATCGAAGCCCGGCCCTAGAGGCGTAAAAAAGTCGGGGCCGGCTGTCAGTCCCGGGCTGAAATGCAGGGCTCTATAGCGTTCCCCTCAGTAGAAATCATGTTTCCCCATCGGGGACAGGCACTCGATCTTTACTTAAATTGCATATGACAGAAGTGTCAACAGCTTTCATGCACGTCTTTTAAAATAAAAGTCTCGCATAAGAAAAACATTTTGAATTAATTTTTTTTGTTGTTGATGTCGTTTCTTTGGCTGTACACTCTGCGACCCACTCAGAACAGTGCCGCGACCCACTTTAGATAAACTAACAACTGTGCTTCATTATTTTTTTTTTTTATTGCTGAAGAGTGTTGAACCTTCTTCTCCTGCGTTCTACTGTACAGACGTGAATATACTTTTCCTTCAGCCTGAGGTTTATTCATTACACTTTTTGGTGTGAAGGGGCTTTTACATTTGCTATAAATAGAACTTCTTGTATTAAAAACAATCAAGCCCTGCTCATATTTAAAAAGTAACGCGAAAGTAACGTAACACATTACTTTCCATAAAAAGTAACTAAGTAACGTAATTAGTTACTTTTTGTGGGAGTAACGGAATATTGTAATGCATTACTTTTAAAAGTAACTTTCCCCAACACTGTATTTGATGATCGACAGTATCGACTGTCTTCTTCAAATCCAAAAATATGGCCCTAACAACACCTCCTCTGTCCATTTTCAACTTAATATTTTCTAGAAGGAAGCAATTTGGTAATTCTCAGTAGAATGGTTGGCTCGAAATCCAAATTGCATTGGGTGCAGTGTGTAAGGGCTACTATTAAGATGAATTAACAACTGTTCAGCAACGCATTTCTCTGCAATTTTGGAAATAACGGGTAAAATGCTAATAGGCCTATAGTTACTCGCCACAGTCGGGTCCCCTGATTTATAAACCGGAATAACAATGGCTGACTTCCAGTCCTTCGGAAACTTCCCTTCTTTAATAGAGGCATTAACTAACTTTGTTATTGGTCCAGTAAATAAATCTGCATGCCTTTTAAGAAATATAGAACCTAATCCAAATATATCTTTAGATTTGGAGGTTTTAAGAGAGTTCAGAAATATATTAACTTTAGATTCAGCAACCTCCATTAGAGACAGGGCACATTGAGATATAGCTATCTGTGGTGTAACCAAAGTTTCAGTGTGATTAATGGGGACTGTCATCTTTACAGAATTAACAAAATAAGAATTGAGAAGGGTTGCAGTTTCTATTGCCCCATTAATCAGGGAACCATTATTTCTAATCTCTAATTGCTTTGGTGTATTATTATGCCATTTCCCAGTTAGCTTTTTCAGTTTATCCCAAATCTGTTTTTGATTTTCCTTAGCTTCGCCTATCAAACTAATGAAGAAGTTTGCTTTAGCGACTCGGATGTTCTTTATTACCCTGTTTCTTAAAAAAGTGAAGATGTATCTGTCGGTCGTTAACTTGGTCTTAAAGGAACACTCCACTTTTTTTGGAAATAGGCTCATTCTCCAACTCCCTCAGAGTTAATAAGTAGAGTTTTACCGTTTTTGAATCCATTCAGCTGATCTCTAGATCTGGCGATAGCACTTTTAGCATAGCTTAGCATAGATCATTGAATCCAATTAGACCAGTAGCATCGTGTTCAAAAATGACCAAAGAGTTTCGATAGTTTTCCTATTTAAAACTCGACTCTTCTGTAGTTATATCGTGTACTAAGACCGGCGGAAAATGAAAAGTTGCGATTTTCTAGGCTGATATGATTAAGAACTATACTCTCATCCTGGTGTAATAATCAAGGAACTTTGCTGCCGTAACATGGCCGCAGCAGGCGCAGTGATATTACGCAGCGCCTGAAAGTAGTCCCCGCAGCTTCACTTTTAAGGACAAGTGAGACACACCCGGTAAAAACACATGTGTGTCAACATCTACATTTGTACCAGATATTAATTCATTCCAATTAATGTTCTTAATTGCCTTTTCAAATTCACATATATCATTCTTAGGTATTCTAAATCGGCAAGGCTTTGTATTAGAAATCAAATAATCAAATAATAATAGCTTTTTATTAAGCTTTCTGGCTATAATGATTAAATTATGATCAGACAAGCCTGTAACCATGTTAAAAAGATTTAATTACTCTCTCAGGTTTATTACTGAATGCCAGATCTATCTGATTACTGGATGTGGAGGTTATCCTAGTAACCTATCCTAGTAACCTAGCTGTGTCAGATCAAACCTATCTGTGATTTGTTTCAGTGCTTTTTTACTTGATTTGTCTTCCCAATTAATATTGAAATCACCCATCAACATTACTTCCTTCCCCGAAGTGCATTCTCTAAGTACAGTACATAATGTCTCATGAAATACAGATTTTGCAGAGGGTGGTCTATACACTCCAATAAGAATGAAAGACATTTGTGGTGACAGCATGACGTCTAGACAAATACATTCTAAATCCATCTCAGCATGGCATTGAGTCTCTTTACAGGATATACGCTCCTTAATATAAAACAACAACCCGCCACCTCTAGTCTCTTATACCAAGGAATATGTAAAGCAGAAAATGTGGAGTTTTTATGAAGCCATGTCTCTGACAAACACAGAAAATCCAAATTAGACTCAGCTAGAAGATGTTTAATTTGATCACTTTTTGGAATGAACTGCACTAAAAGAGCAATGAAGTTTATTTTTTACATTTTTTTTTTTTAAATGAACCAAACCTGCCAAGTTTGAATACACCTTAAATTGGGTTATTTGGTCTGGATGCTGTTGACATTCTAGGTAAAGGTTAAAAAAGCAGGACCTACTGCATTATTGATGATCTAAATACTTCTGTGGGTGATCTGTTTTAAAGGAACACTCCACTTTTTTTGGAAATAGGCTCATTCTCCAACTCCCCCAGAGTTAATAAGTAGAGTTTCACCGTTTTTGAATCCATTCAGCCGATCTCCGGGTCTGGCGATAGCACTTTTAGCATAGCTTAGCATAGATCATTGAATCTGATTAGACCAGTAGCATCGCGTTCAAAAATGACCAAAGAGGTTCGATAGTTTTCCTATTTAAAACTTGACTCTTCTGTAGTTATATCGTGTACTAAGACCGGCGGAAAATGAAAAGTTGTGATTTTCTAGGCTGATATGATTAAGAACTACTCTCATTCCGGCGAAAGTAGTCCCCAGCTAGGTAACTAGTTATAATATAGCTGGGGAATACTTTCAGGCGCTGCGTAATATCACTGCGCCTGCCGCGGCCATGTTACGGCAGCAAAGTTCCTTGATTATTACGCCGAACTGGGAGTATAGTTCCTAGCCAAATCGGACTAGAAAATCGCAACTTTTCATTATCCGCCGGTCTTAGTACACGATATAACTACAGAAGAGTCGAGTTTTCAATAGGAAAACTATCGAAACTCTTTGGTCATTTTTGAACGCGATGCTACTGGTCTAATCGGATTCAATGATCTATGCTAAGCTATGCTAAAAGTGCTATCGCCAGACCCGGAGATCGGCTGAATGGATTCAAAAACTGTAAAACTCTACTTATTAACTCTGAGGGAGTTGGAGAATGAGTCTATTTCCAAAAAAAGTGGAGTGTTCCTTTAAACCCTAAACACACTGCACGATTTTCGGCTGTCCCAGACAAAAGATTGGCATCGTGAAACAATTGTGGCAACTTCTGTGATCGTGGCTCTTAATCAGTGGTCCTGTGTCGTACAGTGAGAGAGGTTCAAAGACGGCAGTTGTCACAATCTTGCGCTAAAATAGCCTGCGATACAGCATGATCATTGCACAATGTGTTTGCTGGTACGATCAATATTTACTGACCAACCAATAAAAATGAGACATGAAATCAACACAACATGGCGCTAAAACATAAAACTGCTTACCTCAAGCACTTATGCCTTCCTCTTTCACTGCTTCCACTTTTTTTCAGCACACATAAAAAAATACATCTGCTAAAGTGTGATTTATCAACTTCATAGAAACGTGCATTGTAGCCTATGAGTCAATAGATGTCGTCATCGTACAGTCTACACACACGTCATAGCCAAGTTTGTTAGATCCATGTCGCACAGTGTGACAAGCAATGATCTTATAGGATTGCTAAAATTGTGCAGTGTGTTTAGGGCTTTACAGACCTAATAACCCCAAGACAGGAAACTGGTGCATCCTTTACTGCACAGCATGTATGTGGGTTTGTTACACGAAGAGGAGAACTCTTGCAACTCACTGTATAATGATGTTTGCTCTATAGTGGGAGAGAAAATAAATTCTACACATTTACCACAACAAGTAGTTTCCCCAAGGTTTTAACTGTGTTTATGAGGAAAACAGTTTACCAGTATTTAATATTGACGCCCCTGTGTCAGTATTTAAGACACAGGGGCGGACTTACCCATTAGGCAAGGGTAGGCGACTGCCTTGAGCCCCCAAAAGCCAAGGTGCCCCCTAAAATATTTTTCATATACGAGATGCGCATCATGCATGGACACGTGAACGGTTGCTGTTTCCGGTGTTTATTACCACGACAACCATCTGTGTGTCCGAGTTGAAGGTGCTTGTATCCTGCTTGTAGCAAATGAAAATATTATGCATCTGAAGCTGACTGCCACACGAGTGTGAGGTCTCTCTTTCCCAGCGTGCACACACACCTCTCTCTCTGCGTCTGCTCTGTTCAGCGAGTGTCTAAAAGGAGCTGCGCTTTCAGTTAAAACACAAATATGTTGCTTCTCTAATTTTACATGCCAATATAGCCGAAATCACAGCACAGCTATTGTCTTTATCTTATGTGTGGCCTATTTGATTTTATCAGATGACGGCACGATTATAAATCAGGATTTTTGTGCAGATTAACATATTGGAAAGGAGAGCTGGTTATGTAGTCTTTTAATGGGTCACGTTTCAGTCACTATTTCATATTCATCCCGTTGTCTGACAACAGAAACAGTAAAATATATCAATGAAAACTGTTTTATTGAGAATTTAGCTGCATCAAAATACAGTATGTGGCACAGAGAGTCAAACAAATGTAATAATAAATAATAAATGTACATTTTGAATGTTCAGAAGAAGTGAGCTGCCCTGTCGTGCGGAAATGTAAACAGGTTTGTGTCAGTAAATTGCTCAGTGCAAAGAAAGAGAAGTAATAACCTGGTATTTCTATGTTCTTTCTTTTTCATGTGTCTAATAGACATGAACAAGTTCTTTGAAAAACATCTATGACCTATGAAACATTTCTAGGCCTACTCTTTATGCTCTATGTTGACTATGGTTTCATTAATAATAAACATATATTGCATAAAGCATCCATATTTGTCCATGCCCATGTTGATTAGACTATTAAACATTTGAAAAGTATTCATTTAAGGTACATTTAGAACAGATAAAATGTGCGATTAAGTTAATCGTGATTAAATATTTTAATCGAGTGACAACCCTAAGTTAAAATGACTAATATTAAAGGTAACTCATCAGTGGACTTTCTTTGTCAGTATAGGCTATATTCTTTCACAATTTTCTCATTCTCACTAATTCAAGTTTTTATATGAATGAACCTCCGAAGAGAACCGAATGTCTTCAGAAAAGTTTCGATGACATTTTCATTTTACCTGATAAAGTATCATTTATGAGCGGAGTGCTGCTTTGTTTACAGCCATTACTGGGGAAACCGCTATAGACGGTTTCATCGGGCACACGCGCCTGGCACGAAGTTAACTTCCGGTCTGTGTTTGTTTATCAGTCTGGTTAGTGGCATCGGCTACTGATAAATGTAAATGTAAATGTAAATAAAAGAATCCCATTATAACATGAAAATGTAGAATCTATGGGGCACTATTGTGCAGCAGCAAGCATCACGACAAAAAAGGAACCTCAAGGGGTATCTATGTAAATGTATGGAAATGTATAGGGCCCCATTCCTATATTTGCCTGGGGCCCCCAATTCATTAAAACCACCGCTGTGTAGCCAGGCATGAATATTTATTATATATTATGTTGTGCTTTTGCTTTTTCTTGCTCTAGGGGTTTTTCAAGCTGTGATGCACAGAGACTATATCCGCTTTTCCACTATCGGGCCGAACGGTTCTCTTTGCTTAACCGTTCCCTTCCGTGCCGAACCGGGCCAGTCAGCACGGATACGGTTTCGTTTTCCACTGCGGGGCTGATAACGGATCTCTGTGGAATGCGTCAGTCGTTGTCATGGTAACACAAGTGTTTATATATGATATGAGGTGTAAATAACCACCGCGTTATGGAGGATGATCAGAAATTTCTTCAGATTTTATTACTAATTTTTGTTTACATTGCTCAAAATAGCGCGCTTAGCAAGCTACGGAGAAACTAGCAGCCAGGAAACAGACAAGTGACCGATCCTGAGTGGCGACGTTACGCACACACTCTCTAACAGCATGGTTCAGCACGGTTGTCTAACCGTGCCGAGAATTCCGGGCTGAGAACGGTTTGTAATCGTGCCGCGCCGTAGCAGGCTCACGTGGAAAAACAACATGAACCGTACCTGACCGTTCTTAGAAACGTTCGGCCCGATAGTGGAAAAGCGGCTTAAATGGCAAAGTTGAAATGGAAAGATGCTGTGCTTTGTCATAATGCCTTATCAGAAGATTCAGGCTGTATTCTGCAGCTTTGACTATGTCAAAGATTGCATTTTGAGAAATACATTCCCATCTTAAATGTACTCTACATTAGTAACGTGTTGCATAAATATGAATGTAACAAAATAGGAATGTTTTCTATTGCAAAGTTTATGATAAGAATATAAAAGCCATGTTTGAAGTTTCAGTTTATGACTTGGATGCATATGCACAGTCACTCATGGGATTGTAACATGAATGGTCTGCTGTAAATGTCCTTGTTATCTCTCTGGAGCTGTATAGAAGCAGGTGGAATATATAAATTCGACAGCAAATATTTTACATTCAGTCATCTTTGTTGTTCTGTTCTGAGCTTCTAAACCTTTTTGTCAGCCTGAATTTTCCACTTCTCAAGCTGAAACGCAGAACTACCTTGCTGTGTAATTTAGCTATTTTACAGCTGGTGGTCCTAGGGGTGCTGAGCTGGCTCAACCATTAATTCAATGGAAGAGAAAACACCAAGGCCAATTTTAATAGCCAGAGTCACTGACCTCTGTTTTGGACATGGGTTGTAGTTCCAGCTTTAATGCCTCCACTGAAGCCTAATTTTTATTTATTTATTTTTGTAGCAGATTTTTTTTCTTGTTCCTGAATGACTCAGAACAAATGAGCTGAACACATGATTCAATGACTCATTCATGAAGACAGTTCCTGCATCCAAGTATGCTTCACTATATATAGTAGCTGAAAAATAGTGAAAAGAGTAGTATATGTAAATTCACTTGACATGATGAATGCAGTGCATTCAGATTTCATTCATACTACGCACATTCATACTATATAGAATATACTTTCTATTGGTTGCAAAGTGCACTGTAAAAAAATCCTGTAAAATTTACGGTAATAAAACCCGGCAGCTGTGGTTGCCGGAATTTTACCATAAAAAATACGGTAGCAACATTTTAGGGTTTACAGATTTAAAAATTCACAATTAAAAAACGTATTTCTTTAACTGATGTAATGTTAATATACCAACCTATTGAAGTTCTGAAATCTTTTTTGTACCTACACTGATAACCATAAAAATCAATTGGTGATGAGAAAGTCACATGATGAAACAAAGCTCACCACAAGCAGCTTTTCCACAAGCTGAGAAGGCCAATACTAATATATATATATATATATATATATATATATAGATATATATAGAAGGTGCACAATGTCATTCACACAAACAATAAACACCATCATGGTGAGACTCATTAAACTATGCGATAAACATTAATTTAAGAACATTAGATGTAACATACAACCCTAATAAACATAACTGATAAGAAAAAATAAGAAGAAACATATTAATTTAAAGAAAAAAACATCAAATTTGAAATGTAACGCAGGGAATTCTAGGAATGCCAATTTAAGTTTTTTCCCTGTAAATTCTTTTTCACTCCCAAAAACGGTATTTTACCGTAAAAAATTGTCTGAAATGTCTATTACAATTTTTCACCGTATATATTAGGGGAACTTACCATTAGCCATTTAACAGGTTTTTACTGTAGCATTTTCACAGTTTTTTTACCATTAAAATCACAGTTTTTACAGTGTACTTCCTTGAATGAATCCACATTTTGAATAAGTCCATTTAGAATGATCGAAAACTTACAGTCTGAATAAAACAAACACAGGCAAGCAGAGTGATACAGACAGTGAAATGTTCAAATGCTGTTGGACTGGTATATCAGTGCTCTTGGAACACTGTTCGACCAATCAGATTTGAGGATGGTCTAACTGTTGTATAATGTGTCTTCAAAATGTCAAATGCAACTCTGAAACCAGAATGCGAGAAGTCAAGCTGATGCCTAGATTAAAATATTTACTTTGCAGGAACACAACTGGCTGGCTGTGTTTTTATATACACTTACTCTGTGGGGTCTCAAATTTTAGACATTTGCATATACAGGTGCATCTCAATAAATTAGAATGTCGTGGAAAATTGCATTTATTTGAGTAATTCAACTCAAATTGTGAAACTCGTGTATTAAATAAATTCAATGCACACAGACTGAAGTAGTTTAAGTCTTTGGTTCTTTTAATTGTGATGATTTTGGCTCACATTTAACAAAAACCCACTAATTCACTATCTCAACCAATTAGAATAAGTCATAAGACCAATAAAAAAAAACATTTTTAGTGAATTGTTGGCCTTCTGGAAAGTATGTTCGTTTACTGTATATGTCCTCAATACTTGGTAGGGGCTCCTTTTGCTTTAATTACTGCCTCAATTCGGCGTGGCATGGAGGTGATCAGTTTGTGGCACTGCTGAGGTGGTATGGAAGCCCAGGTTTCTTTGACAGTGGCCTTCAGCTCATCTGCATTTTTTGGTCTCTTGTTTCTCATTTTCCTCTTGACAATACCCCATAGATTCTCTATAGGGTTCAGGTCTGGTGAGTTTTCAGTCAAGCACACCAACACAATGGTCATTTAACCAACTTTTGGTGCTTTTGGCAGTGTGGGCTGGTGCTAAATCCTGCTGGAAAATGAAATCAGCATCTTTAAAAAGCTGCTCAGCAGAAGGAAGCATGAAGTGCTCCAAAATTTCTTGGTAAATGGGTGCAGTGACTTTGGATTTAAAAAAAACACAATGGACCAACATCAGCAGATGACATTGCACCCCAAATCATCACAGACTGTGGAAACTTAACACTGGACTTCAAGCAACTTGGGCTATGATCTTCTCCACCCTTCTTCCAGACTCTAGGACCTTGGTTTCCAAATAAAATAAAAAACTTGCTCTCATCTGAAAAGAGGACTTTGGATCACTGGGCAAGAGTCCAGTTCTTCTTCTCCTTAGCCCAGGTAAGATGCCTCTGACGTTGTTTGTGGTTCAGGAGTGGCTTAACAAGAGGAATACGACAACTGTAGCCAAATTCCTGGACACGTCTGTGTGTGGTGGCTCTTGATGCCTTGACCCCAGCCTCAGTCCATTCCTTGTGAAGTTCACCCAAATTCTTCAATTTTGCTTGACAATCCTCATAAGGCTGCGGTTCTCTCGGTTGGTTGTGCATCTTTCCACACTTTTTCCTTCCACTCAACTTTCTGTTAACATGCTTGAATACAGCATTCTGTGAACAGCTTCTTTGATTGTCTTCTGGACAACTGTCAGATCAGTAGTCTACCCCATGATTGTGTAGCCTAGTGAACCAAACTGAGAGACCATTTTGAAGGCTCAGGAAACCTTGGCATGTCAGCTGATTGGCATGTCACCATATTCTAATTTGTTGAGATAGTGAATTGGTGGGTTTTTGTTAAATACGAGCCAAAATCATCACAATTAAAAGAACCAAAGACTTAAACTACTTCAGTCTGTGTGCACTGAATTTATTTAATACACGAGTTTCACAATTTGAGTTGAATTACTGAAATAAATGAACTTTTCTACGACATTCTAATTTATTGAGATTAACACCTGTATGTGTTAAAGGGGTCCTATTATGCTTTTTCACTTTTTGAATTTTAGTCAGTGTGTAGTGTGTATGTTTGGGCATAAAAATATCTACAAAGTTACAAATCTCAAAGTCAACTCCAAAGGGAGATATTTAGTTTTCAAAAAATCCCTTTTCAAGAACTACAACGAACTGCTCATTTAGACTACAAAGTTGTTTTCCTGCATTTGTGATATAACAAATTGGCCAATTAGAATATCGTTAAAATAAATCCCACGTACGGAAATTCGAATGGTTGGCGGATGGAGAGAACGCTTGGTTGAGCACTGCACGCATCAAAATTGAAACCCGGTGCGTGTGTTTTTATATCACTGTATTTCTGAAGGAAACCGACTGTTTTCAGAAAATTTTGGATGTCATTTTCATTTCATCTTGCATGTAATGTCTGATAAAGCAGCGTTTGTGATCAGAGCTCTGTTTTGTGTACAGCGTTACCAGGGAAACCTCGCTCTCTACCACTCCAACAGCGTCTCCTGCTGGCAGAGAATTAATTTGCATATACACTGAACAAAATTATAAACGCAACACTTTTGTTTTTGCCCCCATTTTTCATGAGCTGAACCCAAAGATCCAAGACTTTTTCTATGTACACAAAAGGCCTATTTCTCTCAAATATTGTTCACAAATCTGTCTAAATCTGTTTTAGTGAGCACTTCTCCTTTGCTGAGATACTCCATCCACCTCACAGGTGTGGCATATCAAGATGCTGATTAGACACCATGATTATTGCACAGGTGTGACTTAGGCTGGCCACAATAAAGAAAAAAATCACGACCAACAAGACATGTCTCCAAAGGCCCACTGAGCCAAAAGCGTAGTGATTGAATCTGCTCTCCATCAGCCCGAATAATAATAATAACAATAAAGAAAATAAATCATTATTATTTACCAATCAGCGGACGAACGTACAGGGCAGGGGCAAGATTCCAAAAAGAAATTAACAAGTGTCCATGGCCACCTTGATATTGTCCTCTTCAGGGCAGTTAGGATCACCACAGACCTCATCGTTAGTTTTCCCTCGTTAAGCTGAGAGGATGGAGACGGTAGCCGACGCCTCCCCGCTGCTTTGTAGCACTGCAGATTATGTCTTCAGTGACTACGTTTACATGGACATCAATACTCCGATTTTAATACGATTAAGACAATACTCTGATTAAGAGTCTACCATGTAAACAGAGATTTGTGATGACCTTAATCCGGCTAAAGTCATAATCTAAGTAAACGTCGGATGGCGTCGTGTGGTGACGTAAGGACGCATGTCATTAATCGATCTATGTACTATAACATGTAAAACGGGAACATGAAAGGATTATTCTAAAAGCAACTCATGTAAACACCTTAATCATAATATTGTTTTATTCAGAATAAGGTCAATAATTAGATTACTGATGTCCATGTAAACGTAGTCAGTGACAGTGAAGTAACAAAATCCTCCGCCTTTTGAGGAGAGTCGAACATCATCTGTTCACCTTTGTGCCGTAGTTTAATTACCACCGGATAGGTGAGGAAGGGCTGGAGACCAAGTGCTGTCATCTTCTTCAAGACTTTCTCTTGGTAGTTGTGGCTGGACTTTCAGGATCACCGATCTGTCATGCCATCTTAGTACATGAAAGATGAGAGTACGTGGCTGATCAGAGTTTTTCCTTCCGTCATACACGCGATGGGCCTGGTCAATCTCGATGTCACGGCCGTTCAGGGAAGGGATCCACTTGGAAAGATCAGCTTTGAGGAAACCAGTTGCATCGGAGCCTTCAGCCCCCTCCGGCAACCCCACCAGTCACACGTTATTTCTCCTATCTTCAATGTTCATCATTTTTTTGGTGAGTTGGTCCAGCTGATTTCTAAAGTTTGTGAATGTCCTCCTATCCTCGCATGCAGCTGCTTGAACGGAATTGACCCGGTCACGTGTCTGTTTCGCCGCGATGGCTAGCTTTTCACCTTCTGCTTTTAGCTCTTTTACAGAATCGTTGGTCGTTTGTATATCCAAATGTAGATCACGGAGTGCTGGGGTCAGTACAGAGTCTATCGCTTCTTTTACAGTCGAAGCCACTACTGAATCGAGAGTACTTTATTGCTCTTTAAGCGCTAGCTTGATACTGTAAGCTATAGCAGCGTCGAGATCCTCTCTGGAGTTGGTGGAATCTTTGAATTTTTTCTTTATTGGCGATTGTCCACTCTCTCTTTTACGGCTGTCCTTACTACTGGGACACTCATAGTGAGCTAAATAAAGAGTGGTTCAAAATTTACTGTCAGGATATATACAATATCTGACAAAGTGAGCAGAGCGAAGGAATATGCATTGCCGCCGAAGGGTCATGTCATCTCTCCCTTTAGTATCTATTTTTTTGTCCTTTTGTTTATTTTTATGTGTAACTCAAATGATATCTTCCTGTTACTTAATTTCTTCCTCTGTGTTTTTCTTCTTCCATGCATTTCTTTGATTTCTAACCAGTCTCTGTCTGTGTTTTACTTCTTCCATGCATTTCTTTGATTTCTAACCAGTCTCTGTCTGTGTTTTAATGTCTGAAACCATACGCTTGTGCAGGTCTTCAGTCATTCATAACCAGGAGTCTGCTATGAGAGATGATGACTTAGTTCACACTGCAGGTCTTAAAGGTCCCATGACATGCTGCTTTTTGGATGCTTTTATATAGGCCTAAGTGGTCCCTAGTACTGTATCTGGTCTGTTTCCCGAAATTCAGCCTTAGTGCAGAATTTCAGCCACTACGAGCCAGTCCCACAATGAGCTTTCCTTAGGACGTGCCATTCTGTGTCTGTAGCTTTAAATGCTAAAGAGGAGGAGAGAGGAGGAGAGAGGAGGGGTAAGGTGGAGGGTGGGTGTGTGGCCTTAACCAGCATTTCAAAATCGAAACAGTGCGGGTGTTTTTATATCACTGTATTTCTGAAGGAAACCGACTGTTTTCAGAAAATTTGGGATGTCATTTTCATTTCATTTTGCATGCAACGTCTGATAAAGCAGCGTTTGTGAGCGGAGCTCTGCTTTGTGTACAGCGTTACCGTGGAAACCGCTATCTCCGCGCTCTAAAAGCGCCTCCCACTCGCAGAGAATGAATTTGCATATAAGCCGCCACAAATAGAGTCCAAGTCTGTGGGAAACACTGTACACTAGTGATGCGCGGATGGCGGTTGTATCCGCAGGGCCCGCGGGTAATCCGCGGATTGGGTGGGTCATGTAATAAAAAATGCATTCTAATTAATTGCAGGTGGATGAGATAAATCATTAGTGATGCAAATATTCTCTAAAATAGGAACGTGTTTTAAATTCACTTTTTAATCAGGCAGACAGACACGCAGATTTCATTTTTGTGTGAGTTCGCCTGTTAGGGAAGTTGCAGTTGCAGATATAGTGGCATTCCAGATAAAGTCTGAATGGAGTAAAGCGTGTGTTTATGCTATTAAGAAAGTGTAGACTATAATCTGGCCAAAGAAGAACTTTTGTTTTTTAATTAAATGTTCATTTAAAAGCAGCCTATTATCATTGTATTAGCCTGTTACCGTTACCTCTTACGGTCCCGACGACGTTTTTTTCCGTCATTCACGTGCTGCCACATCAGGAGCAAAGCAACTGGATTCGTGAGACCACGAGATTCTGGGATGCTTCTGAAACGTGCCGCGGCGTGGTTGGTATAATATACACACATATCTATGGGTATAACCACAAGCATTGACTTGACTAGAGCGACCGTGATCAGCTCTAGTGGCCGCGTCGGAGCCGTAATGCGCGGCAGACTTGATGCGCAGATCAGCTCTCACATCACTGAATCTGCTGTTAAAAATGAACCATCCATTCATCATATCATCGTGCAAAAATA
This sequence comes from Acrossocheilus fasciatus, assembly GCA_036784905.1. Lineage (NCBI taxonomy): Eukaryota > Metazoa > Chordata > Actinopteri > Cypriniformes > Cyprinidae > Acrossocheilus > Acrossocheilus fasciatus. Next base: position 4,696,037 of record CM071946.1, read on the forward strand.
AGAATTAGTCTAATTAGAATCATTGTAATGTGATGATCGGGTGCGGGTCGGGTCGGTTATCTAAATCGGAGAAAAATATAAGTGCGGGTGGGGCGGGCGGATAATTTATTTGAAGCGGCGGATTCAGGTGACGTTTGAGCTCATCCGCGCATCACTACTGTACACATACTTCGGTGTTCATTTGCACATCCAAACACTGAGCAACTGCCATGCTTCGCTCGTTTGCAAGCCATGATGTCTCTCGAGAAAAAAAAAATATTGCCGTTGACATGGCCGTTCAGACAGAAGTCGCATTGCAAAATAACAGATATGTATCTGATTTAGGACCACATATGAAAGTGGCCTGGGCCTGATTTTAAAAAATCGGATTTGTGCTAGAGAATGAGCCTGAATGCCAGAAGAGTCATCAGACTCATTAATGTCTCTAATCCCACTCACACATGATCAGCCATGGAGACAAATCTGAAAACGGACTCAAAATACTCTGTACATCACCTCTTCACACCCTTTACCATCAGTGTAGCTTTTTTGTGGCATATGATATGAAAAGGTTGATCCTCACAAGAAACTGTCATCATTATGCACCTGACTGAGGCAAAATAATGAATCCCTGTAATTTTTTTTATGGGGATATATGAATACAAGCAATATTTCACGATTCTTTCATGATTTCACAATACAAATTTTCACGAGTTCACACTTACATATAATAAACTGAGTAAAGGTTATGTGTATTTGGCGTGCTCTCCAGGGAGAGGGCTTCAAGCTCGGTAATTACTCCCGAGCCCGATTAATCCCCCTGTCCAGGGAGAGGGGTCCGAGCTCAGCATTTAACCTAGACCCAGAGCGCTCCGCCTGAGTGCTCCTCCCAGTGCTGGGGTAGGAACGAGCTGAAAGTGAGGAGTTGGGGTGGTGGAGGGATGATGAAAAGCTAGAGATAATGAAGGTAAAACTGCTTTGATTATTTATATGGGTTCTCTCTCGTGCTGGTTGGATAGATGGTGTAATTACTGATGATGAATTGGCCGTGTTAACTATCTGCGCATGCTCCTACCGAAATTCATTAATAAAACATCACTTAATGACATTTTATTTGAAATACCTGCACAGATCAAGCACCACTCACTACTTAAACTACAGTTTAAAGTAAAAATGGTTTAATGACATATTTGTTTCATATAAACACAGCTTTTCACTTCACAAGACTGATGGACTGGAGTGGTGGCAGTTTCTTGTGGATTGTTGGGATGTTTTTATCAGCTGTTTGGGTTCTCATTCTGACGGCACCCATTCACTGCAGAGGATCCACTGGTGAGCAAGTGATGTAATGCTTAATTTCTCCGAATCTGATTAGATTCTACTAGTACGATATTTCTGGATTTTTTATTTAATTTTTATTTTTTTATTTATTTGGTATTACAAGAAAAAACTGAAACAAAATTATTATCTGATATTCAGCTGAAAAATAATATGAAAACTTATTCTTAATAATATAAAAATCTCCCATCTAATTTGATTTAGCACAACTAACTCGGCTAAACTGCTATTATATTTTATTTTAAAAGGGTTTTCAGTGAATGGCCCATAAAAATGACAATCACAAGACATTCTCGTTGTAAGTGAATATGCTTCCTTCATAGAATGTTGTGGGAAAAATCTTCCAAAAGCAGCACATCCATTATTCATTTTGTATTCTTACCAATATTACAATTTAATGCTATTTCAATTACTTTCCAAAAATATAAAGATAAAAAGCCTGAATGACTTACTTCTCATGTGAGAACTTAATACTCAGGGGTTGCATTTTACTTTGAATGTGTATGTGTTTTGAATGAGTTATTAGTCTTGACTACTTGAGTGTGCATGAGAAATGACATATGCACATTTTGAAGCCCATGCTGCCTGCAGAATTTCTCCCAGTTGTCCTCCATTAACAATGCCAGAGGACTTTTTCTTGTAGTTCTGGAAGACCATGTACATTTCTTCCATGTTTCATGTACCAAGGAACCCCTAAGATAACACATAATTTAAAGCAGTGGTCACCAATTTTTTTAATCCCAAAATCCCTGACCTATCTACCATTGAAGAATTGATAGAAAAAGGTATTCCAGATTGTACTTCCAATTTGAGGACTTTTATTTAGTATTTTAATTAGTAATGCACCGATCATAGCCGATTCAGAGTCAGATTTTCTTTTTCTTTAAACTAGAAAATTGGCTGATTCTGATACTGCATTTTTTTTTTAAGCAAATTTATTTATTGCCTATTTGCTTTATAAAAAAACAAACTGGCCTTAAATTAAAATATTTGTAGCCATTTGAAATTAGTGGCATACAGTCCATTTTAATCACAATACAAACAAAGATGCAACACACATTTTGCACGAGCAGTTGTTTTTGATTGGAATAAGGGATATGAAACAAAAACAGAATGGTCTGAATTATATGCAAATTCACTCTCTAACAGCAGGTGGCGCTTATGAACCAGCCACAATATAGCATTTCCTTGGTTATTGCTGTAAGCAAAGCAGAGCTGGTCTTTATAAGGAGGTAAGAGTAGAAGAAAATACCATTTCCATTGAAACTTTTCTCAAGACAGTTCCCTTCAGTAATGCATTAATATAACCCCATACTCCCAATTCAGTATTTATGTTTTCTTCCTATATATGACTATGGACCACAAAACCAGTCTTAAGTGTCAATTTTTCGAAACTGTGATTTATACATAATCTGAAACCAGAATAAATAAGCTTTCCATTGATGTATGGTTTGTTAGGATCGGACAATATTTGGCCGAGATACAACTATTTGAAAATCTGAAATCTGAGGGTGCAAAAAAATCAAAATATTGAGAAAAACGCCTTTAAAATTGTGCAAATGAAGTTCTTAGCAATGCATATTACTAATCAAAAATTAAGTTTTGATATATTAACAGTAGGAAATTCACAAAATATCTTCATGGAACATGATCTTTACTTAATATCCTAATGATTTTTGGCATAAAATACAAATGGATAATTTTGACCCATACAATGTATTTTTGGCTATTGCTACTAATATACCCCAGTGACTTAAGACTGGTTTTATGGTCCAGGGTCACATATTTCGACTCTCGTGCACAGTGAGCTATTGTTCTCTTTCTGTTACAGCATTTTCTCCTTCCCTCTTTGCGCTCGTCTTCAGCATCTCTGGCCTCTGTTAACATCCTGTTTACAGACTCAGGCGTGATGTGTTTTTCTTTATCACTGTCCCAGTAGCTACTGAATATTACAGAAAACTACAGTAGGCTACAAAGAATGGATAAATGTAATGCATTTTACTGGGACAGTGATAAAGATCTACCAGCTGATCGCGACTGGTCGTCGGTTGGCGACCACTTATTTAAAGGGATAGCTGACCCAGAAATTAAAATTGTCATTATTTACACATATTGTTCCAAACCTGTATTTTGACATCCATTCTTTTGTAGAACATAAAAAAGGATATTTTAAAGAACCAAACCATTTTGGTTACCATTGACTTCCATTGTATGAAAAAAAAAGAGTCTTCTGTCATGTTCCACAGAAGAAAGAAAGAGTGAACTATCCATTTTAAGAGTGCAGGGGTATGTTCTTACAATTGGTACAGTACTTCAGTGTTCAAGTACCAGAAAGAGAATAAGATAGTGTTTGTTTGTTTGTTTGTTTGTTTGTTTGTTTTTTTGTCCCGCTATCCATGTGTGTATAAGCTGTGCATTTTTTATTGCCTGTGTTCCTAGAGAATTGTGACAGGCATCAAATATTCTGCTTCATCCCAATGCTTCTGTTATTCTATGGGTCACTGCTTGCTAGATTCACTTTCCTGTCTCGTGTCAGTTCATATCAAAGCCTTTTCTTTCTGTGCTTTTTTGTCATCTTCCCGATCAATCCCTCCCTGCCTGACTTATACCTTAAACTGCACCTAAACTGCAGAGTGGACTGAAAGACAACAAAGTTAAAGGAACACTCCACTTTTTTTGGAAATAGGCTCATTCTCCAACTCCCCCAGAGTTAATAAGTTGAGTTTTACCGTTTTTGAATCCATTCAGCCGATCTCCGGATCTGGCGAGAGCACTTTTAGCATAGCTTAGCATAGATCATTGAATCCAATTAGACCAGTAGCATCGCGTTCAAAAACGATCAAAGAGTTTCGATATTTGTCCTATTTAAAACTTGACTCTTCTGTAGTTATATCGTGTACTAAGATCGGCGGAAAATGAAAAGTTGCGATTTTCTAGGCTGATATGATTAGGAACTACTCTCATTCCGGCGTAATAATCAATGAACTTTGCTGCCGTAACATGGCCGCAGCAGGCGTAGTGATATTACGCAGCGCCTGAAAGTAGTCCCCGGTAGCTGAAAGTGCTCTCGCCAGACCCGGAGATCGGCTGAATGGATTCAAAAACGGTAAAACTCAACTTATTAACTCTGGGGGAGTTGGAGAATGAGCCTATTTCCAAAAAAAGTGGAGTGTTCCTTTAAGCCTTACAAGACTGAAAAGAGGCTCATCTGACAGAGTTTGAGTTGAGTTTGTGCAAAACTGGAAAATGTTTTTTAAGGTTCATCAACAATTTAATTAATGCTACACTACAAACCTGCTCTGGGGAAGAGTTTATACCATTCAAATGTTTGGAGTCAGTAAGACTTTTGAATGTCTCTTATGCTTATTAAGGGTGCATTTATTTGATCAAAATACTTTAAAATATATAACTGTTTTTTTTGTTGTTTTTTTTTGTATACATTATTTAACATATTATCAGTGTTGCAGTTGTGCAAGCAGTTGTGATGCTTATTTTATTATTATTTTTTTTTTTTGTGGAAACATATTGTACATACATTTTATAACATTATAAATGTCACATTTCTCAGTAAGAAAATTTAACTGACCCCAAACTTTTGAAAGCTACTGGGCAACAGATCCCAAAAAGATACACAGGATCAATCAGCAGTGAGCGAAGTCTCTAGAATAGATCATCGATGGGGGGAATTGCAGTACCATTTTGAAGTCTATGTGACAAAACTTGAAATGCTTAATGTTAGTCTACAAAGCCTTGATGTATTACAGGTGTGCAATTACATTACAATACTTTTTTTTATTTAAAATAATTTTAAAATTAATGTAATACAAATGCACACATTAGTATACATTTAATACATGGTATAAAATTGATGGAGATCCGTACCATAAAGATGTTTGATGTCTGTAGTGGCCAATATTGCCTTTATACTGTTGTCTGCTGGGGAAGCAACATCAGCTCAGATTGTTTGAAATGTTGTATCTTTCATCCAGATCCAAATCTAATCAAGAGGACCAGCTCTGTCTGTGGTGCCCAAACTCACTGGTCACAGTGAGATGAATGTCTTATTAGTGTATTTGTGTGCTGGCGAAGATATAAGATCATTTCATGTTTATTTAATGTTCCTCCGGTACATTTGGTGTATGATTTATTTATTGGTGATGTGGTAACAGGGTTGGTCATGGTCTGATATTTATGTGTATTTGGGGACTATTCTTCTCCATGTGGATTTGTAATGGAAAAATACATGATTTAAACTGAATACATCCAAACATTCAAAATACATGAGCTCTAGGGTGAATAAAGATGGATGAATAGTTGAAGCAGAAGTAGTTATTAGTTTGCACATGTTTTGAGTTTTATTAACATTCAGACAGCTCATCTGGGTAACTGAAACCAGTACTATTTTCTTGGACTTTCTTTGAAATCGGAGGACTAAGTATTAATATTAATACTATTGTTGCAGTGTTTGTCTTGTTGCTAAGTGTTCTGTGCATTTGAATTGACTATTTTCTTCATCCAGATAATATAGGCCTTTTCTTTATCATTTGGTATTACTACAGTAACTATAACAAATTGAATCTGTACATTAATAATACACAACAAAAGCAGAAAATGCATTCTTCTCCTTTAGAGATGGATAACTATGCATTTTATCCACTGGGTGCCACCGTAATGACTCCCTGCTTCTATTTCCAAAAGTATGGTGGGCCAAAAGTTGTATGTAATAATGAATTCAGACACAGCGCCAATGACAATGTACAATACTTCCACACTGTCCGTTTGCCCTCCTACTGGTAATGAAACAAAAGAACAGCTGCAACTCCACCATCATCATCATCATCATCATCATTTGATTGGAAGCTTTGTTTACGCTGGTCTGTGTCAGATGAAAACAGAAAGCTAAAATCCCTAAAATCAAATCAGTCACTGCCAGATTGCTTTAGGTCCATCACAGCAAACTTGATGTTACTAAGAAATTTTCACTCAGAAACAAAAATCAGGGAAAGGGAATTGGCTGTGTCTCCATTAAGTTCCCTCACTTATTTTACAATGTGATTACTACAATGCGTTAGAAAGTAAAAAACTGACTATACACACACCTTGAGAGACTAAAAGGATAATGAATAATAGTGTGGCAGCATCCAAAAGCTTTCAGGCAAATATGTTGCAGGTTGTGTATGCTCCCAAAGGTCCCTGACAAAGCTGATTTCGGATGGGCTTCTGAAGCAGCATAAAGTTTTAATGATCTACGTACAGCTAAATACAGAGAGCTTTGGTGAAGACTAAGCTAGAAGTGAAATCAAAAGTGAAAAAACATGGTCAGAAACATACATTTACACACAGACTGACCATCAACCGCAACTATCAGATGCTATTTTATTTTCAACTGTACTGTCATGGAATCAAATGCACAAAATTGTGGGATATCATAGGCAGTGAAGGATACATCTGTGTTGCCTTCAAGAAAAGGATCAGATAAGGGCATCTCAGTAGACAGGAAGTGACATGATCAAGGGATTCAGACATGTCTGGCTGCCTTCCTGCCTCCTTATGCTAGTCTACAGAGGCACAACTTTTCAGCTTCTCGGAAATTGAGAGAGCGTTTAAGCTGTTTGGATGTCATCAAGACTCCCCTCTCATTTTGTCACACTCTACATCAGTTTCACGGGAGTGCTGAGAGCACGCAGTGCACATACACTATTTGAATGTACAAACCCATTTTAGTTGGCTTATGAGTGAACAGAAAGAAAGCGAAAGGATAAGAATGGTAGCTTCCAAAACATGGTTTAGAAATAGAGAGGGATTGCTATGTGATGTTTTGTGTTTAACTGTATTAGATGATGGACTTATATCATTTTTGATGTCGTATTTTTACTTTTTTTTTTTTTTTTTTCTGCAATTTTTAGTGCTAACTTCTCTATTGATGTGATGAGGCCGAATTCTTAGACTTGCTTTATAGTCATGTATTCAGGGTTACTTACCTAAAATGAGTTTTTGGAGGGTGGAATTTCTGCAAATTATTGATGAAAATGATTTAATCGTTTCAAAAGTAATCTTCAAATTGAAAATGAATTTGCAAAATGTACTGAAATCAAAGTAGTAATAATTTCTAATCCGTTAACATCAGTCTTACAAAAAGTGTAGAAAATGCTTTACAATAAATGCAGTGGGATAAAACTAAAAATAATAATGTGGCAAATACATTTCAATAATTTTCCAGTTGATGTAAAGCCATAAAATAATGACACCTATCAACCATGCAGTTCTCCTGGATTAAAAAAAATATATAAAATCACTCAACTACTCAAAGTGAACAGCAGATCTTGCATTGATGTGACATTCTGTCTTAGTTTTTCTGGCATTTAATGGCTAAATGAACAATTTGCATGTTTAAAATGACATCAAAGCAAATTATGAAGAGAATGCAGCTCCACTTTCGATTTTTTTACACTCCCTTCACTCGCACATATTATTTTTCCTCACATTGCTCATATACAATAACCTATCAATCTGAAAAACATCTGAACAATTAAAATTGACATTTGGCAGGCAGAATGACACATCTATAAACAACCCTAAGGTCATCAAGATAAAGAGTGAAAAACATTGACAACAGAGTTTACAAAATTTCAATCAAACTTACTGGCAGCTCTGTCCTCTCATTCTGACTTCTGTCAGTTCTAACCTTGGATTGGCAATCGGTTAGATGTTTTAATTGAATATGTTTCATGAGTGCAAGTTTTGGAATCAATACCGCTATCATCTCATCAATAAACTACAAAAACGTGTTCAATCTGTAGGTAAATGCACAGGCACGTATGTTTCTTTACAAAGTGACATCACCAACTACTCACCTGGCATGCATAAATGTTTTAGTGGTTTTCGTGGATCCATGTGAACAGGGATCGTTTTGACAACATTGTGATCTGTACACGGCACATGTAAACATACCTTCGGTTTGGTCTTCACCAAACTATTCCCACTTTCCTGCAGCTGCAGAAGCTTGTCTTGACAATGAATAAATAAATAAATAAAATACAAAAGGCATTCAATCATTCATTTATTCATCCTTAATTGACAAGCACTGGCTTCACAGCTGCTCCCCATAGCAGAGAACAGTCACGCGTCATGGCTATTCTCTGATCTCTGCATTTTCATCATCTTTGCAGAAAAATGCATTAAGATCATTCTGTTATTTCAGTTAATTTTATCAGATCATACAGCATTAATTTCTGATCTGCTGGAAACTAGTGTATGTCTGAAAACACACCTTTCAGAGAGGAGTTTCTTTTGTGTGTGATTCTTCTTGTATCATTGACTAAAACACACTGGGATTGCAGAAAAAAAAAAAAAAGGTAAGAAAGATCAGAAATTGTGCATTGAATGGTCCCCATGTCACAGACTTCATTATGTGCTCCTGACATTATCTGACACACACTGCTGTTCTCCCCTGGTGATTAATTGCGACTAAGGCTGAACTGAAAGCAAATGGGTTTTGATAACATTTACAAAAAAAGAGAGAGAAAAACAGTGAATACAAATTGATGAGAAGAGCAGCAAGAAATTTCTCACAGCAGGCAAGAAACTTTAGGTTACTCACGTAACCCCGGTTCTCTGATAACATGAGTGAGGTATCTCAGTATGAGAATCGCCTCGGGCGTGACCAATCCTGGAAGCACCAATTACACCACGTCTGTCAGTTGTTGGCACACGTGGCAAAAGGGAAAATACCTTATTCATTTGGGTTACAATACAAGGCTATATCCATCTTATTAATTTTGTTAATTTTGTACAATGCAAAATTAATTTTGTTGTCCTTGCCTGATATCATAGCTCCACAAGCACAAGGGCGCCGGGCGTCTTTCCCCTTCACACCCTCACTTGCAGAACTAACATAAGCCATTAAGCCGCTAAGCTCACCACAACATGTCGCTTAGAGAAGACAAACGAGAATTCGTTGTAACACATTAATTCACTTGTTTGTCCCTTATTAGCAAAAATTCATAACAGACCATTTTAGCTGCTTGTTAGCACCACAATGCCGAGAAAGATACAGATAATGAAAAATGTATCTCCCATGAGGCATTTGTTTTCGCTCAGGCCTAATCAACTAAATTTGCTTGTAGCAAGTATACCAGTGAAATCAGCTGTAAGTATTTCAGATATATGCATGAACTGGCATATATCACTGAAGTAAGTGTTCAGAGAAATCACATCTGATTCTGTCACAGCACTTACTGTTCGCTTACATGTCTTTGGAGGGTTGGGTTTGGAGAGAAGGTAGCATGACTGAAGCGATGGGGCGGTTTAATTTAGTGGCTTAGACCCAATTCAGTTTGCCCTGTTTTTATTCTTAACATGCTACTCCAGCACATTTAATTATCCTGGTCTGTTGGAAATAAGATTGTTTTTCTTACAAGTGCCATGCCTTTTGTTATCGGGTTTTATTTATTATGTATTTACTGTACTTCAAAGTCAGCCTGTGATATTTCTGCTCTGTGATCTATTGATCATCACTCTCACAGCTGAATGGAACTTGTGAACATTCTGAGATTACGTGCAGCTTCATTGCTTCCAAAATCGAAGTCTTATTTTTTTTTATTAGTTTACTCTTCTATTCTTCATTTCTAATTGACTAACTTCAACATCTGAATCAATACACAGTCAGTTCATGATTTATAAAGAAAATTTGCATTTAAAACTCTAATGAAATTTGGCCCAAGATTGAAATTTGAAGAAGCTTTGAGTTACAATCGATGAAATCCATGTTACACGTAATGGAATTTATGTCTTCTGTTGAGTATAGAGGAGAGGAAGACAAAGTTATTGGCATGAAAATTAGTCAGGGACCTGGAGCTCTCTGTTTATTGATTCCATTACAGTTGAATTGTTATTGTGTCAAATGCTTATAGTTTCATCACAAGCGAACAGACTGAGCTACAATAACATTGATCCTCTCTAAAAGTATGACCCTTTTTATTTAGAACCATTGAAAAAGGTAAAAAGCAGACAAATAACCTGGTTTTAGGCGATTTCCCCCATTAGTGCGTTAGTTGGCCAGGTTTGTGTTCTTGTGGAAAAGTCCTAGTATGACAGGGGTCTACAATCTGTCTCCTGGAGGCTCACTATCCTGCAGAGTTTAGCTCCAATCCTAATTAAATCCACCTGAACCAGTTAATTAAAGTCTTCAGGATCACTACAAACTTCAAACAAAGGTGTTGATACAGGTTTACTTTAAACTCTGCAGGACGCTGACTTTCCAGGAGCAGGTTTAGACACCTTAGTACTATGCTTTATAGTTTTGTTTAAAGCTGAGCTATTCAGCTCCACAATCCGCAGAGTTTAGTTTGAACCCAAATCAAACACATCTGCCTCCAATAATCAAGTAATCCTAAAGACCTTTATTAGCTGATTATGATGTGCTTAATTGAAGCTAAAACGGAATTCTCCCTCCAGGAATGAAATTTAATAGCTCTGGTTTAAAGTAAAGCCTCATCACCCTGGTGGTGGTGATGACTAATAACATCCAGACAGCATGGAATTGTGGGATAGGTCTTCTTAAGTAATTAGTCCTATGAAGATAACTCACAGCTATGGTTTACTATAGCCTGCAGAATCAGTGTCCTAACATACTGAAGTCTTGTGTAATGATTCTCCAGGAACTTGGCATGTAAAATCTGATTCTGAACTTCCTTGCCTCTGCTCATCCATGTTTGATGTTTAATATACACGAGGAGCGGTACTTCGCTCCAGTGAGATTTTATTTTGTGCTGTGCTCCCCACTGTGAACACTTCAGTGAAAAGGTTTTACAGATTTTTAGCTGAGTGTAATTACTTTCTTTGGTTTTGAAGCCTCTCCACCACACTTTTTTCTTTTTTTTTCTCAGTTTCATGTTTTGATAGGCTTTCATGGCTGATATAACTCAGTATAAAAGCATATGTAGTCCACATACTCCTGAGGCAGTTCTCAGTGTGATCACTTCTTGCTGTGTATTTGACAGCGGCAGTCCTGTCACTCAGTAATCATATTAACACAGGTTACTAATACCGATGTTGAGATCATGATATTTAAGTTATTGTAAATTAAATTCAGTAAATTCTCTGACTGACTAGCTAATTTACACTAGTAGTGGTGTATTAAAAGAACCCGCTCAAATGAATCAGTTGTTCATGAACCTCACTGTTTGTGCTGTGTGTTTGTTTTTGTGTGCAGCTCGCAAAGACAGCATAACTCACATTCACAACTCAGGTAAATATTATTGGAGATTAAGCTCAGTGGAAACCCTGACATAACTGCAATAAAACTGACATTTGAAAATGTATGCCACAGCTTTTTACTTCTCTTTTATATAGATATTTTGTTTTACTGATACTGTATATTGCCCACCCCATATAGTGCTTCCCTGTTTGAGACAAGCAGAGTTGCTCGTTATCTTAGCTGAATGCCTTGCTGAATGCTTGATGCTTTTGGCACTCTAAAGTAGAAATAGCCAACATTTGTGAAGGCAAAAGTCCAAATCTGATTGGCTGACTTCTACAGGTTTTCAGGGGAGTGCAGTGTGCAGCAATCTTTAACACTCCGGCGGGAAACAAAAGCAGTGTTGACACGTTCTGGGTATGCAACAATGAGCACTTAAGAGGACTAAATACTGGATTTAAAAAAAAAAAGTTTGTGAAGTTCATGGCATATTTAAACAGTTTATTTGTTTGAGGCACAGAGATGAGTTCAAGTGATTTAATTTGGTTAGTTATCATGACAACTCTAAAGATTTTAGCACTGTAATGGATATGGCAATGTTAATGTATTTGGTCTTGGCGGAATAGATCTTGTTGCTGCTGTTGGTTATTGCTGTAATTGTAGATTATTGCTGCTTCTGCAAACAAGTACAGGAATTTGCTACTGCCAAATACATACGACGATACGGTGCTGTGAGTATTTAAGACATACTGCTGCTGCACAAATAGCATATAAAATAACCCGTAGCGGATCTCTACAGGTGGAGCTGGGGAAGGTGGAGGGTTTCAGAAGAGCTCTGAAAGCATGCTGCTAAATACTCAAGTGGATGAAACCCAGCCATTTAAATGTAAAGCAATAAGCACATTGGCTGCTTATGCAGCATGAACCGGTCAGCTTGTGCCAAGTCATTTTACGCTGTGAATATCATCAGATACGTTAAGACCCATCAGCCCGCACCATCTAGAGTTTCATGAAATAACTAGTTGAAAGAACTAAACCAGTTTGTTGTGTCCTTTCACATCTATAATGGCATATCAGGTGAAGTAACTCACTGAGAAGAGAATTTCTGTGGCATATGCAGGGAAACACGAAAGTACAGAAGTTCAAAGATGCTAACCACTCATTCCACTATAGCGCCCAGACCTTATGTTGTCAGGCAAAGGTCTGGCTACATGAGACTGTGCTGCTTGTTGATTTATCAGGCTACATCTGGTTAGGCTATGATGTAAACTCATCCTCTCTGTTCACCATCTGTCTGCTCTAACCTGAAGTTGACCTAGTATTGCAGTGCCAGATTGAAATAATGTCTCCAGTGTCTCTCTTACGAGTAGACCTGATACATTTTCTTTTTAGTAATTCACAACATTACAAACTGGACAAATATTGTTCCTACATAAATGCCTCTGCTTAAATTTTTAAGTACTATTACAAATTACACGGATCAACCCATTCTTATAGATTTCAAGGTTAGTGTTTACCTTTAATAATGGTTATTATTACACACAGCCAGGGTCTATTCATTTGTTGTTTGGTTGATAGTGCCTCTGTCTGCCTCTGTCAGTAACTCTTGTCACAGCTAGTGAATGATGTGTAGAACAATTTAAATAGAGTAAACGAAAGGAGAAAAACAAACTTCTACCACAGAGGATATACTTTAATTGTTAAAGGAATCAGCTTAAGTGTATCTTTATTTCAACAGAGACTCATTTTAATTCATCTCTCAAAGTGTGAAAACATCAAAAGAAAGACATCAGAGAAAGACTCTTAAAATTGAAGATTATGGGGTGACCACAATAATCACTGTATACATAATAATCACCCTGTTTAATCTTAACACTTAACCGTAAATCACATCTAGCTTGCATTCGTGTCTAGATTCAAAAATGCTTTGTCAAACCCAAGGGCAAGATATTCAAGACTTGAAATCATGATCCACTTTTATGATACTTTAATGAAATATTTCAGGATGTACAATCCATTCAAATCATACTATAGCAGGAGCTATACAAGACACTAGCCTCATTGTGTTCCTACCACTCTATTTTTTCTTCCCTGGTTCTGTTTTCTGTATTTCACGTGTTTTATTCTCCTCTGTTTCTCTCTCCTTATTGATTTCTACCTCATGTCAGGTATCCTTTTACCGTTCTTCAGTCTTCTTTCTCCCACTCATTCTTATATAAATTGAACGGATCGCCCAACTTGTCTGATAAAAATTTCTTGCTGATAAGTGGAAATTCTTCAAATACAATAATGCTATGTGAAATTAAAAGGATAGTTCACCCTAAAATTTAAATTGTGTTGTCATTTACTCACCCTTATGTTGTTACAAATCTGTATGGCTTTCTTTCTTCAGTGGAATGCAATAGAATATATTTTGAAGAATGTTTTGTTTCCCATGGGAAATGGAAGTCAATGGGAACCGAAACTGTTTAGATTAGTTAGTAAATATCTTCTGCTGTGCTCCACAGAAGAAAGAAATTACACAATTTGTTGCTTAGTACAAATTACAGAACAACACATTATTGTCCCGTTCTACTGATTATGAGGGACCTGAGCTCATTAACTCTGCTCCTCTAACATTTCAAGCTTATATTACATCGTTATGATAATAAGAGGGCATTTGTACAAATCCGTGCATACAATTTTTCATTTTCTGGAGGAATTATCCTTAAGTGCATCAGTGTTTATCGAGAGGTCTGTAATGTGGACTGAAGAGGGTCATACTGTGCTGTTTTGCTAATTAGTTTTTCATTACAGATACGATTAAATTGATTCTGTTGTTAAGGAGAGATATGACCAATATTTCTGCTGTAACAGGGAGTGAAAGGGCATAACAATGAACAAATGCTCCATTTTTAGAGATTTTTTTGATCGATTTTGACTGCAACCTTGCATTGCTAACTTACTGCTATAGCTTTTTGAGCTTTTTATGGTGGATGAGTCCTGAAGGACAGGAAATTTGGAACGGAGACACAAGACACAAACTTTGTGACTAAACAGCGAAACAATAAAAAGGATGCCAAAGAAGATTTGTGTGTCTGTGTGTGTACTGAAAAGGTCTGAAGTTGAAACTGCTGAAAGGGATTTTTGTGGTGGCAAAAGCCTTGAAGTGACAAATATGAAATGGCAGTTCATGTCCCTATGTGCCTTTTTCATTGAAGACCTCTAACAAAGCTTATTTTTCAGAGATACACATTCGCTTGTACAACCTTCTGGACTTGGCCTTCATTGGTGCTCTGGAGACAACATCTACAGTGACATGAATCTACAACGGCCCCAAAAAGTCACTGGACTCCAGAGTCACACTAAAGTCTGAATGTCATAGCAAAATATCAAACCACATGGAATCAACAAACAAATGTGGCTATGTTTTTTCTAACTAACTTCTTAAAGGGATAGTTCACCCAAAAATGAAAATTCTATCATCATTTACTCACCCTCATGTATTTACAAACCTGTATGAATTTCTTTGTTCTGCCGAACACAAAGGAAGATAATTTGAAGAAAGTTTGTAACCAGGCTGTTTTGGGGCACCATTGACTTCCATAGTAGGAAAAAAAAAATACTATGGAAGTCATTGGTGCCCCAGAATTGCTCTGTTTCCCACATTCTTCAGAATATCTTCCTTTGTGTTCAGCAGGACAAAGACATTCATACAGGTTTGGAACTACTTGAGGGTGAGTAAATGATGACAGAATTTTCATTTTTGGGTGAACTATCCCTTTAAGGCAGGTAGTAGGTCACATAAGCTCTCTGTAAAGTTATGTATAGTCACATAATATGGCATTTACCCCCAATGATCCAATAGCAGTTTTCAAATACATGAGCAGAAGTTGTGTTGAAAAGCTATGAAACTGAGTTTATGCTTGATCTTATTTTGATATGTAATTAACAGTAAAAATGTTTTCATTGAAATGTGGCACTACTTAATCATAAATATCATATTAGGTATTTTTACATATAAATAACATTCAGAAACTGTATTTAAAATGAGTAAAGATCAATAAATAGTAAATACTGCTTCAAAAAAAAATTAAATAAAAAAGGACGAATTTATGATGATTGATTTTATTTGACATACACAACATTGACCAATTCACTCGTTATACTCTCGTGCAATGCAAACATTTTTAGCAGTGTGTAAGTTAGGGCCCCTTTACATCAAATCTAAGCTTGAATGCTGACAGAGGGGATTTTTTATAATGGATGTACATGCATGAAGTCAGTTCTCCTTAAGCACTCACAGGTTTCCTATCAGAGTGTGTGTTCCTATCACAAGTGTGCGTCATCACATTAAAAATTAACATGATCAACTAACATTTGACAACCACAAACTACTTGAAATGTGCAATTGTTTAGTTGAAATGTGTTTTGTCTGAATATCTAGTGCAAATCCAAAGTTCTGGCATGAAACATGAAAAGATAGCACAGTCCAATAGGTCAAACTCTAGCTGACATAATGGCATCATAACATGGAGCAGCTGATTGGTTCTTTTTGTACCAGCAGCCAATGAGATTTCTGCTCAACATTCTTGGCTAGTGCTTGCTGTAGCAGTTGCAGTGTGCTTAAGAAACCCTCCACCTTCCCCAGCTCCACCTGTATAGATCAGCTATGGGCTGATTCACTATGTTATATGGGGGTTATTTCATATATGACATGTGTGACCCACAACATTTTTTTCGAAATTGAAATTTAAACATCACCTGAACGCTGACAAAATAAGCTTTCCATTATTGTATGGTTTGTTATGATAGGACAATATTTAGCCGAGATACAATTATTTGAAAATCTGGAATCTGAGGGTGCAAAAAAATCTAAATATTGAGAAAATCGCCTTTAAAGTTGTCAAATGAAGTTCTTAGTAATGCATAGTACTAATCAAAAATTAAGTTTTGATAAATATACAGTAGCAAATTTACTAAATATCTTCATGGAACATGATCTTTGCTTAATGTCCTAATGATTTTTGGCATAAAAGAAAAATCAATAATTTCGACCCATGCAATGTATTTTTTGCTATTGCTACAAATATACCCTAGTGACTTAAGACTGGTTTTGTGGTCCAGGGTCACATTTCTGAGTTTGACTAAAGTGCTTTTGGGTCCTTTTAGAGTCTACAGCTGCTCTTCAAACAAAAATGGCCCTCAGTTTCAGCTAAGTGCCACACTTACCCTATGTTCTCTCTCTCTTCTCTCTCAGGCATTGTGTCTCTGATATCCTTGGTGGTTCTTTCATACGACCGCTACAGCACATTGACGGTGTACCATAACCGCGGCCCAGACTATCGCAAACCTCTTCTGGCAGTAGGGGGTTCGTGGCTCTATTCTTTGATCTGGACAGTGCCCCCTCTTCTGGGCTGGAGTAGTTATGGGTTGGAGGGGGCGGGAACCAGTTGCTCTGTATCATGGACCGAGCGTACATCCCAGTCTCATGCCTACATCATCTGCCTGTTTATATTCTGCTTGGGCCTACCAGTGCTCGTCATGGTCTACTGCTATGGGAGACTGCTGTATGCCGTTAAACAGGTAAATTGCGGTTCTGTGTTGTGCGTCAAAACGGCTTGGGATTAAAAGCTCCCTTCATTTCCGTTACTGAATATGTATAGGCTCTGACAGGATCTCAAGATGTTTTGATGATTCTGCCAATTCTGTGAATGCACACTGATTCATCGAAATGCAGAGAAACTGAAGTGCTAATTCAGAGGAACTAGACTTTTTAATTGGTTGCTGGAACAGAAACTTGGTTATCGAATGTTGTTAACTTCGTTTAAACCCATTTTTGTGGAGTCATGAGCAGGAGAAGAAACTTGCAGAACTTTCTTTCCAATGCCTTGCATACATTTACAAAAACAAACAAACAAACAAAAAAAAAAACAGAGAACTTGCCAGAAATGTGACTGCATGTTATATAATCTCTAACACTGAGGTAATTTACAGATGCATTTTTAGCAAATGTAGTAGCTGAATAGTCACTTATTTGATCCGGTTTGCAGTATATTCTAATATTCTGGCCAAAAACAGCCAACTGGACAAGACAGCATGTCCTCAAGACAGTTTTCTTTATTTTAAACATAGAAAAATATCCTCATCCATTTACAGCATGTTCTGTACAATTGCCTGTTCATTGAGCAACCTGTTAAAGAGTTCATCAGGATTGCAGTGTGATTGCATTTGGATGCTGTATTATTTGGGTGTCCCAGTCACTGGAGTGTAATTTAGTTCAGTTGGCTGCTGTGTGGAGGATGTCATACAAATTTGCACTCTGGCTTGACAATTTTATCCGTCCAAGCCAATGTGACAAATCCCCATGTATGCAGTTTATCATGTTGAATTTCTGATATAATATTAAATCAAGACTTGCTGGATGAAAATATGAAGCTTATATATGATGCTTCATGTATAACGTGGGTACTATAAGAAATTCAGACATTCATGATCCCATCTACTCAGCATCAGTCACATGGAGAGAAATTTGATTTCCACAGAGTGCTTGTAATAGATAAAAGGGCCTAGAAGATCAGGGAGGAGGATGACTTTCTGTAAATGACAGTTATAGTGACTGTAATTATAGAGCCTTGCCAATTTCATTAGTTACGTTTACATAGAGCCTAATAATTCATTAAGAATTCAACTCATAGCTCAGCTGCAATATAAAATGTTAACAAATTTTAAGCTTGATCCAAATGAAATTGTATGCATTCTTATTTATGAATTCTTAAGTGTTAAGCTAGCACCATGACAAGGATGTTTTCTTGGCATATTTTTTAGATATTAAAGGGGTCATGACATGGATTTATTTTATTATTTTAATATGTTCCTTGAGATTTACTTATGATGTTAATAAAATTTTTTTGCTCAAAAAAGTGGAAAAATTATTATTTTTAACCCTCATTCTGACCCTCTCTCTAAAATTACCTGTTTTAAGAGGCTTATCAAAAATCGGCCTTTAAAGGGTTATGAAACCCCCTGTTTCAGCACCGGTTAGTTCTTGCCGCAGTTTTAAAAAAAATGCTAAAAAAGTGGGCGTGGTGCGCTGCAGAGCGGAGGGGGAAGAGGGGAGACAGACTACACACACAGCTTTGGGTTCAGATGTTTGGGTTTGGGTTCACTCTGGTTTCATTTCGCTCCCATCGAGTTAAAAACACAAATAAATGCACAGTCATTTGCACTCTTCATCAAAAACATATAAATGAACACGCTGTTGCACCTCTGATAACTTTTTAGGCTTATTCTGCTGCATTTATATAAGCATTTTGACGGGTTGTGTCACAGAGCTGAAAAAAAACGGTTACACTCACTAAGTGAATGAATCGCATTTGTACCGAACTCTTATTACAAAGCAAAAACAAACATTCTCCTTCGATCCATGAACGTTTCTCTCAGTTAATGTGTGCGTTGTCATCTCACAGGCTGCATCTGAAAACTTAGGCAGCTGCCTTGCTGCCTCACTGCCTTATGAGGCAATGAATTTGCAGACAGCATTTATGCATGAAGGCACCACACGAAACTAATTTCGGACAGGCTTCTGAGGCAGCATAATGGTTTAACGATCTACAACAAAATAGAACGAGTTTTTGTGATAACTAAATGAATATTTAATTACTATAATATTCATTTCTCGCTAAAAATAACATCAAAAGTGCAAAAAGTTAATTAGAAATATACATTTACACACAAACTAACCACCAAACACAACTTCCAGCCGCCATCTTTATTTTTTAGCTCAACCATCTCGGAATGGAATGCACAGGATTGTGGGATATCAAAGGCAGCGAAGGATACATCTAAGCTGCCTTCAAAAATTGATCAGATGAAGGCATCTCAGGAAACAGGAAGTCAAGCTAACTTTGGATTTGGACGTGCCTTGATGCCTTCCTACGTTGGAGTTCTGCCCCCGAAGGCAGCATTTTTCAGTTTTCGGATGCAGCCACAGTCTGAAGCATCTGTCATAGCAAATCAATGCTGTTATGAATAATTAAGGATCCTATAACAATAGGATAAGAACACGCAGTCTCATGAATAATTAAATAGACACCATTCATGGCCACATCACAAATTGTGACGTCAACACGATGTAGATTTTAAACCCGGAAGATGAAAATAGCGCAAAAAATCTTAAAATTAACCAGTTTTCTCCAACAGTTAAAATGATCGGATGCTAACATTGTCTTCTATGATGTGCAACACAAACACCCAGGGGCGGACTTAACCAATAGGCGAGGTAAGCGGCCGCTTAGGGCCCCGAGGAATCAGGGGCCCCCGTCTGATATTCGCAAAACATACTTGACAAATGCACCAATATGTATTTGTGTTATGGAGAGCGTCAAATGTTCCCTCACCACTCAAAACGGCAAGTTTTTGTCAGGTTCGGAGTTCTGCAAGCTTGTGAATCCACTCATAATAACAATGTGTAGATAAGATGTAAATAAGAGATTCATTGTGCAGAGAGCTTATTAACGGAACGTTTTGAGATCGCGATGAACTGAAGTGAGTGACAGCTTTTAGTGATTATAGACGGAGCGCTCTTTGCACGCATTCTAAGCTGTTTTGACTGTCTGAGAACAGATATATTCACCTCAGTAAAGAAATTATTGTGTTTCAAGTCAGAATTTTATTTGTCTTGATGTTTCAAAATGACTCTCTTGTGTGTTTTTCCTAGGCGCGCCAGCGCGGACTATACACTAAAAATGCGTATAAATGCACGAAAGAAATGACTGGAGATTTTCGCTTAATAGATTACATTTTCGATTTGTTTCTCGGCATTGTCTGCAAAAATCAGGTTGACTAATTATTTAGGCTACCTAAGTTGTGAAGGAGTAATAGTTATAATAAATAATAGTTATAGCTATAATGAGAGAGAGCTAGCGAGCAAAATAAGGGTTAGGCGTAAAAGAGCATATAGTTATTGTGTTGGGGCCCCGTACCTGAAATTTGCTTAGGGCCCCCAAATCACTAAGTCCGCCCCTGCAAACACCTCTGCTAAAATCTCAGAAAAACTAGTCTGGGGTTTCATGACCCTTTAAGGCTTATCAGTAATCGGCCACTGTTATGATCGGCTAACGTTGTTGCATAGGAAACAGTATCAACATCCCCTCGCTATTGCATGTGAGTGTTTTGAAAACATGATAAAAAAATAAAACGGTCATTTCCAACCAAAGCATTATTAAATGATTTACTCACAGTTTGTGATGCAGCTGCAGTCAGATCTAGTACGGCTTCATCTTTCAACAAATGTTTCTTTGTGAACTCTCCATTACACTGTGCCTTGTTTACAAAGAAAAATATTGTGATCAATCCTCTGACACAATCCGGGATGCCAATAAAAAAAAAGAAAATCTCTTGTTCCTTACGCTTGGATCCTTCTGATATCTGTACAAAGACGTGAACGAGCTGTTTAAACCGAATGTGTCAAAGCGAACGTTCTTTCACTCCATTTGTCCTGACGACAAACTCAAGCGTGTGGACTGTGTCAGAAAGTGAATTCTCATTTGTGTGCTGTATCCAGTATAGACAAGATAGCGGCAGCGACAGTCAAAGATGACTGACAATTAGCATACAGTTTGGATTGGCGGTATCGTTCTGTTCTGGGCAAGAACTCCCTGCGCATCCATGCAGCCTAGCATGGATAAGAGCAGGGAGAGCAGCAATACCCCCCCAGGGTAAACAGAACAGAACCAACATAAATGTATTGCAGATATCATTAAAGTTCAATAATTTAATGTAACATTTTAGAAATTAATCTGATTTAAAGGAGAATCAGAAGGCTGAATCCTGACTGACAGAGGAGTTGGGGATGGAGGAGGGTAATTAGCTATTGAGCAACGCGAAACTGGTGATAATACTGATGGACCTTATATATGAGTTCTGTGATAGGTGTTGCATCACTATAGGTAGATGTGGATCAGCTGAGAGTCAGCTGATGCAAGCTTGACTAACGTGACCTGCCAGGACTAATGCTGACGCTAAATTTAATGCTGTCATGCAACAAATCTGCTTCAAAGATAAAATTAAATTAATTGCTAATTACAACATTGAAATAAAATGTGAAGCCTGTACAAATAGTAGAAATCGTGAATACAAATAATTGGAAATCATGCAAAAAAAATAAAAAATAAAAATTAATTAAATAAAAACTGCACATTTCATTTATCTGTCATAACATTTATGTAGTTTTGTTCGCTTGGCTGTTTTCTTATAAAGGTCAGAAATTTGTCAAGTTTTTCGTCAAGTGTCTTTTTTATGATGTCATTACGTAGCTGTCTTGCCGCCAGCCAATCGCTGCATTGCTGATCGTGGTTTCGAGTATCGATGCATCTGTCTTTTTCAGGGAACACGAGAACTCGCAGTAATCTTAGACAACTTAATCCAGATATTTTAATCAAATCCGCAAATTCGTTTGAAGAACCAAATTAGCCAGAGATCAGTTAACACGATTAGAAGATCTGGCATCTTTCAAATCAACTCAGTATTAAACGAGGTACAAAGAACGGCCCCAGGTGACATAACTAGGGATGTGCGGGTCTAGTCGACTAGTCGACTAAATGGTACAGCTCCTGCTAGTCGACACTGATATCAGTAGTCGATTACACGAAAGAAAAAAATTACCATAATTTTAACGTTACATTTAAAACATTTTAACAACAAGCTAAAATAAAACTTTTGAAAAATAATGAATATCAAAATATTTAAATATATAAATATTTTTAAAAGCGTATCTGGGAGGAAACTACATTTTTACCTCAGAGCTCGCCTGTTGCAGCAAGCTTGAAATGACCACGTGAAGAACCAGCAAGGTGTGGGATTATTTTGAATTAGAAGGCTTACAATAATTGGTTTAAAATAACTCTACTGGAGCGATGCGTAATCATATTCAATACAGGCACGTATGCGTTAGCTTGAAGACTAGCCAAAGCCAGCAATGTCAAACATGTCCTACACTACAACCTGCCGCTGCGGTCCGCGATCCCATCCGCGCCGTCTGTTCCTCTAGAGACCCACTTCGGTGGTGGTGCGGGACTTCCAGGCTCTTTTCGAAATTGTCTGCTTGCTTGTAGTTATCTCTCTGCGTACCTGTAACTTCAGTTCCTGCCAAGCGCATTTTTTTTTTCACGTGCAGAATCGCCTCTAGTCCCGTCTTTCACCAGACCACGTTAACATGTTAAATTCACTGAACAAATGCGCATGGTCTGAATAAGTAAAACCAGCATTGTTTTGTTTTTAGACAATATAGCCAACATGAAGTACATTTTTAAAAGCCGTTTTAATGCTATTCCTTGATAAACTTTCCCATTGTTTTTGACTTGTGTTTTAATATGTTGGCTAACATTATATGAAAATGAAGAATTCTGTCAGTCTATTTTCAATTTCTGCATTGCTCCAGCTGATCTGAATAAATAAGCTTTGCACTGGTTTATGCTGAGTGTATGCTCTTCCTTATTTTCTGTTTAACGGCCGCCTAAAATTAAATGATGATAACGCGAGGCAAGCATACGGCATAATCGTGACCTATTTTTAGCAGATTTCATTGAGGGATTTGGCAGTGTGATGCAAACATTAAGTATTTCAAGTGTAGGCTGTTATAGACACACAGTTTTTTTCTCTTTTGCCATTTTTGGGGGGTTTCTAGCTTTTAGACTAGTTGACTAGTCGGATACAAAACTTCCGTTTAAACGACTGTCAAATTAGTCGTAGCTCACATCCCTAGACATAACCTTGCACATCGGATCCAAAACGAGCTGTTTTTGGAGCTTGATTAAATAAATAATTTGTTTATAATGAGGAGGACATTTAAGCTATGCAAATTGCAGAATATTTTAATGGTACAAAGATCTCTTATATGCCAAAAAATTAATGATTTATCATGTCATGACCCCTTTAAAATACATTTTCATACTTTTTTTATATATTTTATTTTGTATGGTCTCCTTTGGCCTTCATAGCTTGCATTCTTGCCGCCATTGTTTTTATGTACTTTCCACAGTCTCTGTTGTTATTGATTTCCAAATAGTTTCTAGCTGTTCCCAAAGACTCGCTTTTGATTAAACTTTTGTGCGATCTATCTTTAAATCCATAAAATCCCAACAATAATTATATTTTAGCAGCATTAGAATTACTACTGTGACTAAACAGCTTACACATACCGGTGTTGATTAGCCATTACAGAAACAGAAAGAAAAAAAAAAATAATTCAATAATCAATACTGTTAGTTTAGGGCAGCTGTGGCAGAAACCTTACATTGGATGGTGGTCTAATAGTCAAGTCAAGTTAAGTCATCTTTATTTATATAGCGCTTTTAACAATACAGATTGTGTCAAGCACTTAACAGTATCAAATCAAATAATAAATTTGTTAAGCACTATATATAATACAATTCAAACGTTTGTGATGAGTGAAATTTTTAATGTATTTGAAAGAAGTCTCTTATGCTCACTAAGGCTTCATTTATTTGAACAAAAATAAAAACAGTAAAATTGTGAATTGTTATTGCGGTTTAAAGTGACCGTTTTCTGTTTAATAGATTTTAAAAGTTAATTTATTCCTCTGATGACAAAACTGAATTTTCAGCATTATTACTCCAGTCTTCAGTGTCACGTGATCCTTCAGAAATATTTGAATGTTAATATGCTGAATTGCTGCTCAAGATTTTTTCATTGAGAGTGAGTAAATGATGACAGAATTTTTGGTGAAATATCCCTTTAATATTCTTGTGGAAACTGTGATACATTTACTTTTCAGGATTCTTTGATGAAAAGAATGTTCAGTAGAACAGAATTAGTTTGAAGTAGAAATCTTTTTGTAATAGGCACTAGGGGAGTAACGGTACACAAATATGATGGTTCGGTACGTACCTCGGTTTTAACGTCGCGTTTCGGTATGATTTTGGTACAGCACAGGGAAAAACTAAACTTTTCTTTCTTTTTTTTTTATAAACAGTGGTTTACTGAACAAGTTGCTCTTTCTTTAAGTACTTTCAGTTATAGTTAAAATTTTCTTAGTGATAAAAATCTACCTCAGCTTATAATTAAAACTATAGGGAGCCCTTTTACATTACAAGGTTACAATTAGGCCAGACAACTTAACCCGAAACTTTGGGGACCGGGTATGGTTATAACATTGAGAGTTGTAACAACACCATTTCCACCTATCAGGGATAAGCTAGGAGTTCTATGATAATTTCATTATTTACCCACTTCCACCCAGGCTGTAAATAGGTATTTGTAGATTATATAAAGAAAAATCCAATTTTCTTAACCAAAACTATATTTTGCTTAGTACTTAAACTGTTGCCGATAAAATCATATAACTTACATTAGAATAAATTGTAGCTTCTCAGGCAAAATGTGATGCATTTTTAAACTGCTAATTAGGAATCATAATGCTAATACAGCGAACTAAACATTGGATGACAGGGGTGGGGTAAGTTGTAACACATTTTAGCATTCCCTTGCATAAAACTGAGAACTTTAATGTTGTATTTATGGAGCTTTTTTGGCAGCTCAAAGCCAAAGGAAGGTAAAGTGTGCCCTATGCAGTTTCTGGATCCACCAAGCCTTCACTCTAGAGTTAAAAACATTGGTTTGACACCATTGTGACTCTGATTGAGAAAATTCATACATAGACACAAATTTATACAGTATTTTTTGTTAGATCTACATATTCTTCACCTCGGTACAATGGAGTTGAGTGTTCAGTAAGCATATGTTCACGAAGTTTCTTCTAGTAGTCTAATTTACACACACACGCACACACTCCTGCATCGAACAGAATGGGATGTCAAGTCAAGTCAAGTCATCTTTATTTATATAGTACTTTTACCAATACAGATTGTGTCAAAGCACTTAACAGTGTCAAAGTGGAGGACAAAATGTCAGTAATGTATAATGATAAAATTAAACACTCAATTTTCAGTTAAAGGCATTTCATTATTGAATTCAGAGATGTCATTGTCTAGCTCAGTTTAGTTTAAATAGTATCTGTGCAATCAAATGTGAGCTGTGGTCATTCGTAGAAAGTGCGACATTGTTTTGTATTGTTCTTTTAGATTGTTTCAATAAACTTGTTTTTGAAGCAAACTTTATGGGATGGCTGCTGTTTTTGCTTCTTTTGTCTGACTGTTACAACCTACCCCGGCAGTGTGGTAGATTGTAACAAGGGAACTCCATATATTTGACATCAACCTATAAGGGCTGTGATATTCTTGCAGAGGTTTGAATTGGTGAATTAATAGTGAACAAATGTGGGTACTTTGTAAAAAGTTTGAGCACTCTAGCTCAAAAATTCAGCGAGTTACAGATGCTTAAGCAAAAAGTGTTACAACCATACCCGGTCTCCCTCATAAATGCCTTTACTGTCGTAAACCCAATAAACCCATTCATGTCTTTAAAAAGAAAAATTCTTACTGAGCTCAAGTGTATAAAGCTCAAATACCTAGCCCATTCTGTTGATGGCTGATTGATGGCTGTTTAAAAGGTCGCAGTGTATTGTAAATCATTAATTGTTAAGTAATTTCATTCTTTTATAATGTTGTAATTTACATGAAACAGCCTACAAAATTGAAAACCTTTAACAAAAGTTTTTTGTTCTTAGGAATTGTGTTTGAATGCTGTGTGGAGTGTTTGAATGTAAGGCCATTGCATGAACTGAAAAAAAAAAAACAAAAAAAAACAAAAACAAAACAAAACAAAAAAACAGAGGTGGAAGTAGCAACATTTAAATAATTATTCAACTTTAGTTGCATAATGTCTGTCTTTGGTAATCATATGTTTACAGACTCGTTTGTCCTTTCTGAAAGGCATTATTCAACTGCTTATTATAAAATGTAATTTAAAAATATTGAAGGTTGTGGCTTATACAACAATACTTTTTTTTTTTCAGATTTCAGAGTGCTCTATGAGCATTAATAAGAAAGAACCAGACCTAATTTCATGAAGGGTCCTCATGAAGGGACGAATGAAATACAAATATACACTTACTTCCACCTCCACCTCCACCCACAGTTCAAAAAGAACAATCAGTAAAAGGAATGGATGAAAATACAATTATGCTACTGGCCAAGCAAATGAGATATTAATGTATTTACCTCTTTCCCATGTTATGCATATTAAGTAAATATTCACAATTTATGATAGAGATGGTAAAGCATGTGTTTTTAAAATAAAAAAAAACACGAAACTCTCTTTAAATTCACCATGAAATGACATTCACAAACCATTCAGTAACATTTCTGGATGAATCAGAACAATTCAACACAACACATGTGTTCGACTAATTTCTCACAGTCTCATCCCAAGCTTTTGTTGCTAATTCCAAAATGTAATTTCAGAGTTTCTAAACAAGTTTCTCTGGGTGTGTATGTTTCCGTCTGTATACGAGGTTGTATGTCTGTATGGTTGTGCATACAGAGAAAGAGAGAGAGAGAGAGAGAGAGAGAGAACAAAAGGGTGCTTTTCATAGAAAATAAAAGGTAGTGGGAAAACATGGAAACTGTGTATAATTTTTATCCTATTGTCATATTCGTTTGCTCGGAGAGTGTATTCATTGTAAGGACTGTAGCGTCAGAACGAGTCAGACAAAACTAAGATTCGATCGGAGCATCGAAACATGAGGAGCTGAAATTCCAGGATAACAGGACAACGTCGTAAAGATTCCTATCTCTGACTTCTGGAGCAAGCCTAACTAACAAGCCTCTTTCACAGAACAGCTCGCAACATTAAGACAAAAGAACACTTATTGATAAGTGTTCTATGCAGGAAGGAGATCGTCAAATTTGGGGTAAATAGTCAAGATTAATGGTCAAAGAGATGGCCATCACATGGCGTTCCACAAGATAAATCACAAGCTTCTTTAGATTGACTTCTCCCCCACACATACAAGACAAAGAACCAGACTGAAATTCCTCTGGCCAAAGAACATTTCTTTTTGGCCTCCACAGAACTACACAGAGACTTTCTTTTTCATATGCACATAAAACCATCCTAAAGGACATCGCTAGGCATAACACTATATTATGTATGTAACCACATATTAGACCATCATGTTTTAAGCACATATTATGTATGTCTTTCTAATAACTATTGAATGAATTTAAGGTTAGTCGTGTTTGGTATGTATGAGCTTGACATTTCTAGCTTGAAATGTTTCTTTCAATTAATTCTGTGTCAAATGTATCATATTCTGGTCATAGAAATCATGTCCAAAAGTATACTTTGCAAGAGTGTGTAAAATTCAGACCATGTGACTGATAACAGGCTGATTTATGATGGAAGGAACAACCCTAGCTAAGATAATAGCCTATCTAATTGGTCAAAACACCAAATGGGATGTGTCCCAAAGCCGAGTTTAAGAACTCAGGACACCATCAAATCTCCCTCTAAGCCTCCTCTCTCTTCCCTTCTACCCTTCTTCTTCTCGCCACAGCGTTTTGACGCTGTTTTAGCGCTCTTTGAGCGTGCTCTGGCCTACAGGCCAGTTGCTACTTAACACCACGATGAGAAGAAAAACCACCTAGTCTCATTACTCATTTTATTCTTTTACTTTAGTTTCTTTTCTTTCCATTGAGTCTCGTGTTCAAAAGTTAAGTTTGCCGCAAAGTCCAGCGACTGCACCCGCTTCAAACTTCAACCAGAAACGGACTCCAAGACCATCCTCAGCCAACGGCCCAACCATTGGCTTCCCAAGACATCGCTTCAAAGACTACTGAACTTCCAGCCAATCCCCAACTCGGGAAAACCCCTTTCCTGCAAGGACGATGAAGACAAAAGGGAATCCCTGTAACACAAAGGCAACGCAAGTACAAACTCCAGATTATAACTGAGCTGGTGTATTTAATATAAATTTTAGCCTCATTGAGAAACTCAACGCGAGGGTTAATTAAGTGATTGATGGTTGTTCAGGTCTATGCAATAGCACATATTGCTGTAAACTTGGGATTTCACATTCTCATTCTCTAAACTCATCCTTTCTCTCTTTCTGCATCGTGTGAATGTGTGAATGCGTGTGTTCATGTTAGTGTTAGTTTATGTCTTAGGTTTATATAAATAAAGTCTTATTTATATTTAAAAGAGAAGTATCTTGTGTTTTGTGCTTACAAGTTAATGTCTTAATCTGCCGATCTTGTTACTGTGCTTATTAATAGTGTTTTCACTATATTTTGGATTTTAATATCCAGTGCAGAATTAATGTTATACGGCTCGTTCAGTGAATCGCTGCCGACTCAGTGATCAGCCGCAAAACAGTGATTCTGTTCAAATTCCCTATAAAATCATTAATGATTCCCTTTGAGCTAAATTAAATTATATTTATGTATAAAACCCTTACAGGACATTTGAAATAGGTGAAATATTTTAACGAAGTGACCTGGCACTGTAATGTGGTCTACAGACCTGGAAGGAACTATACTTCATACATCTATATTACAGATATATTTGATGTCATAGAATAAAACATGAAAATATCTAGAGTTTGTATTACCCACAGACCTTATTTTAGACATTTATGCAAAAACCCATTGACTTCAGAATGATGGAACCAGAAGCACTACAATGCTGTCTTGTTTCAAGGTTTTGGCCAGGGGCATAGCATCTGGGTATGAAGGGTGTGCAGGTGCATATGGGCCCGGGCATATTGGGGGCCTGCCGAGGCAAGGGGAAACCTTTAATTGAAATGAGGGAATGAATAGAGCCCTGCACGGGCCCGGCCCTCATCCGACAGCTTATCAGAATTCTCGGCCCGAGTCTGACCCGAGCCCGTGTCTTTTTTTCTCTCTCTCTCTCTTTCTTCCCCTTTACACAGCTGCTATTGCAGCAAACAGGCTAGTCCAGTTTTGGTTTTTAATGGCAAAGTGGTTATATTTCTTTTTGTTTCCTCATTAAGTTCATTTAGAAATATGTTTCGAATATTTTATGTTTGTATAATTCAAGTTTTATTTTTTTCTTTATTTTTTTCATCAACGACCAAGCGGCCAGCGGCGGACTGAGTTGAGCATATATTTGATCAATCTAGACACAACTTGCCTACATTTCTCAATATTAATTAAAACATTTAACCTAGATAAATGTGTGCTGTTAGACGCATATCCAGTCATTCGTGTGGAGAGTGGAAGCTAAAGTGCGCTTTGCTGGACATGGAGGCGTCAGCGCGATCAATTGCATTTTTTATTAAGAGTGGAAACTTAAAATATGCCAGCATTTTTGCTCATAAACGTAAGAGTAATACATCATTCGGAACTTTTATTTGTGTGCACTCACAATATCAACTAAACTTTGTGCTTTTGTAAAATAAGGAAAACAAACAGGATGCACTTTCTGTCGTCTTGGTCTTGAGCAGGAATGCTTCACAAAAACTGAACCGAAACTCAGCGAATACTTGCCTCCTCACAGACATGATACATATATCTAATGGAATGCTTTAAATACTTCAAAACAAAATAATTCAGATCAAAAACTCTTTCATTATGTAGGCTAATTTGTAAAGATGTAGGATTCCTGAGGAGATGGCGAGTCAGAATCGTCAATTTCATCTTTGCAACACTGACTCAGAAAATGCTAGTTCATTAATAAATAATTCAAATATCTCCTTAGTACTTTTTTTTTTTTGTTTGTTTGTTTCTTTGTTTGTTGGGCTTCTGTGCCAAGAATGTGTTTGCATGCAGTACAAAAAGCCTACGGCAGCATTTTAGTGCCACATAAAAACAACAACAACAAAAAATACTAACTAAAGATTAACATCAAAATATTTTAAGAATACAACAAAATTACGATAATAAAATCATGTTATATTGTGTGAAGTTAATGTGAAAATTCCACCTATACTCAAGCAAAAAAAAAAAAAAAAAAAAAGTCTATCCAACCTGTCATTCTTCACATGTAACATGAAAAACAGCAATAAAACGTAGGCTTATTGAATTAGGCTTATTTTTGAAACTCTAACTGATCAATTTCATGAAACATTCATTTGTATTAAATTGTTCTGATTTTTCAACATGCATTCAAATATTTATATTTATTTCGTGCTGCAAATATTAAAGAGGAAAATATAATTGATTCACATGCCGCTTGAACTGAGGCAAATATAGTTCTCTCACTATAAATTTAAGAGCATAAAAACACATTTATTGTTTGTAGTATTTAGTTATAAAGTTGACAGAAGGCTGAGACTTTGTGTTTTAATATAAGTAACAAAGCTTATTGCGATTATTGGGTGGCTTACATGCTACAATGATAAATGGACCTGAAAACATTAAATATTATATCCAAACATTTATTCCATAAATAAAACAGCTTGTGAATAGTCACGTAACTTTAATTACTTCAGATAAACCTACAATAATTAACCGAGCTGGAGCCAATAACATTTGGGGGGGGGGCTGTACAAAATTATTTTGCATGTGGGCCCGGGGCTGACTTTGTCACGCCACTGGTTTTGGCCTACAAAAATATGTCATCCCTGCAACACTCCATTTCTTTAGAATGTTCATCAACCAATCAAAATCTAGAATTCTACAGCCCTGTGGAATAATGTTTACAGATGAATTGACAAAGACAACACTTTATTTTAGGGTCTCTTAACTAGTTGCTTATTAGCATGCATATTACTAGAATATTAGCCATTTATTAGTAATAATTAAGCACACATTAATGCCTTATTCTACATCCCTAATCCTACCCAATACCTAAACTTAACAACTACCTTACTAACTATTAATAAACAGCAAATTAGGAATTTATTGAGGAAAAAGTCGTAGTTAATAGTGAATAAGTGTTCCCTATTCTAAAGTGTTACCAACACAACAATAAGTCAAAGTTAACATAGGAAAACACCCATTTTTACAATAGACATTTCTCTTTCTCAGGTAGGGAAGATACGGAAGACAGCAGCGCGAAAACGGGAATACCATGTTTTGTTCATGGTTATCACCACGGTGGTGTGTTACCTTCTGTGCTGGATGCCTTACGGTATCGTGGCCATGATGGCTACATTTGGTCGGCCAGGAATCATCTCACCCGTGGCCAGCGTGGTTCCCTCTCTCCTCGCCAAGAGCAGCACGGTCATCAACCCGCTCATATACATCCTGATGAACAAACAGGTAACAGCACTAACTAAATCATACCATTTTTTCCTCATATATATATATATATATATATATATATATATATATATATATATATATATATATATATATACATACATATGTAGTAAGACAGGATCATATGCATGCATAAAAGTTTCGTGCTGCAATTATGACACAGCCACTTGTTTTCAAACTTCTTTTTTATTAACAGAAGCTGTGAGCATTGATAAATTAAATTAAATTGACCATGATACACTTCTGGAAGTTTCAAGTTCAAGTTATGGATGGGGGAAAAATAAATATAATTTCAGTTTGCATTTTGATGTATTTTTTTTAGCATTTTAATTTGAATTAATTGTAAAGTTACGTATACATAGTTATGTGTATTCACTATAAAAATAACAGTAAAATATGCATAAATACAAGCAACTAACCCTAAACCAAATCCTAACCCTGAACCCTATATTAAATATATGTAGTTAATTTAGATTACTCAGTATTTGTGTAATTACACTGTAACATCACATTAAAATAAAGTGTTTACCTTTATATAAAAAGTATTCATAAAAACAAGAGCTTTTTTGTATTATATATATATATATATATATATATATATATATGTATGTATGTATGTATATGTGTGTGTGTGTGTGTGTGTGTGTGTGTATGAAGTTTATTTGCAAAAAAAGATAACATCATGTTTTTTATGTTATCATGTTTTTATTGTGTTAGTTAGCTGTTGTTTTTTTTTAGTTATTTTTTAACCTAGTCCAAAAATACAAAAAAAAAACAACAACTGCAGTTTCATTGAGATTAATTGGAATGCACAATGAAAAAACATTATTTTTGAGAATTGTAAAAAAACGGAGTTATCTGTTTTTGCAAATTAACTCTTCATATGTATGTGTATATGTATACGTGTGTGTGTGTGTGTGTGTGTGTGTGTGTGTGTGTATATATTATACACACACATATACACACACACACACACACACACACACACACACACACACACAGTGGGGGAAAAAAAAATAAAAAATTGATTTACATGTTATTGAGTCAAATAAGTATTTGATCCCTTATCAATCAGCAAAATTACAGGTAAGGAGCTGAGATTAGGAGCACACTCTTTAAGGGAGTGCTCCTAATCTCAGTTTGTTACCCGTGTATAAGACACCTGTCCACAGAAGCAATCAATCAATCAATCAATCAGATTCCAATCTCTCCACCATGGCCAAGACCAAAGAGCTGTCCAAGGATGTCAGGGACAAGATTGTAGACCTATACAAGGCTGGAATGGGCTACAAGACCATCGCCAAGCAGCTTGTTGAGAAGGTGACAACAGTTGGTGCGATTATTCGCAAATGAATAATAAAAGAAACACAAAATAACTGTCAATCTCCCTCGGTTGGGGCTCCATGCAAGATCTCACCTTGTAGAGTCTCAATGAACATGAGAACGGTGAGGAATCAGCCCAGAACTACACGGGAGGATCTTGTCAATGATCTCAAGGCAGCTGGAACCATAGTCACTAAGAAAACAATTGGTAACACACTACGCCGTGAAGGACTGAAATCCTGCAGCGCCCGCAAGGTCCCCCTGCTCAAGAAAGCACATGTGCAGGCCATCTGCATGATTCTGTGGAGAACTGGGTGAAAGTGTTGTGGTCCGATGAGACAATAATCGAGCTCTTTGGAATCAGCTCAACTCGCCGTGTTTGGAGGAGGACGAATGCTGCCTATGACCCCAAGAACAAACATGGAGGTGGAAACATTATGCTTTTTTGGGGTGTTTTTCTGCTAAGGGGACAGGACAACTGCACCACATTAAAGGGATGGACAGGGCCATGTACCATCAGGGCCAGGGCATTGAAAATGAGTCGTGGATGGGTGGATTTCCCTCTCTCACCTGGAAGATAAGGACACCTACATCAGGATGCTCTTTACTGACTACAATTCCGCCTTCAACACGGTCATCCCCCATAAACTCACCCACAAACTGTTTGCACTTGGACTACTGGACTACACCACACACTGTGACTGGCTCCTAGACTTCCTGACTGGTAGACCGCAGTCTGTCAGGATTGGAAATAGGTCACACTGTCTACACATGACTGTGTCGCCTCCCACAAGGACAACATCATTATGAAGGTCGCTGACGACACCACAGTGATAGGATGGATCACTGGTGGAGATGAAGCAGCCTACACGAGGGAGGTGGCCAGTCTTATGACATGGTATGAGGACAACAACCTCACCCTCAACATGGACAAGACAAAGGAGATGATAGTGGACATGAGGAAGGAGAGGAGAACTCACCAGCCACTGTTTATCCGAGATTTTGAAGTGGAGAGGCAGCTTTAGCAGCTTTAAATACTTGGGGGTCCACATCAGCGAGGACCTCACCTGGACACTCAACACCACCCAGCTGGTTAAGAAAGCACAACAGCGGCTGTACTTCCCAAGGAGGCTGAGGAAGTTTGGCATGTCACCTAAGATCCTCAGCAACTTCTACAGCTGTGTTGTTGAGAGCGTTTTGACCAGCTGCATCACCGTGAGGTATGGCAGCACTACAGTGAGGGACCGCAAACGTCTGCAGAGAGTGGTGAAGAGTACTGAGAAGATCATCAGGACTCCACTGCCCTCTCTGCAGACCATTTTCCATCGCAGAGTTCACAGGAGAGCTGCTTCTATCCTTAAGGACCCCACCCACCCACAACATGGACTGTTCACACTCCTACCGTCAGGACGGAGGTACATGAGTGTGAAATGCTGGACTTCCAGATTAAGGAACTCCTTCTACCCCTCAGCCATTAGACTGTTAAACGGGTAGCCAGTGGACACAGACTAGTTTCACATATCTCATAGAATATGTGGACTGAACTGCTACAGCTCAATTTTGCACATTTGTTAATGTTACTGCTGCAATTGTTATTATGTAGTTGCACTCAATTTGTTACAGGCCACTGTACTACTGTTTTTGTACAGTCAGTATTGCCATTCACACATACAGATGTACATAGTCTACAGTCGTGACCAAAAGTTTTGAGAATAACATAAATATTAGTTTTCACAAAGTTTTCTGCTAAACTGCTTTTAGATATTGGTTTCAGTTGTTTCTGTGATGTACTGAAATATAATTACAAGCACTTCATACGTTTCAAAGGCTTTTATCGACAATTACATGACATTTATACAAAGAGTCAGTATTTGCAGTGTTGGCCGTTCTTTTTCAGGACCTCTGCAATTCGACTGGGCATGCTCTCAATCAACTTCTGGGCCAAATCCTGACCGATAGCAACCCATTCTTTCATAATCACTTCTTGGAGTTTGTCAGAATTAGTGGGTTTTTGTTTGTCCACCCGCCTCTTGAGGATTGACCACAAGTTCTCAATGGGATTAAGATCTGGGGAGTTTCCAGGCCATGGACCCAAAATTTCAACGTTCTGGTCCCCGAGCCGCTTAGTTATCACTTTTGCCTTATGGCACGGTGCTCCATCGTGCTGGAAAATGCATTGTTCTTCACCAAACTGTTGTTGGATTGTTGGAAGAAGTTGCTGTTGGAGGGTGTTTTGGTACCATTCTTTATTCATGGCTGTGTTTTGGGGCAGAATTGTGAGTGAGCCCACTCCCTTGGATGAGAAGCAACCCCACACATGAATGGTCTCAGGATGCTTTACTGTTGGCATGACACAGGACTGATGGTAGCGCTCACCTTTTCTTCTCCTGACAAGCCTTTTTCCAGATGCCCCAAACAATCGGAAAGGGGCTTCATCGGAGAATATGACTTTGCCCCAGTCCTCAGCAGTCCATTCACGATACTTTCTGCAGAAGATCAATCTGTCCCTGATGTTTTTTTTGGAGAGAAGTGGCTTCTTTGCTGGCCTTCTTGACACCAGGCCATCCTCCAAAAGTCTTGGCCTCACTGTGCGTGCAGATGCACTCACACCTGCCCGCTGCCATTCCTGAGCAAGCTCTGCACTGGAGGTGCCCTGATCCCACAGCTGAATCAACTTTAGGAGACCAAAGTTTTGAGAATGACACAAAAACATCCTCCGAGAGCAACTTCTCCTCTGGCCTGGGGAACAAAACATTGAAATTTTGGGTCCATGACCAGGAAACTCCCCAGAACTTAATCCCATTGAGAACTTGCAGTCAATCCTCAAGAGGCGGGTGGACAAACAAAAACCCACAAATTCTGACAAACTCCCAGCATTGATTATGTAAGAATGGGCTGCCATCAGTCAGGATGTGGCCCAGAATCTGATTGACAGCATGCCAGGACGAATTGCAGAGGTCTTGAAAAAGAAGGGTCAACACTGCAAATATTGAGTCTTTGCTTAAACTTAATGTAATTGTCAATGAAAGCCATTGGCACTTATGAAATGCTTGTAATTTTACTTCAGTATACCATAGTAACATCTGACAAAAAGATCTAAAAACACTGAAGCAGCAGACTTTGTGAAAATTAATATTTATGACATTCTCAAAACTTTTGGCCACGACTGTATATTCTATATCCATAGTCTATTTCTACTCCTGCAACATAGCTGTACTTTATTATTCTTATTTATGTGTGTCTGTTTTTATTTTTTACATAATTTGCACTTGTCAGGGCTAGAGATTTTCCGATACCTAGGCTCAGGGTATCAGCCGATATAGAGTACTGATCCGATACCTGGGTGTGTATCTAGTTATTATACAGCTGTATGTACTACTTACTAGCCCTGTATGAATTCATACAATTATTTTATGGTGTGCTTTACCATAGATAGATAGATGAAAAATAGCACAGATAGCTTGACGGAGAGTGAAGCTCTGAAGCGCTCAGTCAGTGTTCGGAGAGTGACAATATATCTGTGCTAAACTTATACTGTACATAGCCTCCAACTCACACACTGGCGAGTAAAATCTGATCATTTATTAGCCAGTGGCTAATATTAGACATCATTTAGTTGCCCAGGGTGAAGATTTAGTCACATATGCGAGTGATTTACTGGCAATGTGCTAGCACGTTTGTATTTATTCTTCGCTGCTCTAAATAGTGGTTGCTTGTGGCAACACAGCACAGCTTTCTGTGTTTGCATTCTGAGCAGCGAAGAAGAACTGATTTCTGATTTGCAGCGTTAAGCAAAGCTAGCACGCATAACTATAGGTCTTGTTTAAGAAAATGGTATCGGATTGGTTCATGGGTTCAAGTACTCGTCAATACCGATGCCAGAATTTTGTGTATCGGAACAACCCTAGCCTTGGCATTCAGTGTGGACAGCAAAGAAAGAATTTCATTGTACAGGGAAACTTGCTTTTCCTCACTGTGCACATGACAATAAACACGTTGAATCTTCCAGAGAAACCTACCATTAAAATTATAGACTGATCATTTCTTTGTCAGTGGGCAAACGTACAAAATTAGCAGGGGACCCACTGTGTATAATATATATATATATACACACACACACAATGTATATATACGTATTTGTATTTCTTGTACTTTATGATTTTTTTTTTTTTTTTTTTTGTCAAATATTGATATTTTTACAAAACAACCAAAGGAGACAAGAAATTAACAGGTAGCACACACAATATGTTACTGGGTCAAGTAAAGGTCAAGGTTTTATTATCGAAACAATGGTCAAAAAAATACACAAATATTTAGTGGTTTTAAAAATTAATTAAATGACAAATGTGTATTAACATTTGGAGAAATAAACATTATAAAACATCCCATGGCTTTTGAAAGTGAACTGGCCTGTAATAGATATTTACAGTCTAAAGATCAAGACTCTCTCACAGATGACATTAACAGACCAAAAAAAAAAAAAAAAGGAAATTTATGAAAAGTAAAAGTATAGAAGGGAAAGTAAATTTTAAATGCAGAAATCAAAGTTGGCACAGATACACAGCATCACAAATGTAGTGTCATTCAAATATTTTCTCTCCCTCTCACACACAGGAAAACAGCACATTTGGCACAGACCTCTGAAATGTACTGTGCAAATCTACAACACAGCACTGAAGTTCACCAGTGAAGTCACCTGCATTTCCTCTTTTCTTTAAAAAAAGACTGTATGCTCAAAACAGACCTAAACCTAGAGACCCAGCTCACATTTCCCATTACAGACTAAATCCTAATGTTTCTAGAACTGCCAAGGTATTTACCATGAACACTAATAAGCCCTGCTTTCTGTCACATGCTCTGTGCGCCGTAATGTACATCCCCTACCCACCCTCCAAAGTAGTCATATCACCCCATGACATTAAAAATCCAAAACTATTTACAGTAAACACTTCAAATAATACTCTTAAATCGGCTGTATCTCCAGTCACCTTGTCTCTTCTCAGTGAGAAACAGGGATGGGGTTTACGCCACTGAAACACCTCTTGTTAAAGGCTTAAGAAAAGACATTCACAGAGGAAGGACACACGACTCTGCCTCTGATAGTAGAGCATCAAAAAGCCTAAAGAGAAAGTAGAAGGCAGAGTTTTAGTTCTTCCATTAGGTCACATGACCGATTGGCCACATTGATAAACAATTGTCAGGCAGAGCCGTGGCCTGATGGTTAATGTACATTGCTGTTCAAAATTCTGGGGTCTGTTTTTTTTTTTTTTTTTTTTTACATATATTTTAATCAGCAACGACACTAAATTGATCAAAAGTGACAGTAAAAACAAGAATGTCAAAAGATTTCCATTTCACATAAATGTTATCAATATTGATAAATGTTTGTTTGAGCACCAAATCAGTGTATTAGAATGATTTCTGTAGGATCATGTGACACTGAAGACTGGAGTAATGATGCTGAAAACCAGCTCTGCACCACAGGAATAAAATTACATTTTAAAATATATAACAATAGAAAACAGGTCATTTAAATTGTAATATCTTACCATATTAATGTTTTTACTGCATTTTTGAACAAATAATAGCAAATGTAACGACCCCAAATGTTTGAACAGTAGCTAGTTTTTATGCTCTCCCCCCAGTCACATCCTTTCCATTACCAGTCAATAAAAAGTGTCGAAAACCCCCCCCAAAAAACCCTATTTAATTATCCAACTGTCACAGACTGGAGGCAAGTGCGATGGACCACGACTGGTCACACATGCCTGACAACCACGGCCAGCCCAACATTGAGTCATACTGAGAAGACAACACACTGCAGGTTCAGATGCACTAAACCGGGCATAACATTTTTACGTCCAAACCTAATTTCGTATTCCACGTTTAAAAAAAAAAAAAATATTACTCTTCAATTACATCTACAATCCCCCAACATGGGGAAACAGGACAGAGTAAAGGTCAAATATTAGCTTTACACACCTCAGCCTACCATAAGACTAGAAGGAAAATGAAACATTTCACCCTGGTGAGAGAGTATCGTGAGCTCCTGAGTGAAATCATCAATTACTAGTTTTACTTCTACAATATACAACAGCGATTAAAACAGACGTTAGCTCCCCTCACCAGATCTCCAGAAAAATCAACTTGTGAAAGTGTTCTGTCTTAATTAAAATGGCACACATTGAAACAATGCACGAGTAAATAACAAACCTTCAAGTTTTCCCTCCTGTAGAAAAGTCAAAACACAAAGTGAATTGCATTAAATGAACAACTGTACATTTAAGAGAAGACGACATAATTCATTCGCTTTTAAAGACGGCTCCAGCTGGAGTCAAGAAAACCTCTTGATTTTAGGGGCTACAAGATATTAAAAACCTCAGTTTATATTTAACAAATAATAATCACCACTGTACTTGTTATATTGCCAGCAGCCTTAAAGTCCCAAATAAGATTTACAGTGCTGCAATGAGTCCATAGTACAAGCAATAATAACTATTTTTTGTAAACCACCTGTCTAGACAGGTTTTTGAAAGTATAAAACGACTAGAAGAGAATTAAACAAACCGTAGTCACATTCAAAAGCTACAAGGTACATGAAAGTACTCTGCTTTTGAAGAAACATTTACACAGAGTAAGGGGGGAAAAAAAAACAAAAAAAAACAAAACACAACTATTGATTCATTTGCCACAGTTCTGCGAGACGTACTGGAAGAGCAAAATATTCTCATAGAGGCTTGTGAATGTGGCACAAAGTATATTACAGCAGAAAATTAATTGTACCTAGTTTACAAAAAACAATCATAGCATTATGGCAAGAAGCTTTAAAATCTGTCAGTATGTGAAAAACAAATATACGGACAGATTAATAAAGCTCATCTTTAATCAGAGAATAAATCTAGCCTTTGTGCTAAAATGTATTTGTGTGAATGCTTTTATTTCCCCCAACAGTGTAGCTTTCAGTGTTTATGACTGCTAATACTTTCAACCCTGTGAAAAACAGAGTTCCATTAAAAATGACATCAAAAAAACAGTGTTTTTTTTTTTTTTTTTTTTTTTTTTTTTTTTTATGGCTTTTAACACCACAAACATCTACAAATCCAAAAAGCTTTTCTCAGGACATATCTATTGCTGTTCTGACCATCTCTATTTAAGCTTAGGCTCAGGAAATGCATTTTTGAGTGAACTACAGCAGAAGGTTTCGTCCCATATCTAACAAGGTCTGTTCTCAACAGTCTCGGTGCAGTCTTGTGTCAGTCTGCAGATCTCTTCTGCTTCACAAAGGCCGTTATTGCATCTTTCTGTTCAGGGCTCACAGTGGACATTCTTGAATCCGGGGAGCGTGACCTTGCCTTTCCGTTTGAGGTCGTCCTCGGAGCCGATGTTCATGCGCTGGATGAGCATCTTCTCGTAGAGCAGGGGGTGATACGCACCCAGAGTGCAGGCGGCGTCGTAGTAACGCTCGTGGTAGTGGCACAGGTCCGTCTGTCGTAGTGAAGGAATGTACTCGTACACGTGAACCTCTTCACATAAGGACATCATCAGCAGGATGCCTGAAAGACACACAAAACTAGACATTAACAAAGCAGCCCACACAGTGACAGAAGGGTACATCAGATTAGGGTTGAGAGGAGAAAAACATTTTTTTTTTTAATAATTTTATTTTAATAAATGATTAAATAAAATATGAAAATTATACAATTTAAATAGAAAGATATCTAAATATAATTACATAATTATTTAAAATAATTAAAATGAATGATAATACTTATTGTAGTGTTTATAAAGTCAAGGATTTCATTTATTTATTTCAGGGTATTATAATAATAAGATAAATTGGACCTAGCCCGATGCAACTTTTGGAACTTGTTAAATGAAAATGTATAATACATACCAAAAAAAAAAAAAAAAAAAAAAAAAAAAAAAAAGTATTCTGAGTATATGATGTGAAGTTATGTTAATGGTTACCACAGCACAGAAATAGTTTTAACAGAGTTGTGAACTTGCAGTCTGAATTATGTGTGATGAGATCGACTGGATGCCCAAAAAAATATAAGTGAAAGGAAAAAAAAAAAAAAAAAAAAAAATTCTATGCCGTGGCCTATGTGGGCTGCATGAAATAACCGAGAGAGCAGTGTGGTCCAATTCAACAGTGATGAACTGGTCAATCGCTAACTCACATAAATTCAAACTGACAGTCAGTGAATGAGAAAATAAGAGAACAAGCAGACAAAAGAACCATTCAGGAAGCAGAATCTGTGACATGATTAAAAAGATGAGAAAATTAGGCTTGTAAAGTGCAATTTCCATTTAATTTCGCTTCAAGAACATTCAGATTTAACTGAATAACCTTTATGCTATCAGTTAAGAAATCTGTGGATGTCAGTCTGTCATTTTTAGAGAAGTCATGAAAGATTTTTCAGCTTTTATAATAATTGTACTTATGAATTGTGCACTGTAATAATGTATATTAAGAAATCAAATTGGTAAATTTTGATTTCAGGTTGACTTTTAGGCCTATTCACACCAACATCAAGAACAAGAACTTTTCACCAATCTCTAAGAAATTTGAGCATACAAAAGCAATATGCATTCTGTTTTGAAATTTGCTTCGTTAAGGTGCGATGGCATTTGCTGTCGATCTGCGTAAGGAAATAAGAATCCACACAAGGATGAGAAAGTTGGTTTCACAAATTCACCATGTTGACTAACATAAAAATGCATGGCTTGAAAGTGACATCTATGTAAGCTGTGCCAAATGCATTGCCACACTATTGACAACAGACCTTTTTCGCCTGTGAAATTTTGCTAATGTGACCGC
This sequence comes from Acrossocheilus fasciatus, assembly GCA_036784905.1. Taxonomy (NCBI): domain Eukaryota; kingdom Metazoa; phylum Chordata; class Actinopteri; order Cypriniformes; family Cyprinidae; genus Acrossocheilus; species Acrossocheilus fasciatus. The sequence continues at coordinate 4,737,819 of CM071946.1, forward strand.
ACCTTGATTTAATTTTTTATTTTTTTTTTAAATAAATCATCTTGTGCTGAAAATTTGCCATTTTAAAAGCCTTTACATTTTTGAGAAAAAGTGTTTCTCAGGTCTAAAGTGTCTCTTCTCTTGTTTTTTTTTTTTTTTTGTCCAAAGTTCTACAGGTGTTTCTGCATCTTGTTCTGCTGTCAGAAGAGTTCGATGCAGAACGGTCATTCCTCCATGCCCTCTAAGACCACAGTCATCCAGCTCAACCGTAGAGTCCACAGTAACACTGTTGCCTGCACTGCTCATATCTCCACCGGCATCCAAAACCACGACTGCAGCACTCCGGCCACAGAGAGGACCAACCCTCCAGAGGTCACCACCTAACCTGAGCCAGCAATCACGACATCGAACATAACATAAACCATGTGGGTGATGGTCAACCCTGCCTTGTCCTGCCTTGTTTCCCATGCTTGCTTCTTCTGCAGTTGCAACAATGATTTGTTAATTAGAAAAAAAGTGGATAGTCAATGCATTTCGTTGCTGATTAGTGCAATCTTTTCGCTGTGCATGAAGAACCTTGAGTGATCACACTTTGCAGTAATAAAACAACGAAACAAACACACTTGAAAAATACCAGAGGCTACAGAACAAGGTACACAGCAAGTCGTCTGAAGCACAAGAACACGATATATTATATACTTCATATGAGGCTTTAAGCATATGGTTCCATGTGGCCAGGCTGTCTCAGTTCAGTTTTTCACCAAATAAATTAATAAAATATAAATTGCTCTTATTAGAAACACTGATAAAATTGTCTCAATGTTTATAAAACTGTCCTGACAAAGCGTTGGATGAGACGGATGTTGAGAAAGACTGTAAAATTAATGTGTATATCTATATTTTGTCACCTTTAAGATGCACACCAGTATACACACGCTAGTTAAAAGGTTTGGGATTTGGGAAAAAACAAACAAACAAAAAAAAACTTTTCTGTAAGGACTCATTAAAATCGAACAAATTGACGAAGTCATTTTAAATATTTCTCTCTCAAAAGAAGTGCTATCTTTTTCTGGCTGCTAAACATTCAGTTTTGCCATCATAGGAATAAATTACACGCACAAAAAAAAAAAAAAAAAAAAAAATTCTGCTGCTTTTCAAATGTGATCTGCACATTATATTGTAACCTTTGTATAGTATTTGAAAGTTTTTGCACAAAATATGAAGCATGCATTACTTTTTTTTTTTTTTAAACTTAATTTGCACATTAGGCTAGATGTTAAATATTGGAGTAAGAAATTGAAATCAATTTTTCAAGTATTTGTAGACCTACTTTAATTTCTTTTATATACTTATCTTTTGCTGTCTTAAACTGTTTAAAAATGATAATTCTCTTATTGTTCAAGTTTCATTTGACGTATTTAAGAGTATTGTATATAACATTATTTGAAGGGTTTGTTGAATGTCAAAATTGTCATTTTCCCTTTGGTGAAGAACACTGATATTGCACAAAAAGGAAAGCACTATTTCCTTTGTGTTAAATGTGTCATAAAAACTCTTAAGAAAAATGTGGTTGAAAAAGGTGTTGTTGCATACTACTGAAATATATTTCATGAATATATATATTACTTGCGCTTAAGAGGATTTGTTCTCAGCTAGAACTAAATTTAACCATTATTTGTTACCAATACCAAAGAAAGAGCACTCTTATCTGTTCTGTCTTGCCTCAAATTGTCCCATTCCTCCCAGTTATGTTTCATATGGTGACTTACATTGCTATCTGAGCCTATATCACTGATGTATGGAAAATTATTTTACCATAAAGTAGAGGCACACTGATCCAGATCACTTCACATCTGTGACAACGACAGAGCTTCAGGAACTACGCAATAAGTAAAGGAACTGTTTTTCCAAAGGGGGAACCTTCATCCCAAAAGACTAAACACCTCATGTATAAAACAGAGATGAACATTTCACTTGGGATCCAGAAAAAGGAATTCTCAGAGGGATTTCCAAAAGTGTGCTTTTGAAATTTGCTGAATGTATGCCTGGGGTTGAACAGTGTCTCTAAGGACTCGATGACACTGCTCAAACTCATCAATATCGCGCTCGTTGCCATAGTACTGAAAGGACCATGTATAAAGTGCCAAACACACCAAGGGGACCAATGTGAGCACTTCTGCATTTAATTATCTGTTTCTATCTAAAGGTTAAAAAGAAATGACCCGGAAATGGTCCGTAATTGTCATGACATTACAAACTGGATGTTTGTCTGTCGATCTGTTGTGCCATTTGTTGTTCAAGTATAAATGCAGATCAATCTATGAATGGAGCACCACAGATTGATCTCAGAAGTCAATGAGTTATGAGAACCATGTGCGTAAAGTTGTCTGTGATTTTTATAAATGGGGGAGGCATAAACAGCCTTAAATGACTGTGAATGGTCTTTTCATAACAAGATCAGTGTCACATTTTTAATACTAAACCTTTTAGAACAAGTAATTATAGCTGGTTTCCACAGTGTACAATACATCTAAGCAGCATTACGTAATAGACTTGCCACATTATACTTTTTCGATATTCATATTTCAAAGTTACGATATTCAAGTTTAAACCGATTATACCAGTATTATTGCTGGTTGGATTATGTTTTCAATTCATTTCAAGTTTGAATGTGATGTAACAAAGCAGTGATTTCCAAGCGGGTGAGTTGTTTACTTTATTTAGGATCTCATTAACTCCATTATTTCTTCATTCAGACTGATTTGAATGTATAAAGTATGAAAACGAGAGGCAGATTTAACATGTGACAACTATAATAAGCCAATCATAGTCGAATGGTAGCACTGCCTCCTCTTTTCCTCCAATGAATAAAAAGATGCATTTAGATGCCACACCACACTTCCCTGTGGTCCTACATCTGCAAGGAAAGTCTGGATGTGTCTGCAATATGACCGGATATCTAACACCTGTTCAACTAGATCTGTAGGTGCAGGCAATTACTTTCTGAGCCTGAAGCAGTATCAATTTCTATAGATCTTACAATGAACAGTTAATCTGTGTGTGTTGCTTCCTTTTTAAATAAATCAACTCATTAGATTGAATCAAAATATCATAACTGGACCTTCTGGTAAAAATGACAGACTTCTCTGGTGACGTGCCAGACTTCTCCAATCATTTTAATTCGCAATCCTGCATTCGGATTTATTTCCATCCTATCAACATCTGATCCACTCTACATTCTTTCTTTTTCGATGATCTGTTACACTTGGATGTACATCACAATATGCAAGAAAAGATTTGTCTCGACTTTTTTTTTTTTTATCTCAACTGTAATACATCATAAAGTCAGTGAATGTGGTCAAGAGTGATTTTGTTGGTGGCGAAATGTGGGTCAGATTCTCCTTGGCTCTAGTTCAACAAGCACCATTGCTGGATGAAAACATGGTGTGTCCATCTGCTCCTCTCTCTCGCTGTGGTTTCAGCCAACACCGACTGAGCAGACATCCCACAACCTCCTGACAGAGCAGAAGACATTCCTACAAACCCATCATGACAAGTCAATCTGCTAAAGGTCGGGGACATGTCTTGCGTTGAAGTGGACTGGTCACGCATCAACATTTGTTTCTGTTGCAGACCTACACTCTCGGTAATGTGCGTTCTGCTTTGGTTTTTATACACAGTTGTTTGTTGTTCCTTGTTTTTGCTTTTTTCTATGCCCTTCAACAGACATCAATACTTATTTACTCTGCTTTTCTTTTAAAAGAACTATGCATCTAAGTGGATTGGTATCTAGGATGCATACTAATGTTTACATGTCACTGGCAGTAAAGCATTGCTTTTGTTTCTCTTCACTTAGACAGAATCTTGGCATTGCGAGCACACAATGCATGTTCTGAATATCTTATTGAATGTGAATGGCCTAAATTCTCCTATTAAGCGTACCCGGATATTAGAATATTTGCACCGTAAATCGATTTCCTGTGCCCTGATACAGTTTCAGTTAAAACAGTGCGATGTGGCACGTTTTCAAAACAAGTATTATAAACTGGCAACCTTCTCTTGTGCTCCTAATAAAACTAAGGGGGTGCTTATCTTAGTCGACAGGAAGTTACATTTAACTATTGAACATACCGGGAATGATGATGAACGTAGATTTGTTTTTATACGCAGTAAAATACATAAATGACAGATTGTAAAGGACATAATTCCAATATATTACTTGAGTAGATTGATTGTCCTTTAGTGATGGGTGGTGATTTTAATGCCGTTTTAAATCCTGCACTGGATAAATCTCACCCTGATACTACAGCTAACCCATCCAAGTTATTGAATAAATTTAAATCACTGAACTTAATGTAATTGATCTTTGGAAAATCCAGAATACTACATCTAAGAGCTTTTTTTTTTTTTTTTCCTAAAAAGGGTGGAACGTCTGATGGGAGGACTTTTCAATTTTTTTAAAAACACCCTTATGGCACAACTTTCATTTATGTTGAAATCGGCCATTTGTCCAGCCCTCTGGTCTACATTGGGCAGAAACACATGCGGTGACTTATATGATAACCAGGGACTCTGCTCCCTTCAAGAACTAAGAACTAAGTTTTGTTTACCAGCATCATCATATTTCGTCTTTTTTTCGGTTACGTTCTGCTCTCAAGGCCTGTGGAGTTCCCTGGGCATCCCCTATTTCCTCTCATCCTATATGGGATTGGATCGCACCACCCTCTGGCCAGCCGTCTGTTTCTTTAATATATGGTAAACTTAATGATCACACTGCAAAGTCTCTTTCTATGAAATCTATCTGGAATCGTGAATTAGCAGATTTTGATTTATCGGTTGACAGAGAGGGTGTGGTCTAATCTAATCTTAACTTCTAAAAACTTGGTTCATCGTTTTATCCATTTCAAAGTCATCCATTGAGCATACACAACTCCTTTTACAAGAGGTTTAAAATGAAACTGCAATCGACCTATAACTGTCATGTCTAACACTGTATCAGCAGGTACTTTTCTCCACATTTTGGGAATGGGCATTTGTTGTCGGTCTGTGGACTCATGTGGATTCTGTTTTGTCCTGTTTGCTGCAAATTGAAATTGTTATGGTGTGTCTGTTGGTTCTCCCCTCCCTGTTGTTTGTTTGTGTGGATGTTGTTTTATTGATTAAAAAAATAATAATAATAATAATAAAAAGTTGATCACAAAAATAAATCTGCTAAAGGTCACTTTCCATCATCAAGGCGTTTTCACAAAAGTATGGCGCAAAATCAAGTTAATTTGACGTCAGGAGGTCAGTTTGTTAAAGTTTGGCTTTTTCCACTGATAGCTAATCTGAATTAGCCATGTACAAAACAATTCTTTCTGTCACATGCCTGACAGCCACAAGTGCCATTTTGTGAGCTGTATATTTTAGTTACAAAACCAAAAGGACAAAAACATGAGTAGAAACGTGAAGTGGACAATGCATTCCACTCGTAGCATCTTGAGTGGTCAACCAGCTGTGTCATTAATTGTAGTACTCACTTGATGACAAACATGACAATTGAAAGGCAAATAATACACTTGTGTTGCCTTCAAGCACAGATATCTAAAAGTACAACCATTTTCTTTAGAGACCGTAACAAGTGTGCAATTTCTGTATCACCAAATAAAAAAAAAAAAAGAATTGCAAACAAGTTTCTTGGAACTGTCTGACTAAAATTGAACAACTGACAATTTCACCTCAAATACTGGCAAAAGTTTGGGTTGGGACTGTGAAAGAGGTTTGAAAACAGTCATTATTGTTGCAATTTTACTTGTTATTGTTTGTGCCACTGAAATTGCACCTTTGAGTTTTGTACCAGTAGCACAGAATATGTGTGTGTCTTACCTATGAACCCTGAGGAGGGTGGGTTGGGCTGGATGTTCTCCAGATTGTTAGCCTGAATCACATCCCATAACTGCCAGATGTATCTCGGGTGCAGGATGTAGAAAGGCTGTGCAGGGAAGTGCATCCTGTGCTCCATATATGGAGTGAACAGGTTGTAGTCTGGATTTGAGTACCACTACAAAAAACAAAACACACAACAACAACAACTACATGAGCAAAATGGCTCTCAAGGAACTAAATTTGGATTCATTTCAACCAGTAAGGTTGAAAGTGAAAGGCTGTCCTTCAAACTGTTAGTCCTGGTTCATTGAGAAGGAATAGCTCAGAAAAAAAAGCTTTACAGTCCACTAGAATCATTTATTGCACATGTTCCTGCAGTAACCTCAATGTTACTTAGTAGATACAACAGAAGACCTTCAATCTGTGACCTCTGACACTGTAGTCAAGAATTACTCAAGTAATCTTCGAGCAAAGAGGGTAAGCTGTGAAACTGAAAACTAGCCTCAAATGACTGATTACTGTATACTATATCCTGTAGACTGCTTACTGTTTTATATATGAATGAAAATCAAAAGTAAAACTGTCAGCATTAAACTGATCAACGCAGACTATGCATAATTATTTTTTAAATAAATATAAAAAAAAAATAATAAAAAAGCACTGGTTTGAAGAAATATAATTCCTAGCTTGTATTAAACTAAACCTAAAATTAATTAAATTCTGAAGGAAAAGTCTTTAACATTTTGTACTTCTCTGTACTCTGTTCTCTGTACACAAAAAAGCAGGTTCATTGTGTTAACTGTATGTTAATTGCATATTGCATCGTTCATATGCTTTATGAGCCGCACTATTGTATTCTTGAATTGATGAGGAATTTAAAAAAAAAAAAAAAAAAAAGAGCATAACTATTAAAACAGACAAAATTGACTACAGAAATAACCACTGGCCTTGCACCATACTTATAGACCCTCCTGCCAGCGTATTGAACTTCCTGTCAAGAAAAACATCTCTTTATTGAAAGGGAAAGTGAAAGCTCTGCAGTTTAATTGGCTCTCAGGTGATCCACAAGGTCAGACACACATTCTTTCTTCCTTTTCTAAAGACCTGCTATGGAAATGGTGCAATTGTCATGTTTCCTTCACATAATAACGGGGTCATAGATGGCACACATTATGAAGGAACATGTTATTACTCTATGGGAGTTGTCAGTCAAGGCAAAGCAGCACAGAGATGACCATCTACTCTGTGTGCATATCGTGAATGCCCCATTTCACGTCTACATTAAGGGGGGAGGATGGGATTGGGAACATCAGAAATGGTGTTGTAAGGCGGTTTCAATGAGGTAAGGGCACAAAGGACAGATTTAAAGCATTTATAGTAATCCGTTCTGATCTTTTTTTCCCCTGCTATAGTGGTTTATGATTCACAGCAGTGTGTGAGCAGAAGTGCTCAGACCAGACAAATCAGAGTAACCTTCCCGTATGGCGCCTGCACACACTCACAGCACTGCGCTCATCTGAATTGCAAAAGTAACACGTCACTGCTCTCTGTACATGAGCAAGGAAAAAACATGTATAATTTCTAGAGTTGTGATTGCACAGAAGGTTTGAAGACGTCAGGGCACACCTTCAAATGTTAAATTTTTGTTGAGAACAGTTTCATAGGTGAAACCATTGTTCTGTGCGTGTTTAATGTGTTTTGGGGTAGTTAGTACTCACTTTGTGCAGGTTGAGGGTGTATGGAGCAGGATCCCATGCCACCAGTGTTACATTCTTATACAATGAGCTTGTGTTGAACTGATGCTTGGGATTCGCCATGATCTGCACACAAAACAGAAAATGTGTTACACTGAGAACACAAACAAAACTAGTTGAGTGCAACCAACTTCTTGGTTAAGCAGAAAAAACGTAATAGCATCATTGACTAACTTAACTAGGCACAATCTAATACACTTTCTATCAAGAAAATCAGTTCACACTGAACATGCTGCATAACCAGAAATTTAGGGCAGATTCGGGTTAGTATTATAGGCTATATGATTAATGCAGAGTTCACACTGCATGGTTGTCGGACCATTGTTGTTTTAACTCTGCACGACTATCTGGGGCAGCATTCAGTTGCTGCGGTGTTCACATTGCACAACTGGAGGGTTACACGCTGCATGACTTTGTAAACAATAGGAAGAATCGCCGACAACTCTGTCTGGTCCACAAGCTACGTTTCATATAACTCCTCCCCGAACTTCCTGCTGCTTTGTATCTTGCTCAGTCATTGGCTGCAGGTCATCGCCGATGTATTTTTCTGACAGAACTCATTTCACACAGCAGGATTTTGAACTGCTGACAGGTCCAGGTATTTAGCATGGCAAATATTTTGATGATTCTCTCAGATCGCATCTTTGATAATTCACACTGCCTGATTGTCACTCGCGTGAACGAGCACCGATTTGTCACCAATTTGGGACATTTGTTGGCGATTTTGCAAAACCTTTTGGCGAGTGAAAATCGGGGCTCTGCATAACTTTTGGCAGAAATCTAGTATCCTTGCATAATTCAGCCAAGGACCAGTTTGGTGGTTCATTGCTTCCAAGTCGTTCATTAAAATCATATAATGCACAACCAATCGTGCATTATCCCACTTATACCATGGTCATTTGCCATCATTGACAATTTAAAGCTGTTAGCGATGTTTGCAGCACAACATTTGACTGGAAGGGTAAAAATGACTGATTTGAAGCAGGCATAATGCTAGAGCTAATGAGCCGCAACAGACACAGAGATGTAGTAGTGTGGTAAGATCACATTTATCAGAATGGATGAATTATAACATTTATTTTAAATTAAGTAGTGATCAATAGATGGAGAGAGAGAGAGAGAGAGAGATGACAGTTGGGTGTGTGAATAATCAGTGTCTGCGTCTCTCTCTCTACAAACATTGAATCTGTGAGTTTAGTTACTTCAAAAACCCTTGAAGCAGAGGAACATAAAATGTAACGATCCAATATCTAAGCTATTTTATTAATAAAAAAAAAAAAATCATGGGGCATGTACAGTACGTGGAAAATAATGCGTTTTATGATCCTTAAAACGTGTAAACGCATTACATTACACCAAATGACATTATTTTTAGCATCGTCATTGGACCCCTTTAAGAATTTGGCCCGCTAACTGACAATCTTTCAAATAAGTTCTCTAACAGACAGACAACACTATTACACTAAGGATGATCTGTGCCATTTCCCATGTTCACAATCCTGCACATGACAGTAAAGACATTTATAAATGTTCTTTTGATTTTTCTTACAAATAAACTCTTTTGAACATTATATTAATGAAGAACCCATGTATGCATCATAGTTTCCACAAAAATACTAATCAGCGCAACAGATTTAAAATGAAGAAAAAGAATAGCTGATTTTACTGTATTTTTGATCAAATAAATGCAACACTGATGACAGACCTACTTCAAAGCCATATTTAAAAATCTTACCCGAGTATGTGGTGGAGACAAGATTGTCAAAAACTAATGCCCTAAATTCAGTCAGTTCCCCACAACAGCTGCTGTACCACTTCAGAAGACTTGGATCTGGGATGAATCATTTGGACCACTTTCACTGTACCTTTATAGAGCTCGTGTGTTCATTTCAGAGCCTAATAGTTCACGGTCACCACCTCTTTTTGTGTTCCACAGAAGAGAGTCACATGGGTTTGAAATGTCATGCAGGTGAGTAAATGACAAAATGTTCTTTTCAGAGTGTACTTTCTCAGACACTACTTTGCAATAAACCTGCTGATTCACAGAAAGTCACAGTACATTTACATTTAGTCATTTTGCAGACGCTTTTATCCAAAGCGACTTAAAATTGCGGAATACATAAAGCGATTCATCTTGAAGAGGCAATCAAACAGAGGAAGTGCTCGCAACACCAAGTCTCACGCATTGTTCAAACAAGTACAAGCTAGCAAGGGAAGGAATGAATAAAGAGAAAGTTTTTTTCCTCAGTACTAGCAGTAAGAACTGAAAACATCAAACACCGCTCACCTGAGAGTTGATGATGCGTATTGTGGTTTTATTCCCAACGTCTCTTTCATAACTCTCGGTAGGAGCTGTATTAAAACGCAGCACTGCATCATGGGAGTCTGGAATTACAAAAATTGGAGCTTTAAATCACATTGTGCCTTGGAATTAGTCATGCTTAAAAAAAAAAAACAATGAGTGAACAACAAAAGCATTTCACTCCTGCACATCTTCAGATAGCAAGACAAAACCACATGAAGTAAGAGAAAGAGAAAACCGGCCCCAATCCATTAACAACACCGACATATGCAATGAAAAAAAAAAACAACTTTCTCTCTCAATTAATCGCTTTTAACACACGGAGTAAGAACACAAAATCGAAAACACATCATGTACATTGCAGTGTATTGGAGGAAATGTGAGGGCGCAGTGGTCACTGATCAATAGGAGTGAACAGCATTAGTAAACGTGTTCCTCACAACGCTCAACCCTGTAATCTGTTGTTAGGAACTGTGCAAGCAGCTTGTTTAACAGAACAAAGTTAGACGGCATTTATTACTGGGCTCGCCTCTGGGGGCTTTTTATTGATTGGATATCTCCCATTTAATCTGCCATGAGATTGAGTGACTTTAAAGGTCGTGCAGAGTTCACTCAAAAATGAGAACTGCCCTCCACTGTGGCTCTCAAATGTCATTCACATTTCCACCTATTCAAAATCAGTGCGTCACACTCAGGTATGACGCGGGTGAAAATCAATGGTGTTTGGAATGAAATGACAATTTTCATTTTTTTGGGGTTAATGATGCCTGTATGATGTCCTATAAATCATTTTTCACTCCCTATCAGTGCATTAGAGCAGGTCAAGTGATTAAGCAGGATTTCTCAGATGCAAAACCATCAGTTTGTGAATGAGGCATGTGACCGTGATATAAATGCCAAGAGAGAATTACATTTTATGGGAGGAGAAAAAAACAACAAAACAAAAAACTTAAATTTTAATTTGTAGTTAACTATTGAGTAATATTAGTTGACAACATTTACTCATTATAGGGTTAAGATTATGATTTCATTTAGGGTTAGTTGCTTGTAATTAGGCATAATTTGTGGTTATTACTATAGTTAATACGTGACATTTAACAAAGATACTGTAAAATGAATGTTACACATTTTTTTTTTTAAGCAAGTCAATAAAATAACTTTTATTGACAAAAATTAAAAAAAAAATATGTTAAGCTTAAATGACAACCTAATTTAAAGAAATAATAATTAAATAGAAATGATCATACAATTGAATTTATTTGAAAAATCAAATTTCAATTTATAATATAGTATTATCTTTATTCAAATTAATTTTATACATCCAGGGGTGTTATTTTAGTCAAATGAAGTAATTTACCAAATATTCAACATTACAACCTAAAACAAACTTATTCAGAGAGCTGAGGTTTAAAACAACAGTGCACTCTAGTGGAGACAGAGAGAGAGAGACAGAGAGAGAGAGAGACAGAGACAGAGACAGAGACAGAGACAGAGACAGAGACAGAGACAGAGACAGAGACAGAGACAGAGACAGAGACAGAGACAGAGACAGAGACAGAGACAGAGACAGAGACAGAGACAGAGACAGAGACAGAGACAGAGACAGAGAGAGAGAGAGAGAGAGAGAGAGAGAGAGAGAGAGAGAGATGAATAGCCTTTTTCCCCTGGATGTGACGTGACGTGACAATGACAGATCTTATGAAGGAAGCCCCTCACCTCCTCATCCATCTCTCCGTTCAGCTGGCATGCCGTTTATTGGCCTACATCAACCAGCAATATTTTCAAAGCAGTATATTTGAGCTTGACATTGAGCATGTCCCCACTATTTTGACAGGGACATCAATCTCCTGACAGAATATAATTCACATCAGGAGAGGAAGAGAGTGTGTGTGAAAGAGAAATGGTGAGAAATTATATAGACACAGGATGTGAAAAGACGATCCAAATGTTAAAAGAACAGAAAACCCTCTGAAAATGATGAACAATTATATTAGGTTTCATATATTTGTGCTTTGTGGAGAGACATTGCAATACCACTAGGTGGCAGATGAAGACCAACAACTAGGGTACTAACAGTCTCATTGAACCAGACCTTTGACAGCTCAAGGTTTAGTCCACACTGCAGTTTATTCTGGTAAAGTACCACCTACTTTCAATTCAATTCAATTCAGCTTTATTAGCATGACTGTGTAACACAATGTTGCCAAAGCATTAACATATATATATATATATATATATATATATATATATATATATATATATATATACACATATATAATAACAACAACAACAACAACAACATAAAATCCATCTAAATTAGTGAAAAGATAAAGTAAGGCAGTTTAGAGTTAATTATGTTTAACATCTAACACTGTGAATGGTTAATACACATTTAGCAGCTAGTGCAGCGGTGTTATCTTCAAGAAAGAAGGGCATTTTCTCAGTATCACTAAGTTCAGTAAATGATGGGATCAGGGCTTCAAATCTGGGGAGAAATGTTTCCCTCACATTGTGACATTTAGGACAAATAAGCAGAAAGTTTCTCGTTCTCTATTTGCTGTAGATCAGTGTCTACAGATCCTCTGATCTTGCTCTTCCTCTCTCTATTTCTAAATCATGGTTACTTCATCTGTATTTGGAGAAGATTTGTCTATTTTTAAACGGTCCAATCAATAAATAATTGTCAAATTTAGTGGTTCTGTTTAGGGCTGAGTAGCATTGGAGTTTATTATGAAGGTCAAAGAGTATTTTTAGAGATTCATCATGAGTGTCTTTCAGATTTTTGCCAATTTCTTTAATAATGTCTTTGGGGTTGTAGCTGTAGTCAGTGAGGAGCCGGGTTTTATGGACTAGCTGAAGAGCGAGCGTGTTTAGAGGATGAGATTCTGCTGAGGTTTCATTGGCGAGGAGGGCTTTATATCGGACTGAATCAGGATCAGATCGATGGAGGTGATGCCAGAACTGAACATCTCTTCTGGATCTCAATCTTCAGTGGGTATAAAGCCTAATTCAGCTCTGCAGGCATCATTGGACGTACCTCTATGGACCCCTAAAATGTTTTTGATAATTTCTAGTTGTAGTTTTTCTATTGAAGTTTTATCCCAATTTTTAAAATTTATTATTGGTCCCCAAATTTCACTCCCGTACAGTAGAATTTGTTTAATGATTGCGTGATATAATTTAATCCATGTTTTAATTGGTCATTTTAATTGGCCAAATTGCGATTTGATGGCATAAAATGCCCTCCGGGTCTTCTCATTCAAGGCCTTCACAGCCAGACTGAAGCCCCCGATGCAGAGATCTCGATGCCCAGGTAAGTGTAGCTGGTGCTGTGCTCGAGGACTTCTCCTCCGTAACTGAAGTGGTATCGGTTTCCCTGAGACCTGGCCTTCTTCTGGAACACCATGAATCTGGTTTAGTCCAGGTTGACCGTCAGTGCCCATTCCTCACAGTACTGTTCCAGCAGGGCCAGGCTGTGCTGGAGACCCTCGGCTGTGGGGGACAGCAGAACCAGGTCATTTGACTTCAGAGTCGTGCAGAGCGAGGCCCGGGATGCTGCCGGAGCGGTCCAGAGCTTCTGCCAGCTCATTGATGTAGATGTTAAACGGGGTTGGGCTCAGACTGCATCCCTGCCTCACTCCACGACCCTGCTGGAAGAACGCACTTCTGAGATTCCCCTATTTCGCACATGTACTGTTTTTATACATGGATTGTATAACATCAAATGTTTTTCCACCAATGCCAATTTGTAATAATTTGTATAGTAAACAATCATGCCAAACGGAGTCGAAAGTTGTTTTTTTTTACATCAACAAAACGTAAATATTTTTCTTGTTTGCCCCTTTAGATTTTTGTTAATTCGAGTGTGGAGAGAATAGATGTGGTCGGATATACGTTGTTTTGGTAAAAAGCCAATTTGTGATTTATTTAGGATGTTGCGTCTAGTAAGGAATGTCATTATGCGGTTGTTTATTATATTGCAGAAAAGCTCTGCTAGGTTACTGCCCACACAAATACCACGGTAATTACTGGGATCGAATTTATCTCCTTTTTTATATATAGGAGTGATCAGTCCTTCAGACCAGATCTCAGGGAAGTCACTAGAGATACTTACTATCTGATAGAAACAACCACAAGCACTTTTTATGCACCTCTTGGAGGCGGATGTATTGGAACTAGATGAAACCACAAACAAAATATATCAAGAGACGGCCCACAAAGCATTGCTGAGGTACTGCTATTGCTTTACAGGAACATTGTTTTGAATAAAATAGCTGTTTCAAAATCCATACTGACAATAGGAAATGCCATATAGCAGGAAAAAGCTAAAGCACTGTGGGGAAAAATACAGAAAAAAAAAAAAAGAGAACACAACTGTATTGTATGGCCGTTTTCACTTTCAAATGTTAAACCATCAAGCTTTTATTTTGCCGGAAAACCGCAAGAATCCTTTAAATCCTTCGACAACAGTCGTTTTATAAGCTGGAAGATGGTTGGCACATGACGCATTTTTTTAATGAGCTCTATAAGTGGACCAAAATCAGAGCTCATGCAAAGATCAATTTTGTGTGGAGAAGCGTTTACTGTGGACCAAATTGCTGAGAGACACTGAAAACACTGGATTCATGAGCTGCTCACGTGTAAAATGCAGTGTCGAGTTTGACTCGAATACATGCTATGCTTCTATTTAATTAAATCGCGATTAGATAAGTGAACTAAGCTATATATCTCAAGTTTTAATGCCACCACCCTGACAAGCTTTGGCAAACCCAGTGACATGTTTTTTTTTTTTCTCAAAAGTGCTTGGTGCATTAAACCACAAACCTTATGCTTGCATGCTGACTGATAAACAACCTGTGTGCTCTTACTTCCACAAGTTGATTAAAAGAAAGTCAACCACAGAGCTTGCAGGAAAGAGAAAATACTTTCCCACTTTGGTGAGCAATATGCATCAGACATTCAGAAAACGGACTGTGGGTGTCTGTAGGCGTTTTGTCTGAGACTAGGATGGTAGACATATTTAGAGCCAAAAAAAAACCGCAGAGAGATTGCACAGCATTGCATATGATAGAGGCGGTAATGTAAATCAAAGCTGAAATTTCTATGGAAAAAAAAAAAAAACTAACATGAGAAACTACAAACTACAGTGTTAATAACAGTGGCATTTCCCAAACAAACCATTGAGTGAACTGAAAAAAAGAAAAAATTTTTCCTCCCTTTCTTTTTAATTTAATGCATAGATGAATGTTCAGAGAAATAATACGGTTTAGATGAGCTGAGCTGGAGATAGGCTTCTCATGGAGAGCTCTGGCAGATCTGCTCTTGGCTGTACTGTGGATTTGCTGGCTCTCTGGCTCGTCCTTGAGTATATTTGGAGGGCACACTAGGTTGGCACGGCTGATGGGAAATGTTTAGACAAGACAAGCTGAATTTAATAGACAGGCTAAAGGGGCTGTGGAGGAATAGAACCTGATCAAAACTGGCCTCAGTCTAAAATTAAAACTTAAGGAAAATCAATGCAAGACTTATATATTGAGAGTGAAGTAATACTGCTACTCTACAACAACTGTAACAAGCAGTTCAATCAATACAGCTGCATGCAGCTATTACAGAGTGCAGTACATCAGTGGCATGAACCCTATAATGATTTGTTTGGTCTTGGTATACCTTGTTCCAGCAACTAACCAGCCAATATAATGTAAACTCATGAACAACAAAGGTGCAACTTCTGGATTCCCTCAAAGAAGTTTCAAACCTGCAATCTTGAAGACTATTTCTTATAAACACAAAGCTTTTCACTTCACTAGATGTTAGTTGATGGACTGGAGTTGTGTGGATTATGATATTTTTATCAGCTGTTTGGACTCTCATTCTGACGGCACCCATTCATTGAATCCTATTATCAAGGAACTTTGTAATAATCAAGGAACTTTGGTGCCGTAACATGGCCGCAGCAGGCGCAGTGATATTACGCAGCGCCTGAAAGTAGTCCCCAGCTAGGTAACTAGTTATAATATAGCTGGGGACTACTTTCAGGCGCTACGTAATATCACTGCGCCTGCTGCGGCCATGTTACGGCAGCAAAGTTCCTTGATTATTACACCGGAATGAGAGTATAGTTCCTAGCCAAATAGGACTAGAAAATCGCAACTTTTCATTTTCCGCCGGTCTTAGTACACGATATAACTACAGAAGAGTCGAGTTTTAAATAGGAAAACTATCGAAACTCTTTGATCGTTTTTGAACGCGATGCTACTGGTCTAATAGGATTCAATGATCTATGCTAAGCTATGCTAAAAGTGCTATCGCCAGATCCGGAGATCGGCAGAATGGATTCAAACTCGTAAAAAGTAAAACTCAACTTATTAACTCTGTGGGAGTTGGAGAATGAGCCTATTTCCAAAAAAAAAGTGTTCCTTTAATCTTGGAAAGCCAGTGAGGGCAAGTAAATTCTCAGCAAATTTTCCTTTTTGGTTGAACTATCGCTTTAATTGTTGTCCATTTTAGTAAAATAGCATCTAATTTTGCTAAACTAAATTCACCCCAAGTGACCATTTGCAAATAGCTTGATTGACAGTCGATCTGACCAATCATAACGCCGAATTTGCCATTTTAACGTCTTTCCGCAGTTTCAATAAAATACGTTCTGATGTTCATTCATGTTTATTTTGTGCTTTAAGTAAATATGAAAAGACGATCAGTTCATGTGTGCTGCTACAGTGATCTGTCACAACACATTAAAGCACCACAAAACAGTATTTATTGATGGAATTTCTTAAAATGACAAAATTTGAAAGCTGAGATCTTGTTTCATACCAGAAGTAGCCTGCTCTGTCATGTCTGTCAGCGTGTTGTCAGTTTCCTCTTTCCTCCGCAATGTATTTTTCACTGCATGAGAACATATGTGGTGTATGAGCGGCATGTCTTGTCGGACATAGCAACAGTAACTAAGGATGGCGGGTCTTTGCAAAAGGTCAATTAGTACCCCAAATTCCACAACATTTAAATTCATTATAAATCAAAAAGTCATATTCGATCCTTCATTGAAATGACAGACTTCTCTCTGGTGATGAATACCAGACTTGTCCAATAAATTAGTCGGCTTATATCAAGTCCGCATCGTATATTTTTTCTACTTTACCGACAATCCGTTAGACTCAAATGTCACAATACAACAGAAAAAAAAAGAAGAAGAAAAAAAAAAAAAAGTCTCCACTCAGCATAAGTTTAAATAAAGTTCAATGGACTAAGAAAAATCTGGCAGAATAAAAACAATAAGAGCTACAGTTATGACTCACCTTAATAAAAGCAAAAAATTAATAATATACACAAATGCTGATAGCTCTATCATAACAATGGCAGTAAAATATAAATATTGGAGGAAAGTAAATTGCCCCACAGGGAAATTTAGTGATATTTAGTGCAATTATGAAGAGACAGAGAGACAGAGAGACAGAGAGGAAGCCCTTGAGTACAAGTACAAATGTAATTAGAATCGTGATAGAAAAGATGGTTCGAAATCATCTACTCTGCAAATGACTGAATCCATTTGTCTCATCACCACCAAATGCTTTCATGAGACGGCACAGTCACCATTATCCTGAGAAACAACAAAAGCTGTGCCATCACCATGGAAACCCGTCCTCTGTGCCCACTACGGCTCTGCCACCATAGATGCCAAAGCTGGAAGAATCTGGGCTCTTTGTGTGCTCGGTGATACTTGTTATGTAACCGTAAAGGGCATCGGTATCCCACTGACCCTTTCAGAGAAACTGGCATCACCACGGAAACAAAAAAACCACAAGTGAAGAGAATGAGCGATAGAACGGTTCCTAAACTCAACCAAAAACAAGGCCTCTCGTCACAGGCCAGTTTCACATCTTTTAGGAGTATCTTCTGGTTTTGAAACAACTATATGGAAAAGATAACAAGGAATCCCAAGCATCAATAAAAACAAAAAGAAAGAAAAACACAAGGAAATATTAAGCCATTGACAATTTCTCCTTTTTAAAAAGTAATAGTTATGACTCTGAAATCTGACTGGATGAGTCACAACCAAAAAAGTCTGACACCTGGCAAACATAAACAGCCTACAGTCAGTCTAATGAACTATATTAGACAGAAAAAAAAATATCATTTTGGTCCACCATTTTATAAAACCAATAAGCAGGGATAAACCACTATAAAGAATCTGAATGATACTGATAAGCTGTATCACTGATAAGCATTTCATTTATTATTTTATGGAAGAAATCATATTAAAAGGCAGAGATCAGATTTTAAAAGTATTCTGTATTAAAAAAAAATTAAAAATAAAAACATTTTAATGCTTCGTGAATTTAGGCATCACAACATCATAGAGTACAGTATATGCATTAAAATATGCAACTTTTAAATGCATGTTAACATTTATACTTGTTAAATTTATATTTAAAGGATTGATGACAAAAGAAGCCTAAATGTAAATTAAAAAAAAAAAAAAAATTATATAACAACAACAATCATTATAAATAATAATAATAATAAATTAATTTAAATAAAAATATGATTGGATAATGTGCTTCTTACATTTACCTTTTTTATATTATTCAAAATTATTACTTAGCCTTTTGCCTAATGTAATAATCACAACAACAACAAGTATTATTATTATTATTATTATTATTATTATTATTATTAAATTAGGCAAATATAATAATATTTAGCAAGCTGTCAAATGTGCTTTACACAAAACAAACAAAAACATTAAAACAAGAATAAACATGCATCATAAAAGCAAGTAAAAATTACCCTAAAAATGTATGAATTATATTGTGCATGCATAAAAAGCCACTCAAATTTTCTGATAATTATTTACAGGTTATTCCTACAGCAATAAAAGAATTAAGGGTATTGCAGATGGGTTTCCCAAATTAAAATCTTTCATTTTTCAACTAACTCACCAATCTCCTTGCCAAGTCCCGAGTGAAGCATGGCTCCGGCAGAGGTGACCACAGCGCAGGTCTGGAAGCCTGGCCCGTAGAGCTGGCTTAAAGGTAAGGCAGGTACAATCTTCTGCCAGCCTAAATTGGAGAAAGGCACCTCGGCCCCATCCAAAGTCCGAACCTTTTCGCCCTTCTTCAGCTCACACAACACCTGTTGGCCGCTCTGTTGCGCCTTCCGGTGCCCTCTGTAGGCCACCCCATGTTTATTATTATTCAGATAGTCTTTCATAGCTCTCTGCAGGCGAGGACTGAGCATGCCCACAGACAAACTCCCTTTCCACAGGCCGCGCACTACGGATTTTGACCTGGGAACGTAGTACTCGTCCGGGTCAGAATCTTCACGCACAGCCACCTGTTTAGTCTTCCTCCTCCTGCCCTCATCTCCCTCCTCCTCATCTTCCTCTTCCCCTCCCACCACCTCGTCCTCATCCTCTTCTTCATCCTGTTGAGGTGAATCCTGATTATACTCTGGCCTCTCACGGTTGCGACTCACAGGGGCTGATCGGGAGCCCACATCTTGGGTGCCGAATGCAGACCATGCCGCCAGACTCTGAAGGTCAGGATAGGGGTAGGCCTCCTGGCTGAGCGGACTGGGCTGGGGGTCAGCGCTGGGGTTTTCCTCCTGGCTTTGTTCCTGTTGGGTGTTGCTGGAGGCAGGGGGGGTTGAGGAGGTGGCAAGCCCCAAATGAGTGGCCATAATGGTGCGGGGGTTGCCCTGCAGCGAGGTCAGGCGGCGTGTGTCCGTGTAGGAGAGAGCAGCCGCTGAGTGCGGGTCGTCCACTCGGGACTCCATGAAGTAGGAGAGGAGCGCCAGGAACAGCAGCACCCAGACCAGCATGAGGCCGAGGGTAAGCCGCCGCCATTGTTTCAGACTGGACTTCATCTTTCAGGAGTCCTCTCGGCCACACGCCGCTGCACTCCAGACCCAACTGGAGAGGGGTCAGCAGGAGGCCTACAACAGGACAGGAATGGTTAACCTCACAATTTCAGCTACAGATCACTAGCTTCGAAAAGAAATGAATCATGTTGACCTAATATTCTAAACACAAATTTACATTTTAATTTGATTCCCTACATCAAAATTAAAGACATCACCACTCATTAACCTTAAAATGAAGTCTTAACTCTTGAATTAATTTGAGTTTCCACAATTTGATTAAACTATATTAAATTAAGAAAAACAGAAATTACATTCACTATTGTGAAAAAGCTCTTTTTTTGTTACTTGTTTCAAAAAGTGAAACTTTCATATATTCTAGATTCATTACATGTAAAGTAAAACAATTCAAAAGGTTTTTTTGTTTTAAATGTTGACGATTAGAGCGTACAGCTCATGAAAGTCAAAAATCCAGCATCTCAAAATATTAGATTATTTTCTAAGATCAATCAAAAAAAAGGATTTGAAAACAGAAAAAGTTCAAGTTCCTTAAAAGTATGTTAATTTATGCACTCAATACTTGGTCGGGGCTCCTGTAGCACAAACTCCAGCATCAGTGAGGTGTGGCATGGAAGCGATCAGCCTGTGGCACTGCTGATGCACTACTGAGCCTTCAGCTCATCTGTATTGTTAGATCGACTGTTTCTCATTTTTCTCTTGAAAATATCCCATAGATTCCATATGGGGTTCAGGTCAAGCATGTTGGCTGGCCAATCAAGCACAGCAATATCATGGTCAGCAAACAACTTGGAAGTGGTTTTGTCACTGTGGGCAGGTGCTAAAGCCCTGCTGAAAAAGGAAATCAGCATCTCTATAAAGCTTGTCAGCAGATGGAAGCATAAAGTGCTCCAAAATCACCTGGCTGACAGCTACATTGACTTGGGACTTGATAAAACAATGGACCAACACCAGCAGACGCACGGCACCCCAAATCATCATTGACTTCGGAAAATTCACACTGGACTTCAAGCAGCTTCGATACTGTGACTCTTCAGTTTTCCTCCAGACTCCAGACCTTGATTTCCAAGTGAAAAGCAAAATTCATGGCTTGTTTCCACTGAGCGGTACGGTTCAGTACAGTACAGTAAGCAATTATGTCCATTTCCACTGTCAGAAGTGGAAACCACACTGTACCTTTGGTACCCTTCCGTTGGGGTACCTAGCACAGCAAAGGGTACCAAAAAGGGTGAAGCTAAACTCACTGCAGAACTTTGATTGGTTGACTAGAATCGTCACTTTTGCGTGATACAAGGGGATAAAGCTTTTCCTTCACTCATTACGTTCTGCTGTCCATGAGCGTTGGGCTCATTTACATCAGTGCGCAATCTCCAAAAAAAGAGACAAGTGTATTTTATACATTTACACAGACAATAGCCGTTTCTCAATATGCGTTCTTGTGGACTTGTGAAACGTCATTGCCGTCATTGAGTTTTTTTTTTTTTTTTTTCTCTCGGTCGAGAATGTGGCCGTTTAAAACTCAAATCTGCAGTTTATTTATAAAGATAGCGCCTATTTGAAAATTTGCTGAAATATCTGAAGAGAGGACTTTGGACCACTGAGCAACAGTCCAGTTCTATTTCTCCTTAGCCCAGGTAAGATGCTTCTAACGTTGTTTCTGTTTCATAAGTGGCTTGGTAGCCCTTTTCCTGAAGACGTCAGAGCATGGTGACTCTTGATGCACTGACTCCAGATTCAGTCCACTCCTTGTGAAGCTCTCACAAGTGTTTGAATCGGCTTTGCTTGACAGTATTCAAGTTTGCAGTCATCTCTGTTGCTTGTGCACCTTTTCCTATCCAATTTCTCTGTTCCAGTCAACTTTGCATTTAATATGATTTGATACAGCACTCTGTGAACAGCCACCCCTTTCAGTAATGACCCTCTGTGACTTGCCCTCTTTGTGGAGGGTGTTAATGATTGTCTTCTGGACCAAGTCAGCAGTCTTCTCCATTATTGTGGTTTCAAAGAACAAGAGATAACGAAGTTTATACTGTTGGGATAGTCATTTAATGAAACTCAAACTTAAATATTCTAATATTTTGAGATATTGGATTTTTGACTTTCATGAGCTATAAGCTCTAATAATAAAAAAAAACAACAAAAAAAACCAACACTTTTGAAATGTTTCACTTTACATGTAATGAATATAGAACATATGAAAGTTTCACTTTTTGAAAGTTACAAAAATAAAGTAAATAAAAAAAAAACCTCACAATATTCTAATTTTTGGAGATGCACCTGCATCATACAACACTTCTTTCTGGTCGTCGAATCTGATTGGCTGATATGAGTGCGATATTAGAGTGATATCAGAACTCCAACAGCCGTTTCACAGTAATCTAATCACTCCGCTTGCGGTACTTCTTACAGCGAGTGTCATGACGGACGCCCAAATCCAGTATCATTTTATATATATTACTGTTTTTGTGTCACAGAATGTAGTTTTAAGAGGTTTTTAGGCGAGAATGTACTTATAGTTCGAATATGCAGTTTGTTAATAAAGATAACATCTATTTGAAAATTTGCTTTGAAATTTACTTTTGTCTCAATCGATTATTTGTTTCAGAAAAGATAGCTTTGGCAAAATGCTGTGTATCAGAGCGATGCCTTTGTACTTTTGACTGAATTGCCTAGCAACTTTTTTGATGGCTGTTGTTGTTTAAACCATTCATTCAACTACGCTTTCAAAAGCGCTGATTCATTCAGAGATTTGTAATGAAAAACTCAGCTGACCAGCAGAGCGTCGATGCTAAGACAGATTTCGCTTTCCTTGGACATGACAACCTGTTTTCACAAATATACATGACAGCCTGAAGAGCAGACGCAGGTAATTGCACGCACTCAGTCGATCTCTCTCTCTCTCATTGGCTGTCTGTTTAGGCTTGTTAAGTGCAAATTTACTGAGCCTCTGTGCAAATCAGCATGGTACACATTGTTATAATTACTAATATTCAGTACACATGCACGAACTGTAAAACAAGGGCATAACCTTACGAAAAAGAAAACACTGAAATATTGCGGTTGCTGCGGTTGTTGCATTCCTCTGCGGTTATGCTCGTCAATAGCTCGGTATTGCGATATTGCGGTTACCGCGACAGCCCTTGTACAACAATGACTGTTATTGGGAGAGTACTTTCACATGATTTCAAATATCTAATAAAATCATAGTTTAGTTTAAAGTATGCACTTGACAAGCTGCATAGAACAGACACAGTAACCTAGACAGTAATCATTTCTGTCAAAAACCAGAAAAACATTCTCTCATGACAGCTTTCTCTTCCCTTTGAGAAAACGTCCCTCTGAGACCACTCATGATACAGTGTTAGTTATCTGTATCATTTCACTATTCTCTATCTGCAGATCTCAATTTAGACACGAGAACACCTGCTGGCATAACCCACTTTCCATAGTCTAAAAAAAAAGAAAATAAATAAATCCTTGAACTGGAACGGAAACCACTGTCATGCATATTTGTCAGTCAGAAAAACAGGTAAGATTTCTGTAAATCAAATTAATGAACTGAATTTGAATACACAATAACCTGGTTTATATAATAAGAAAAGAAAAGAAACATTTTAAACAAACTTTAAATGAATATTGATTTTTCCACATCTAGCCATATTTCAACCATGTTATTACTATCTAAATTGAATAAATATAATTCACAGATTTATGCTGATTCTAATCCATTTAAATAAATGCCCCTTTGAATAAAATCAAAGATATGTAAATAGGTAATAAAACTATGTCATGATTGTAGTGCAGAAGTCTTACCAGTTTCATTTATGCATGACTGACAAATACATACACAAATTAAGTTTATTGGCTTGTTAAATATTAATGTGAAAACTGTGTAAATCAAAATAGATGGAAATTTTACATTCAGTTCAAATACATAACTTTAGGCCGGTTTTGAAATAAAGCGGATCATATTTTCTATCCCTTAAATCAATCCCTAAATATAACCCTCACACAAAGAAAAAAATAAAATAAAATAAAAAATTACAAATTCACACACACCTCGCTGTAGTTCCTTAAACCCATTTATCCTCAAACAGTTCGTCTGTCCCTGAAAGACAAAAGAAGACAGCAATTAGAGACAATAACAGTCTTTTGAGAGGAAACTTGAATCATCCCACACTGTAAAAAAAAAAAAAAAAAAAAAAAAAAAAGTTGAGCTAACTTAAAAATCTGCTTAAGTTTGTGGCCTTAAAGTTTTGAGTTCTCAACTTGTCGTTTTAAGTTTATACAACAAAAATTTGAGAATCTCCCACAAAAACAAGTTGAGCAAACTCAAAAAATAAAACAAAAAAAAACAACATTTTTACCAGCTTCAGTTCGCTCAAATTTTTTTTTTTTTACAGTGCTGGTTAACTGGTCTTGGCTGGTTACACGGTCTCCTTCAGCTGGTCATCACAAAGACTGGCTGCATTTTTATTTTTTTCCCCCCAATGAATGTGATGTCACTCATTAGGCTTCCAACCAAAGATGCTTCTGGACTTCATGAGTTTCTTCCATAGAACAAACACTCACAATCTGGAGTCTGAACATGTGGTTTCGGTTTTGTTATTATGTGCCAGACAGGCCTAGTTTGAAAGAGGAAGTGAAGTGGATTCCCCAGCTTCAGCGCACTACAGTGCTGTCTGTGACAATAACACTGCAGGTGTGGCGGGACAAAATAAATCCTCAGTGGCCATCTCAGTGGAACATCGGGACTCTTCGTCCAACAACAGAACAGAAGATGTGAATCTAAAACCCTTGCTTTTAAAAGGGATTTACATTTGTCCAATAACTGATAGACTAACAGTAATGAAGTTTGGTGTCTTGCTACAGCAATTAGAACAGCGCGCTTGTGAACAATTTAATCATCTTCAACAAAACATTCCGCTGTGGGACTTCAAATGGTCTGCGCTGAGCAAAGCTTCCATTATGCAGGATTCACAGGGTTATTTGTGAGGTGTAGTGTTGAGATTAAAGGACAGTGTGTTGTGTATTTCTCAGAATACTGACTAACTAACCGACCAACCAACCAACTAACCAACAGGTATGACATGGTGGAAACACATGACGGTACACTTCCTGTGCTTTAGACTTCTTTCTCTCTTTTACTCATCCACGCACAGACAGAAGAGTAAGTGTTCACAGCAAGGCATAACCAAGTCATAGCAGCAGAAGAACACCAAGAGTGAAAAAGAAATAGACCAACATGAAGCACGGTTTTGAATTAACATTTTAATGATGTAATCCACAAGTACTACTACAACGGTACAGGTATCATTTAAAGTTAGGCCATGTGTTTTTAGACCCTTTTTACCCAGTGAAATACTGCTGTGGCAGCAAAAAATATTACTGGATAAATCTATGTCTGATGATGATGATCAGTGTGCGTGTCCACACATGTTTTTGCAGAGAGCACCGCAAAGGAAAGACTTTCAGGATTTTCAGATCAGTGAACAGTGAAAGTGTGATGTTAAAAGCAAAGGCGGAAATACATTAACAGTTCAATGCTGAAGTGCGGGCCGAAATTAATGACAAAGGGACTGACACGACAATAAAAATGGTTGGAGTCCAAAAAAAAATATGCAAATTTGCAATTCTAGGCTTTCAAGCTTTAGGGGGGTTCAGACTCCTATCTGAATGAGAGATACTGAGGTATTGAGAAAATAGTTTCAAGTTAACCACATGATCATTTCCTTATTAGAAGTTATACACAAGTCATAACACACAGGATATGGTTCGGGTTGATATAAAAAGAGAAAAAATATGACCCAACGAAAAACCAAAAAAAAGAAAGTGCAACAGACATGGTCTGCTTACCACATTTCCTTTCTCCTAGATCCGAGCTAAAACTGACAGACAAACACACTGTAACAGCAGAAATCTACATAAAACCCAAAGTGCAAGTCGATACAACTATAGGCCAAAACATGGTAAAAGAAGCGAATAGACAGAAATAGAGAGACCGTACAAATAGAGGGAAGGGCGGCAGTGAAAGAGCGGAGAGAAGCGTGGGAGTTACACAGCACATCTGTTACATTATTCATTAGACTCGCAAGACCCATCAAACCGGGTGACTTCCCAGAGCTCTTTCAGGTCATTATGCAAGCCACTCTCTCACACACTAAAACGCACAAACAAAAACAAACACACACCTTATTCCCTAGAAACATCTGCAGTGGCTTCAGACAAATTAATATCATGTGTAGAAGTAGTACAGCACCCATTCTGGACCTGCACAGCAGTTTAGCATGAAAAACCACTTCACTGCAAAGCTTCATTAGCTGGACCCGTTTCATTTCACAGCTTTAAACAGGCGTTGGACTAAACACAACCTCACTGGGATACAGGCCTTTACTTTCTCTTTAAAGCAAATAAATACAAATTTCCAAGAGCAGCATGTCAGGCAGTGGATATTTGAACAATAAAAGCAAACATTTCATTTTGCAAAGCTCTATACCACAAAAACGCCAATGCCACAGAAATATTCAAATATACAGGTGAAAAAATAATAAATAAATAAAATTCAGAGATGTGGTCAATATTGTTGTTTCATTAGCATTAAACGGCATAATAGACAGCAGGAGGCCAATTAGGTCTAAAGCACAAATAGCTCAGAGATGCATTGTATTGTTGTCCTGCCAGTTTACTATGCATTCACCAAGACAAACAGTGACTGTTTACGTTATTTCAGGAAGCAAGTTTTTTTTTTATTATTTTTTTATTTTTTTTTTAATTTTATTAAATGCATCCATTTTTTTTTTTTGTGGTGTTTATTAAATCTTAAATCTACTTCTGTTTTGTTCTATGTGCATTAAATTACATTTCGATATAAATAGTCTTTTTCCTGAAATGAATGTAAAACACTGAGCCGCTACAACGGGCGTCCTGCGAGTCACCTTTATGAGATTGTCCAGGTCTGGAGTCGTCAAGCATCTGACTTTAATTTGGTTAGGTTGAGATTCCTCTGCAGTTGTAAAAAAACAAAAAACAACAAATATCCATTTATGTCATGCAACAGGCAAGCAGTAAGCCTATCGATTATCCGCCAAAATGCAGATTCGTCACGCGACAACTTACGCAAATGAGATTGGGAAGCCATTATTAAAGTTTGATTATTTTTATTAATTTATTTACAAATACTACATTATCTGCATATTAACTTTAAACATTATTAATTAACAAATATTTAGTAAAATATTTCAAACATTGGGGGGGCTCTTCGTATGAGTTAACATGTTAACTAAATTTACAGTTAATACATATTTATGTTAAATGACTAGAACCTTTTCTTCCTCAGAAATCATGAAACACTTTCCATTTAATGAGATAACAGTATAAGTGTTTTCAGCCTCCTATATTTAACATTTGACTACCCATATCAACACCATTGATTTACATATCAAAATATCATTCAGTACCATCATGTACTGCACTGATAAACCACAGTGTGACTAAACTATGCTAAACGGTGAAGGTAAGCCAATCATAATTTATTAATTATATCATCTAGGGCTGGCAATCTATCTATCTATCGATCTATCCATCTATCTATATATGTATATGTATACATGTATGTATGTACATAAAAATGAGCTCTCAACATTTTTTACTCTGTATAGAATAATCTAACAGTCTACACAGCAAAAAAACAAAACAAACAAAACAAACAAAAAAAAAACCCCACCACAACAGTAAAATTTTCAAGTTTAATTTGACAAAAACTCCAAATCAAATAAATGCTGAAACTCAAAAGAAAAAAATAAGTTTGGTTTAACTTTAAGAAATTATGGCAGAAATATCTTACTACTGTATACCAAAATGTATGTATAATAATAATAATAATAAAAAAATTTCCATTCATACATTTCTGTCGTGTCTATGACCCTCTAACTCTACCACTCTCTATTCTAATTCTATTCTTAAAAATACTAATGCTAGCTTCTAATCTTTTTGTATTCTATTTGTTTCCTTTTTATTATACAATTAAAGCATACAAGGCCTCTAACTAGTTTGCGCTATTCTTTTTCTATTCTATCCGTTTTCTTTTTATTGATTATTAGGGTTGCAAAGGGGCGGAAAATTTCTGGAAACTTTCCATGAGAACTTCGTCTGGGGAACTTTGGAAATATTCCAAATTTGAAAATTACCAGGAATTTATGGGAATTTTGTGGAATTTATGGGAATTAAATGAAAATTTGGGGAAATTTATAAAACCGTATCATATACAAACACATATATATACACACATATACATATATTTTTTATTCTTTTTATTTTTTTATTAAATCACAGGCTCACATGCATGCAAACTAGTACAAATTTTAAAAATGACATTTTTGGAATGGGGGGGGGGGCTGTGATGCTTTTTTCAGCATTTATTGATGAATAAAAACTTATGAACAGTTTATTCAAAATAGAAATCTTTTCTAACAATATAAGTCTTTGCTACTACTTTATTAATTTAACACATCCTTGTTGAATAAAAGTATTAATTTATTCAAAAAAAGAGAAGATATTGACCCCAGCATTTTGAAGGGTAGTGTATTGTTAAAAAAGGATTTCTATTTTAAATAAATGTGTTTTTTTTTAACTCTTTATTCAAAGAATCCGGAAAAAAACAAACAAAAAACAGAATAAATAATAATAATAATAATAATAATAATAATAATAATAATAATAAACAACAACAATAACAACAATAATAAAGCAAGCACAACTGTTTCCAAAATTGATAATAAATAAGCATATTAGATATGTCTGAAGAATCATGTGACACTGAAGACTGGAGTAATGATGTGGGAAAGATATACAATGTTTAAAAACATTAAAAATAGTAACGTGTCCAAACCTTTGACCAGTACTGCACTTCTGTAAGATAACAGAAAACTTGCTAGCAGGAGCAGCATCACAGCTTGAGCTATATAGCACAGTGGTGGGTCGTCAGAGGCAGCAGGGCCTTCTCTGCTGGCCCTATAAAAAAATAAGTGTGAAAAAATGTTTTTATTGATTATTTAGGTATCATTTTCATTTGTGTAATGTCTGCAAAATTACCTATAATTAGTTTAGTTGAGGTTGAACTGGAATATCCTACATAAAAAAAGTCTGAGGCCAGCACTACAGATAGTGCTACCCTTTTGTTGAAATCACATCTGATTTGTTACAAGCATTAGTGACACAATCATCAGCCAATCAACTTTTGACGTTCAGTGACAGCCCGCCCTCTGGGTCTAGTGACGTGCCCAGTGCTACCCCCAGCGTTAAGAAAACGACAGCCGCAGTCATCGGCGCCTACACCAGATCTT
Organism: Acrossocheilus fasciatus; assembly: GCA_036784905.1. Lineage (NCBI taxonomy): Eukaryota > Metazoa > Chordata > Actinopteri > Cypriniformes > Cyprinidae > Acrossocheilus > Acrossocheilus fasciatus. The sequence goes on from CM071946.1 coordinate 4,766,939, forward strand.
GTTGCTGATCTACTAAAAAAAAAAAAAAGCCTTTTTCAAGGCGCTCTTTTGCAGACAAAAGAATAACTGAGAAAGGAAGACCTAAACTGAATTCGCTAACAAAAGGGCAACAAAGTTTTTATGCGCCATTTCAAAGACTGCAACTATGAGTGCTATGAGTGGCTAACAGCTAGCACTGAGCACAAGTTATTTTGTTGGCCGTGTTTACTTTTTAAACCGAGTAAAGGGACATGGAATGACATACCCATGGACTTTATTTACAAGTGACAGGTGAGTGCTTTATCATTTGATGAGTATAATCATGCACATTGTTATGGAAGTGTACATTGTGTGTTGAGGTGTGTGCGAGTGTGGATGTCCAGCGTTTGTACAGTTTTGCTGCTTTGGGTGCGTCGTCATTTTAGAGTGACGTGAATGTGCATAGTGACCCGTGTGTATTGGTGGATTACTTTTACTGACCATGTAGGGAAATTTACTCTGCATTTAACGCACCCTAATCTAGCCTACTGTTGAAATAGTTGATCAGCCTCATTGTTGTTGAGAGCCTGTGTGCGGCATAATGTGTGTATTATATGCATATGGCTGCGTTGGCTGTAACAGATGTGCAAGATGTGTACATATAGTTTACAGTTGCTTACTGAAGGCCTTGACTGAAACCCCACGGTATGCCACTGATATAGCACATACCTCATAAACGGTCTAGCTACTGTATAAACACTTTTTGGTATTTACTAGGTAAACGTGAATCCCATAGATGAAATATATTTAGAATATCAAAACTTAGATGTAGTCTTTGGGCTCAAATGCAGAAAGTGCAGCTTCAGAGAAAATGGAGGGGAATCCCCCTCTTAGGTGACTAGGGGGATTGTGTGTGGGGGGAGGGTCATTTTTAGACTTTTGTTTTATTATTATCATCATCATCATCATCATCTCACCTAAATGTTTGTTCAGTCAGTGTATTTGCTTTTACTATGGTATAGCCTAATTTAGTTGCACAGTATATTACACACAGCCCAAGGAAGTTTTAAACAATTTTTTGTAATATTCATGTAATTTATATGAATACTTACTTAGATGGACATTTTGATATTTTGTGTGCAGGATTTAAGAAATTATCTGTGCATGTAATGGTAGATAAGCACAGTGCATGTAGGGGGTGTGGCCTCAATAGCCCTGCAGTATGCAGTGTGCTGTGTGCGATTGAGCAATGTGTAGAGTTGAAATTAAATGTAGTTGAGAACAAAATCTTGCAGCATAATCTTGGTTAAAACAACCAGATTTAATGCAATTTCAGTTATTGATATTTGTAAAAAAAAAAAAAAAAAAAAAAAAGAACGGTAAACATCAGTTTACAAATGACGAATTAATAAAAAGAAGTTAAGAACCACAGGCCTGTATTTTACACCTATTTTTTTTTGTATAAAAAGGTAAACAATAATAGGGCCCTATAAAATGTTCTTAATTTTTCTGGTAATCAGACGAAGGCATAAAACATTAATTTAATTTATCCTAATCAAATGAAAATTAAACCCTTTTATTTTTTGGCAAACAAAGTGCTGCACAACAGATGTTTACTGTTAAAATTCAAAATAAAACAAATGGGATTATTCCTTTAAAAATAAATTTTTATTAATATTTATTAGTAGTGGTAGCACTGAGTCTTTTATTTTGACGGGTTGCCGTGAGGAACTTGCAGCTGCTGTGTATCATGTGATATGACGGTAGTTTTCTCAAATTAAACTGCAAAATACTAATGAAACGACTCTCAGGAGCAGCAGTGTGTTAATATCATCATATAGTGCGACGGCACAAGATGCAAACACTGAGAGCGTCATCCGCGCTTTAGTATGTGTGGTAAACAGTGCGTCGCGCCTATCTATCTATCCATCCATCTATCCATCCATCCATCCATCCATCTGCACTGTGTTAAGCTAACTGAGACTTGTCATAGCACTTTTGTTGATTTTGATTGCTTCCATTGTCCTCATTTGTAAGTCACTTTGGATAAAAGCTTCTGCTAAATGACTAAATTTAAATGCAAATGTAGATATGGCCATATCACCCTATATATTGTATACACACACTATTGTTACTGTGCTAAAAATCCCATGCTAATATTAATACATTTAATTTCACTTGATGGGCCCAGTGAATGTGTTGGCAGGGCATTAAAGCTACAGTAGCAAAAACGGTCCGTTTCATTCTGAGGGTCAAAGAGCAAGAGCAAATTGCACTTCTGGCGGTCCCACAAAAATCTGTTAGACCATTTTATTCTCCCACGCTGACAAACCCACAAGCGTTTCATCAATTTCACCAAAGACAACGTTTGCACTCGAGGCTTGTTCTGTCCTTGTGGAGGGCAATCAATATACAAGACGAGAAGCAAAAGTGAGAAGAGAAGAGATAAGAAAGGGGCTTCTGAGAAGACAACCTTGAGACTGCCGGTCTCAATTCAGTCCGTCTCTGGGTGACCCCGTTTCGAGTTTACAGTGCTCTCCATTATGGACGACCAGGCATGTGCCCTCTGAAAGCCTCCCCGCCGCAGTGCAGCGATGAGGGGAAATCAACACAGAGGTCATTTGACTGCATGTACATGGAGAGCGGATTGATGAGCAAACATGCTCACTGCTACACACTGAACCCATTAACCTGAACCCTTCATCTACATTGCTAATGCACTCCGGTAACCCAATCCACCGCCAGACATTTCTACAGTCGCGCAGGATTCTTGACATCACCAAATCCATAGTCTTCTTCAAAAGCGCAGCCATGGCATTAACCCGAACCATGCGCTCCAGCTACATACTCTCCAACACCGGTGGAGAAAGAAAATCTCACCTGCGCCTCTGATCTGGTGCCCATTTAGCACTGCACAAAGGCACATGAGCTGTACAAATGTGCTGCCTTCACCCAGCTGGAAAAATGTCTTAAATAAACCAACACAGATTTCACCAGCAACCAGAAATAAAGCCACCATCTGGACCATGTCCCTGAGAAAGAACGGAGACAGGCAGAGGAAAGGACAAAGACGACAGCAAAGGAAGGAAGGTGTTGAAGACAGGTTCCTCTGAATCACTGGTGTGTGGGCAATTAACTAAGTGACTACCTAACTAACTAGTCATGCTGTTTTACAGTGCTGAATAAACTGGAAAAATGGCAGAGTGTTCACAGAGCGAGCTGCTGTTTAAATTAAAGCATTTTGCATCAAACGCTTCAAAGACCCTCATAAGCATAGAGTTCCATGTGGGTTGCCGTGTCAGGTGCTTTGACAGATTGTTTTTGCTGTTTAATGGAGTGAGAGATGTTTTTTTTTCCTAGCACATAACTGTAGCTCATTTCACAAAATGTCTCGACAGAGTGAGCAAGCGCTCATGCACATCAAGCAGACTGAGCGCAACAGACAATGTCCAACACTAGCAGTGCAGCAGGACAACAATGTAACAAAATATTCATTACAATCAAATAATTGTTGTTGGATGCTACATTGGATGAGTAATGATGAGAAAAACAAATGACAGTAACACGTATAAAAGGAGGGAATGTTTTGAAGGTGTTAATCTACAAAAACAAACAAAAAAAAGATAAAATCTTCAGTTATAAATCCACATGCACTACTGTAAGATTCAATCATTTAAAAAAAAAAATAATAATAATAATAATAATAATAATTATAACAGTATTCTGTATATTCTGAAATATTTTAATTCAAAATAACTTTACTAATAATAATATTTTTGATGGTAAAGCGATACCATACCATCTATACCAGATAAGTTGATTTGCCGCTCAAGAAATATTTCTTATGGTCAGTGTTGAAAACATATATATTTTGAAACGTGATGCATATTATAATCAAGATTCATTGATGAATAGAATTATTATATATATATATTTTTTTTTAGAAAAAGCATAAGTTACATAGAAATAAAAAAATATTAACACTCCAGTGTTATTTGAGATACTATTATAGTTCACTATTTTTTTTTAAATATTTTATTATATTTGCTATATTGTAATTAAACATGACCAAAATGCACAACAAAATTCTGAAAAAATAAAAATAATAATTAGTTTTATTTTAGTTAACACTTATTTTATTCCAAGTAACAATTTATGGTTTTACTTTTAGGAAACTATAATAACCCTGCTACACACACACGCAAATAATAAAATCGAATTATCCAAAATAGTGACTTTATTTAGCTGCGTTAATGACACACTAATGGATTGTTAAGAGTTGTTTGTTGGAGCTCTGATCGCGGGCACACATAAACAGTCACTAGTGGCTCAAAACTGAAACCATTAATGGAAGAGGAAAATGGGAACGGTAGACACGAATGAAAGGCGTGAAAGCACTCATTTGAAATGATGGGAAAAGGCCAGCTTGTAAAAGTTCTGGTTGAATTCACACCTCCCTTAGCAACAAGCCCTGTTCCCACACATCCATTATTCATAGATTTTGGTCTGATGCCTCTCCAAACGTTTAACGGAATAATCTACGTAATCTAACAGAATAATATAAACTCTGACGGGAGATACATTTCTGGGCTGTTGGCAGGCTTTCGTAAATGCTAAGCACCTTTAATTTAGACCCTGTCATGCACTTTAAAAGTAAGATAAAGAATCATTTCCTCACACGTATACTTAAAGGCTGCATGCCGAAGGACGTTCAGGAGGATATTGCTCTTCATCCATTTTGTCACAGGATTGTGAAGCATCCATTTAAATAACTAATGTGCGAGCCTAGCCGGCACGCATCACAGGACGCTTCAGAGATGGAGGATATGGGCTGCCAGGGGCGTAAACATCATATTTGCTTTTATAAGGTAATTAGAAAGCACTCTCTGAAGGTATGAGACACGAGCAATCTGATTATATAACAGCAATACCTGGATGCATTGTTTTAAAAGGATGTCGACCTTGAGAAATGAGCATCCAGATGAAATGTAATGGATCTCATTTGGACCGTGCTCTTTTACGAGATGCCTTGTGTATTTACTATGTAATGGATCTCATTTGGACGGCACCACTTTACGAGACGGCATAATTATTTACAGGCAGGCAATTCTACCCGCACAACAACAAAATGCATAATAGGGAAATAATTGGGTTCTACGACAGAAAGAAAATGCTTTAATACACACACACACACACACACTCACTCATGCGTCTGATCAGTCTAGACTTTGTGAAAAGGGTTTAGAACATGATGACTGACATTAATTTTTGCAGATGGCTTTATGAAAACCATGGAAGATTTATTTCAGAAAACCAGAGAAAGTCAAATCTGATGTTTCTAAATGTGACGCACAATTTTACCAAATGTGTGTAGCCAATACTAACGAAAACGAGTGGGTGGGTGGATGGATGTGCAGATGTCTGATAAAATACAGCTGATTGCCATATTGTGAAACCCGAAAGCAACATTTGCTACTTTTGAAACTTTTAAGCAAAGTTGTCATAGTAACAACTTTGAAGATAGTTGCCATCTATTTCTTGTTTCTTTTCTCTAATCTGTTTGTACCATCTTGGGGCTTGACAGCATGAGCATTTCTCTTGAATTTGCAACTTTAAAAAAAAAAAAAAAAAAAAAAAGTGTGAGAAAACTGTAAAATGTATACAGGAGCAAGGGTGCAAATAAGTCATTTTATGACATTTAAGGCATCTTATTGTATAACAAACATCTTGCATTAAAAGGTCTTAATTTTGGGGATGTAAAAATAGGAAGTGTGCAACAGTCTGGTGGTGTTATTAAACTTCAAAAGCAATGATTTCATTAAATATGAGAGCTGCACTTCAAAGTAAAACTGTTCCGTTCTACAGACTCATGGTTCAGAGCAATCAATGAATAACATGCATTTATGACAAGCAATGCTTCATGTTGTCACTGTACTCTGATGTTAGTGAATTATGAGTGAGTGTTCATGGTGTTTTATTGTAATGTTATGTATGTTGTTAGAGTGCATATTTCATTTTCTGTCCCTTATCTGTTTAAAAGAGCAGCCATCAAGACATTTGAAAATAAGAATCTTAGTGTATGCACATATACATTTTTTTAGTACATACAAAATGATACATTTCCATTGCTCCCCTGAAGTTTTTTCTATGTGCTTCTAAATTTTCAACTTAGGACTATGTGCTTCTTTGGAAAAGCAAGCATCAAGCCGTGCTTCTAAACCACTGAGAATCCAGAAGAGAATTGTACAGCGTTTTCTTTTTTTAGTACGAGTTTCAAATATTCATAATTTTACATGATAACTCTCCCATAAACCTTGGATCAAAAGAGGTCCGCAAAATCCAGCTTTGTGTAGACATTTCACGGTCACATTAACAGATCACTTAAGTGCAGAAAAAGATGCTACATCATACAACCTACAGTAGCAATCACATCTGATGTGCACAGATGCCAGGTGCACAGGATGTGATTTGGCACATACAAAAATGAATTATTTATATACATAAATTAACTACAAAAGGCACGCAGTGAGAAAGTAAGGATTAAAAAGTTTTTCCATATAGGCTATACAGTACTTGTCTACAAAAAAAAAAAAATAATAATAAAAAAACACACATTAGATACAATTAAAAATACAACAAACGTTTGCAACTGCTTCCTGTGTTGTGACTCATCTTCAAAAGGACAAATGTCCATAGTTGTGGCCAATTAGGCTACAGTTTAAATTTAAATAAACAGCTTTTGTTGGTCGTTTTAAATAAAAGTAAAATGAGCATTTAAATACATATTTACATGCATATCTACACGTTAAGTAACCAACTTGAAATGCCATGTATTATGCCAAATTATTTTCAGTTAAGCGGTGAACGGAAAGTAAACAAATAATATCTGCATATATTTTAATATTTAAAATAATTACCAGTTGACCCTTTATAATGGATTATACATACACATTTATAATAATAATAATAATAATAATAATAATAAGACATTTAGGCCACATGCACATGAAGCCAGATCTTTCCCCATCCAATCCCCCCCTCCCCCCATCTCAAGAAATGTCTGCATACACACAAAATGTAGTATACATGCCAAACCAGTATGTGGCGCTGTAATTCTGCCAAAGAGATACAATAAAAACAGAAGACTTGGACTATGCGCATAAACCTTGTGCGCTGTATAAAAACCAATATGGAACACTACATTTATTAATCTGTGTTAATGTTAGTTCATAAAAAGACAATCGTTCAGTGTTTCTTCATGTTGTTGGTGCTGTTACGTGACGTAGGGGTGTCTAGGGGCGAGATGTGGGGTGATTACATCATTTCACAAAATATACGGATTGGCTGTACACACGAAAAAGCAAGAGCGTCGTTTTCAGATTTATCCACTCTGGGACCCCCCCAAAAAATTAATAAAAATAGCGGTTTCACTCTCCCAAAACGCCACATCCGTCTGGACAAAACGCCTATACGATACATTTTTTTTTGTGTGTATACAGCTAATCATGTGTCCGTGTGGACAGGGCCTTAATCAAAATAATAGTTACAGCCCAAGTCACTGTTATGAGTGAAACAATGAAATGAGCAGGACATCAATGCAGAGGTCTTTGCTTAACATGCTGCAGCACTAAAGGAGCAACACTTTCATTAGAGAGCTGTAATTCATACACCGTATTGATCCGTCTGCAGTTTGTGATGACGGAAACATGAGCACCTTCAAATCAGAGTCAAAATGAGCCAAACACTTGAGCGATTCAATACCTCAGCGGAAAAAGAGAAAAGAGGGAGAAGAAAGTGATGCTGAAGAGAACCTGAGTGAAAAGAAAATCGATCCAGAAACGAATGCCTAATTAAAGAAATAGTTCACCCACAAACAAAAATTGTCAAAATGTACTCCCACGTGTTTAAAACCCATAAAACTTTTTGTTTGCTTTTCCGTACAATGAAAGTGAATGAGGACCGGAGCTCTCAAGCAAGACTTTCAGACATTCAGGACACCATTCACTTTGATAAAGGAAAAGAGCAGCATGAACATTCTTCAAAACATCTCCTTTTCCACAGAAGAAAACACGGGTTAAAAGTCTCGCAGACGTGTAAAATGACAGATTAGATATTTGTCAAAAAACTCCTTTGAGCCAGGATGACAGTTCATCTTTTCTTTTGTTTGAGTAATCACCTACATATAAAAAGGACAAGGAGCACAATCACGCTGCCATTGAATCTCCCAGCACATGCTCCCCTCTTTCCCAAGGCCCTGTGGAACATGAGAGCCGACTCATAATTGCACACAGTGTCACACAAGAACCCTCAAATGAGGAATGATTCATGTTCATGCGTAAATTTAACACCATAAAAAGAGAAGGAAGCAACAACTTGATAACAAAAAGCACCACTCACCACTGGTAATGCTTTTTGATGTGCGTTTTGCAGGTGTGTTAGTGCCGTGGAGTGGAACGTTTAAGTTGCGGTGCCTGTAATGCCTCCCAACAAATTTGCTTATATATATATATATATATATATATATATATATATACACACACACACACACACATACACAGCTTCTAACCTCTGCTGCAGCTGATCCAGAGAGCCTCACAGGCCCTGGGAAAAGAGGGAAGGACAGGACCCCTATGAAGTCGAGTCAAAGGGGCTTTAAACACTGAACATGGACAGCTGTGACGCGTTCCGCTCCCATTCCTCCTCTATCTGTCTGAGAGTGAGGGATATCTGGTTTCAGCACTATTTTTGATCAGGACTAAATCATCACATTTAAATAAGTCTGGCTGGGCTCTCTGCTTCTGATCCTCATATTGAACTTGAGCAGAAGCCTGAACAGGAAGGGCTGCTGTAATCCCCATAAACAGCAGTGTGACCTAAAGATTGGCAGTAAAACTAGAACCCTGACATCTGAACAATCTGATCTCTTCCTAAACCTAGTGAGCCTATGTAGGCAACATTAAAAGGCATATACTAGGCATGATCATGAGGTAAAGACTCAAAAAACCCTTAAAGGGATAGTTCACCTAAAAATGGAAGTTCTGTCATTTTTAGTCATTTAATCACATGTAATTTCAAACAATAAGCATTTTTGTTCATTACACCACAATGAGGTTTGATCTCTCGTGGCACAAAACCATTGACATAAGTAGTATGGTTCTGCTTCTGTTTACTATATCTGATGTGCAGAGAGTCTAAATGAAACCTGGTTAATCACAAAGTGATACAGGGATGCACAATGTACAGGTATTATATTGCTAATTGGCTGATATTTAAGGTTTTTTTTTTTTTTTTTTGAATCGAGTAAATATTGAATTGGCTGTTATCGATTAAAAGTGCTGCTCGTTTCCCCTGTTGACATTTACCTTCTCCATATCTAATATTTCACTTAAAGTTCATTTTTAAAAACCACTAATATTATATTAAATGCAATCTTTAGTAAATCTCAAAATGAATATCGGTTTTTCACATCTAAAAGACATGGATATTAATTTAAGGAATTAAATGCATTTAGCAAAGCAGCATAGATTTTTAATACCAGTTATTTATAATGGGAAAAAAAAATATTAAAAAGGTCTTTGATAGAATCTAAACATGTGCGCACCCAAAATAAAAAAATAAAAAATTAAATAAAATCCAAGATGGTAGAGAGTTTGTTAATTGTTTGATAATTTCACTCCGTTCTGAGAAGAATTGAACACTACAATATAATATAAGCACATGTAGTTGTTGTCCATGTAGAGCAGGGCTCTGTAACTCCAGTCTCCTGCTGAGTCTAGCATGAATCTTAATGACACACTCCTGAACAAGCTAATTATGGTGTTCAGAATTACTTTGACATTACAGACAGGTGTGTTTAATTAAAGTTAGAGTGAGAGTCTACCGGACACCAGCCCCCAGACCCCCCCAGGACTGGAGTTGAAGAGCCCTGACGCAGTGCTCCAGATCAAACACTTATGCGGTTTTCCTTTAGTTAGGCGGTGCCTTTGAAGGCAGCTACCTATCTAGGCAGTACACTAGGTTTTGGAACAGAGCTAGTATGTGTGTGTGCCAAGTTGGCGCTCAACACGAGGTATTGCACTCACTCTGCAGGCGACTGTTTCGGCCCTCATTCCAGCCATCTCGCAGGCTGTCAGTCATATACACACACACACACACACAAATGGCAAGCTCCCTGCCTGGTTTTAAACCAAGTCCTCCATAAGGGCTCTCCTCAGAGTGACGCACAAGCACAGCAACTATCTCAGAGGAAAGAAAGCAAACAGCTTTGGATCATGTCAGAGCAGAGAAAAGAAAAACGTCTCCCTCTTGGGACTCTCTGGGATCTCAAAAAAAAAAAAATTGCTACAGTCTCTCCTGTATAGACTCGTTTTGATGATATAGCTGCAAATGTATCATTTCCCCAACTGAATGAAACAGAACGCATGACATCTCTGGGTACTTAATATTTCAAATCATTTCAACTTGACGCACTTAAGACACACGTCTTAATGTGTAGCTCATGATGCAAGTCTACATCCACATGAAGCCAGAGCTTTCTCCATCCAATCTCAAAAAAGAAAAATATCTGTAAACTGTTATAGAGAATGTGAATCTACGTCACGCAGCGTTGCAAGCTGGGCCGCCGCCGCCGCCATTTTGAGAGGATCACCCTCTGCTGCAAATGCTGAAATTAATACGGATACCTGCCTATCTATCATTTTGTTTTTACCTTTAAGTTAAATATTCACATTCTTCATTGGATCGTTTGCAAGGAAGAGAAGCTATTTTATCGCTTCGCATGATAATTAGATTTTGTTCTCTTTTTTTGTAGAATTGAGTGTATTTTGATCCGATTAGCTTAAACAGTGTTGCTCGCTGGACGCGTGCTGCAGCCGTCATATGGTAGATTATCCAAATAAAGTGTTTTTTCAACAAACTTAACAAGTCGATCCATTTCTTTGTTGGAAACGTTTTAATGACGAAGTATAATTTGTATCATTGTAAATATAATTTTTTCCATGGCCACGGAGGAGAATCATAGATTGTGGGTCACATTCATCAGACAGACAAGCATACTATGTTTATGTTTATTTCAACAAATGACAACTAGAATTAAATCACTGGAAGCTTGAACCGTTTTGTAGCATTTTAATGTAGCAAGACAGTGATGCTAAAAGACATGCAGATGAGGCCAGAATATAACGCAACTTGTTTAACACATTAAGCATTTTCCTCCCTTTAGAAAATTGTAATGAAGACAACGCTTATGCATTAAGACAGTATTTTAAGTTCATATTTTGGGTTCATCAGTTTTTCTGCAGATATTACGCTTTATTAAGGTGTGTACCGAATTTGGTCTTTTAATATCACCGTCGCGGTACATTAAGCATTCTTTATACGAGAGGAAAACGCCAAACAAACGCGTTCACATTTTGGGCTTGTGTGCGTATCTGCACGTTGTATATGCTTTACAATTTTGTCTTTCACTGTCTGGATACATTAAGCCACACGAAGCATTATTTGTGTTAAGCGATTTAATGTCACTGTTCAAGTTAGCTAATTAACAAATCGAGCGAGTCAGCCTACTCGAGAAGGTGATGTTAATCATTCAACCAAACAAAATAAAAAAAAACACACACAAATATGATTATTTTATTGAGTGACAGGCAGTGGGTTTAACCGGTGACATTATTAATAAATTCACTATCCGGCCTCTTCGTCATCTCCGCGACCTGCTTCCCTTGGGATTTTTACATCCCAAAAGGTGAAAAAAAACAAAAACAAAACAAGAATTACACTGCATTGCCCAGTTCTCTCTCAGAACGAGTATCAGAGTTACTTTTGCAATTCTCGATGCAGCATGAATAACAAACAATGGTGACATTTTCCACAATCACGATAGAAAAATCTAAATCCTGCCCTGAACTCAATAGCAGAAGGGCAGCGTGATCCTCTCAGTATGGCGGATAAACAAAGCAGTTTCCCAGAACTCAACGCGACGTGACGTCAGCTTCACATTCTCTATTCTTCCTTTATAAAAAATAAATAAATAAATAAATAAATAAATAAAAAAAGGCGGCAACGTTTCGGTCAAAGACCTTCATCAGACAAACACATGTTTGTGTTGTGTGCGTTTGCCTGATGAAGGTCTTTGACCGAAACGTTGCCACTTAGGAGAGAATAACTGTGCAGATCTTTTTTCTATTATTTGATGTACCTTTTGATCTTGCACCTGGCAAAGACATTTTTGGATGTGCGTGCTCAGATCCTTTTTTTTTTTTTTTAAAAGTACAACTTGTTTTTTGACCGATATTAGAGATTAAAACAGCTGATATTGGATCAGCGTTATTTTAGTAATCACTGAGATACTATTAATTTCATTAATTTAATATATGGGGGGGGAGGGCGTATATTTTCTCTTTTCAATTTAGTGTTTAACTGAGATTAATTTTTTAAATGTCTATATAGTTTTTATTTTTATTTCAGTTTTAGCTATTGTATGACAAAGTTTAACAAAATTAAACTGAAAAATTGCCAACTTTGCCTTCCCAACTAGCTTTAATAAAGTATTTGAAAAAAGGTTAAATAGGTTAACGATACTTACAAAGCGATACTTTGTAATGGTCTTAATTTTTGTTGCAATTTTAGTTAATAACTCTACTGGACTTGAATGTATTCTACTGGAATACATTCAACACAGCCATTTAAATTTGTGTAATATATATAACACAAATTTAAATGGCTGTGTTGAATGTATTCTTTGGCAAAACCCAAAATTAATCCATTTTTCACACTGTACATTACAATGTTGTAGTACCTAAAGTAATTTTTAGTGTTTAAAAACACTGATTTTAGTTTTTAGTCTAAGTTTAATTATTTGGACCCCCCCCAAAAAAAAAAGGCACTAAATTTTTTTGTTGTTTTTTTTTTAAACTAGTTAGTTATCGGCCATAAAAATTCTGGACAACAGAGAGCCTTTTTTTTTTAAGATCGATTAATAACTGATTGACAACAAATACTGACCTACAGAGTGTTGTTATAAAATTTAGAACTTATAATTTTATAACAACACAATCTGTATAGTAGAAATAAGAGAAACGCACACCAAAACACCAAACAAACAGAGAGCAAAGCTTATTCAGGTGAAGATGGAAGAATCACAGGGTCTGGATCCACACCTGTACTCATACTGAGCTCCATCTGTTCCACAGGAAACGTAGATGAACTCTGACCCTGAGGAGTGGCAGTTTAGAAAGCCGCTGTGTACCTGGGCACAGGATGACGTCTGGTATTCAAACGGGAGGAGACAGACAGTCTCCCAACTGTTCTGATGAACAGAAGCCAATTCTCACATACATGACTATTGGCAATCACACCCAAATTGCCACCCACAAATACACCACAGTCCACTACCATGAACCAGGAAGAATATATGAACACACATGCAGGGCAGATTGAGGGTTTATAGCCGCCACCTGGTATAACTAAAGGGATAGTTCACCCAAAAATAACAATTTACTTACCCTCATGTCGTTCCAAACCTGTCTGACTGACTCCTGCAGGTCACAAAAGATGATATTTTGAAATGTTTTTTTTTTTTTCTTCTTCAGACAATGCAAGTCAATGAAAATCAATGTCATTTAGAGCCCAAAGTTCTTCAAAATGTGTTCTTTGTGTCCCACAAAAGAAACTCAGTCTAGCAACATGATGAGAGTAAATTATTTTTTGTTGTTGTTGATTTCAAACTACAGTTCAAAAGCTTGGCATTAATAAAATTGTTTTCGAAAGAAATAAACACTTATTCATCAAGTATTCACTTTAGGTATTTACAAAAGATATTATATAGTAGGTGTTCTTTTTAACTTTATATAAGAATCAAGAAAAACAATCTGACCCCTTTTTAAATAGCTTTTTAATATGAAAATAGAAAACCGTTATTTTAAATTGTAATACTCCACAATATTACTGTTCAACTATTTTTGGAGCATGCAAAATTTATAAAAAACTTCAATGGGCCTAATGTGAAATCAATGGAAGCCCGTTTCCACCACTGAATTAAAAAAAAGAGGTTATTGCGATTTTCTCAAAATTCAAACTTTTTATTTTCCCCACAGAATTGTGAGATATAAACTCGCAATTGTGAGTTAAAGTCCAGTTGAGGAGAAAAAAAAAAATTAAAAATAAAAACTGATAATGTTCTCATAATTGCGAGTTTATATCTTAGAATTATGATTTTTTTAACTCGCAATTGAGAGTTTGTATTGCACAATTATGAGAAGAAAAAAAAAGTCAGAATTGTGAGAAAGTCGCAATAACCTTTATTTTTTTATTCAGTGGCAGAAACGGGCTTCCACAGAAATCACTCTACAGCAACTTAAAATAAATAAAAAAAAAAAAATAAAAAATAATTCTACATATAAATGCATGCAAAATGTACAAATATATAACCTGCTACATTTTACTGCAATGCTGCATTCTTGCATATTTAAAGTTTGCATTTTTTGTAATTCAGCTAAGAAGCCACACCAATCTTCTACTGGGCATACATCTTGATACAATGTTATGTGACAAATTCGCAGGGCAGAGATGACCAAACGTAAACATTGGAACACAATCCTGTGTTCCTGTGTCCCTCATCCACATGCATATGAATGGAAGTCAATGGAACAAAATGTATAGTGTGAAGGAAATAACAACTACAAACTATATTTCACCGACCCCAAAATTTTGAACACCACTGTGCATTAGTGTGCAGTGCACACACACACACACACACTCACAAAAAAACCTCACCGCTGCACATGAACAGTGTGTGATGCAACCACAACGACAGCCATTTGCAACAAATGAGTAGGTAGCATATTTCACAATTTTCCATCTCCATTGCGCATCCTTGATTTCTTCACATTCAAGATAAGGTTGAATCGTGACCACAACACACTCGCTTCATAGAGCAGAAACAGCAGGAGCAAAATGACATGCAATAAGGGATTTTCTAGATAATGCAAGCAGAAAAGCAGCAGGGATATCAGAGGAACACTTTACAAGTGAAAACGGTGCAAATTATATGCAAGGATAAAAATGTGCAAATCAGACAGATTGTTCACATATTGAGGCAGGCAATGTATTGTACAACTGACGGCTGATGGAACAAAGAATTTCCTGTCTCTTTTCATGCGTGATGGTGCAATCAGTTTGTTGCTGAATGTGCTCTTTTGTCTGAGCTGTGTGCCAAGTAAAGGGTGGCATTCATGCTAAACGATGGAGTAGAGAGAGAGCTCTCCTTCAGCAATCTCCTTCAACGTGCCAAGGCAGTGTCTGATAACAGAGCCAGTCTTCCTGATGACTCTGTTAAACTTTATTTAGGTCTATTTCATGCTGCTGACCAAACACACTGTGGTAAAGATGATGGCATTGACTTGGTCGGCAATGCTGGGAACGCCCACAAAAACGTCATATCCGTTTACGCCGTGGGGGAAAACAAACCGTTCTAATTAATATACGGAGACCTTGTTAGACGCTTGATCTTTACTTTTTGTTATGATTTCGATAGATTTTTGCTTGGTGCAATGCTGAAAAGTTGCTGTGAGGCGTTCTGTAACTAATAAGCAAAAAATAAAAACCCGATCTGAAGATTTATATACTGCCAAATAAACTGATGGAGGTAGCACATCTGAGCGGGTAGCATACAACATCAGAACTCCGACAGCAGTTATTATGGATATACAACGTATGAAATATATCAAGCTTAATATTCATATTTATATGCACTCCAGATAGACTAGACTACTTAATCTTCAATGACCTCTCATTAGTCCAGCTCTGATGGGGCTTACAGCAACCCATGTGATGTAAGTGTCATATTAAAACATTTATTTCATATTATTATATACACAATCCCTTACGAAAATTAACAATGGCATTACTATAGTAAATGTAGGCTAGGCTAATTGTGTTTTTTGGCCATTTTTATTACCAGTTGTAGCCTATAACCACGGTTTTACTACAAATACCATGGTTAAACTATGGTTAGTGTAGCAAAACATGTTTAATTTGTTTTTACCATGGTTTACTTCTAATAACCATGGTTAATTTTCATAAGGGATATTTTCATGTTATTTTAGATCTTTTTGTGTTACGGCGTGTATTTGTGAAAATGATTAGGTTATACGTTTAGCACACACCGCATAATGCTGTGCATTTCAAGGCACTTCAGTACACCTATAATGTTACCCATGTTTTATCAATGTTAAAA
This sequence comes from Acrossocheilus fasciatus, assembly GCA_036784905.1. NCBI lineage: Eukaryota > Metazoa > Chordata > Actinopteri > Cypriniformes > Cyprinidae > Acrossocheilus > Acrossocheilus fasciatus. The sequence continues at coordinate 4,783,131 of CM071946.1, forward strand.
TTATTTTTAATATATAAAGTATGACAGGCTTTTACTCTTGCTTAATTTTAATAAAGTGATAAAGACTAAACAAAACGACTAATGTTTACTTTCACAAGCCGTCACGTATAGGCTTGTAGTAAGCGGTCTCTTGCCTGGAGACTCAATCAGGTAACAGAAAGAATCGGGAAACGACACCTCTGGCCATTCCGTTGGGTCGTTTGTCCAGTCACAGATACCGTACGGACAGTCCGACAATACGGCTCAGTGCATCGTGCTCTGTCGAGCAGCAGAAATGATTTTACGTACACCATTCTGGGTCAACACCATGCTTTTCCAATGAGGGGGAAAGGTTAGTTTTCCCCCACGCTGACTAGTCAAACAAGCTTGAGGTCAGAAAACGTTTACGTATTTGAAAAAAAAAAAAAAAAAAAAAAAAAAATATCACTAAGGCTGCATCACTCCTGTCTTTAGTATCACATGATCCTTCAGAAATCATTCTAATATGCTGATGTGCTGCTCCAAAAACATTTCCCGTTATCAATGTTGAAAACTGTTATAGACTGCAGTGTTAAGACAGCTGCAGACATTTTAATAATTAATTATGGCTTTACAGCAATAACAATACATGTTGTATGAAGTGGCAGCATGAATAATGAAGTAATCATGGTATTTTGGAATTAACTATGGTTGCCATGGTGAATATCTTTAAGAGCATTTAGTGCAACTAAATAGAAAACAAGTCTTGATCAATTCAATTACATTTTTTGTGGCATTTTAATTCCTTTATGCATTGTTTTGGCAAAAGTCCTCTTATTATTAAAAAGCCCTATATTAGGTTTAAAAAAAAAAAAAAAAGACAAAAAAAACCCACCAAAATAAATAAATATATAAATAATTCCTTAAAGGAGCATTCACACAAGATCAGAATTTTAACTAAATGCTTTTAAACAAGGAAAACATTAACTCAGTGGTTAATGATACCATCTCAGTTACGATATTCAACATGACACACAGGGAACTGGATAAGAGGGGTATTTCCAGAGAAACAAATGGCAAAAGCTAAATGAAATGAGTGTCAAATACAGAGCTGAATAAAAAGTTTCCGGGAAGTACAAACTGAACTTCGCAGTAGTAGTCTGACAAATTACTGAAAGCTCTGCATCTCAAAGACAGCGTTCTAACTCTGCTAACAGCAGGATGATCGCTTCTCAATAGATTCCTGGGAGCAACAAAGGTCTTCACACAGCACAGACTGTCATCCAGCCGACACATGACAAGTTCCCCAAGATACGTCTAGGTGAAATATAGAACACTCCTGCCTGTTGTAATCAGGGAGGTCTGTAATACCTGGAAAAAAATCCATCAGCATGCCCATATCAACAAGATCTGCTTGGTTGGCATAGGCACAATAAATAAAGCCCGTGCGATCACAAATATCAACTTCAATCAAACTGGGTTGCCATATCAAACATGATACACCATGAAAGTGACTAATATGCAAGAAAAATTACATCAGACTCTTTGTCACAACAGATACTTGAACAATGCTTTAACAAAACATCCTCTCTGCAAGCGCATATGTGCGAACAGGCAGGCATATGAGTTTGTGCATGCACTGACAAACAGAAACGTCTGACCCCATTAACCACACCTTTGGAGCAAGCTGCTAACTGACCGATCTGATAGCTCCTGGGCTGCATGACATGCAGTTGTTGTGTGCAAATGTAAAAATGTCTCAAGCAATTTTGCAATAGATTATTCTGTGCTGTATTGAGGTTTTTTGGTTACGCGACAACTGCTGCACATTTGAATAACAATTTGTTTACACGCACCCAAATAATTGTTTATAATCGGATTTGAAAAGACTTCATGTAAACACCTCTATCCGTTCAACGGAGCTCAATCTGAATGAAATTTGAATTTTGATCAGATAGGAAGGGATGGTGTAGACCTGAAATAATTTGAACAAGAAAAAAACAAAACAAAAAAACAACCCATACAACACTTGAATCCAGCCATTTTCTTAAAGGAAAAATACTTTGTGTCGTGATGTGCATGAACCTCATGTGTCATGAACTGGTTAGTGGAGGAGACTGAATAATTACTAAATGTGACCCTGGACCACAAAACCAGTCATAAGGGTCAATTTTTGCAAATTGACATTTATACATAAATAAGCTTTCCATTGATGTATGATTTGTTAGGATAGGGCAATATTTAAATATTAAGAGATTTAGAATCTGAGGCCAAAAAAAAAAAAAAAAAAAAGTGAAAATTGCCTTAAAAGTTGTCCAAATGAAGTTACTGGCAATGCATATTACTAATCAAAAATTATGTTCTGATATTTATTCAAAATATCTTCATGGAACATGATTTTTACTTAATATCCAGATTTTCGGCATAAAAGAAAAATCAATAAATAAATCACCCATAAAGGGCATTTTTGGCTTTTGCTACAGATATACCCGTGCTACTTATCCAGGGTTATACTTGTCCAGATTCACAAATATTTGCTGAACTTTTGATTCATCTCAGCTTTGTTTTGAGATCTAAAGGCTAAAATGGCAATTGTGTCTGCAGTAGTTCCAATGACAATCCTGCTGTGGTCTTCTCCATTTCTAAACTGATTCATTCCGGCTGATGAAAATTAGTGCATGCATGTAAACTTACCTAATGAAACATGAAGCAAAAACAGAGTTAAAAATGCTGCATTAAGATATAATTATACTAACATGTGGTCAGAAGTGTGTGTATTTTGGCTCTTCAACAACAGCTTTTGATAAAGTACCAAGGAGACTCTTTCCAAATGCAAAAACAGGTATGACAGCCCTACTTTCCAAACACTTCTTTTGCGATTATTAAAATTAATCCAGTGAGATAATAAGTGGTCCAACTTGAAGATCTGATCTCACCACCATCAAGACTGAAAAAAAGATGCATGTGATTATTACAGTGAATTGCAAAAATCAAGCGTATAGTGTTAGTTCTGGCAGGTCACGTGAGTTAAGCTTGCATTGGCTGATTCTCGGCCAATCACATCTACCTAGGAATACGACAACTATCACGGCATTCCTGTAGAAGCTCTATTCAGTATTATTCAGCAGCTTTTTCGCTTGCTCAGGAGCAAATTACCCTCCTCGATCCCCAACTCCTCCTTTCACCACAGTCAGGACTTGACTTTCTGATATTCCTCATTGAATCAGACACCTTTTCTCTAGAATAATGTAGTTACGCTTAAATATCATTAAGGACCTTAAAGGGGTCATATAATGCTATATCCACTTTTACAAGTTGATTGTACTGAAATGTGTGTTGGCAGTGCCTGTACACAACCATCCTATAATGATAAATCCATCCAGCGTTTTTTTTTTTTTTTTTAAATCTCCTAATAGGTTTTCCCCTGTCTCAAATCCAGCTGTTCGTCTTGTGACATCACAAGATTGGAGGCCCCTCCCACGATTGTTGATTGACATGAGTGTTTCAACACAGACTGCACCGGTGTCTTACCTCAGACCCGCCATGAGTGAGCAGTAGCACTCACTGAGCAGTCATCAGTTGTTTAACTGCCGGAGCAGATGTAGACAAGAATGACTTCTAAGCAATTGAGGCATTTTGTTGTTGGATGTAATAATGAACATAGCAGTAGTCATTTACTCCAATCATCTGAGCAGCTGAAGAGGATTAGGTTTTGTTCTGAAGGGAATGCGCCCTCCATCTACCTAAATGCGTCTATGTTCGCACGAATCATTCATGATCCAGCTTCACCTCCAGAAAAAGTGAGTACAAGGTTTTTTTAAATGAATCTTTGCAAATGGCCTTTCCTAATAATGTGCTAATTAGCAAGTTTCACGAATGCGCTAAAGTAAACAGTCCCTCAGAGAGCGGCTCGGAAGAGAGGGGCGGAGTCAGCAGAGCTCATTAACATTTAAAAGAGAATGACACAATACCGCTTGCTCTGACAAGAGCTGTTTTTAACAGAGTGAAAAAGGTGTTTTTTACACTACCAATGAGAAATTAACCAAACTATGTTACAGAGTTTTCATTTAGATCCTAAAAAAAATAATATCAAACTTGTGGAAAATGGGCATTATATGACCCCTTTAATGATATCTGCTTTGTTCTGTTCCGTTCCGTTCCGTTCCCCCTGGGGTTATTATTGCTGCTCGTTCATGACAGGCTGCATGGATGGGCAGGGAATTTTTGCCCAGAACAGAAACATACCACCAAACCAAACTGTATGCTAACTAAGTGCCAATCATTTTGACGATAGGGCTCCTGATAGATATTAAGTTTAGAAACAGAAACGGGGACTAAAGAGAGAGAGGATAGGAACAAAAAAAATAAATAAATAAAAGTAGGGAACGCCATTTACTAGTTGCATTTATTAGTGTGCATATTACTAGTATATTGGCTGTTTATTAGTACCTCTTTAGCACATATTAATGCCTTATTCTACAGTACATGACCATATTCTGGATCCCTTAACTCCATTCATAAATCTAACTACTATAGCAGGTGCCTTACTATCAATTAGCAGCAAATTAGGAGTTTGAGATAAAAGACATTAGACACTTTTATATGCATTGAAAGCATATTAAATGCAAGTAAATAAAATTTCTGTAAATTTAATTTGCTGCGGACACCAAAATGGGACATCTTGTCTTTGATCCATTTATGTATGCATTTATAAAATTATCAAATAAAGCACTATTCAAAAAAAAAAAAAAAAACTAAGGTCAGTACTAAAATTGCTTTGCTGAAATGATATTTTGGTCATCTGGCCCAGATGTAGAGTCATAAACACACACTTCACACCCACTACAGTCTACAAGCAGTGTAGGCGTTGTGTCTTTGATCACAAACTTGCTATGTCTGCAAGGCAAGTCATCTGCGCATAGTATTTGACACTGCAGAATTAGCAATTACCTGAACATGCCACCACAGTGACCTGCTCACACCCAGCTCAGAGGTTTACAAGCCTTCCCTTAGACTCAATTACACTCGCTTTGTGTACTTCTAATTGAAGTTCATTCAATTTCATTGAGGTCCAAAGCCCACCCCAGATAAATTTACCCTCTTGGCGCTCGGAGGTCTAGCCCAGAATCTCAGCGTTTGCCTGTCATCTGAAATTACACTCCTGTCTCCCCTGGGCCAGAGTCTGGCTGGTGTTATGCAGCGGCTGCCCCTGACACCTGACAGCCCATTAGACAGCACCACAGAGAGCAGTGTAAAGCAGCGACACACAGGCCTGTGCGAAAGCCATCCATCCCTCAGTCACCGTAATGGACGGCTCTGAGGCTTCCTGCTCCACCAGGCACCAAAACAAGGAAATATGCACTGAACCAACCCAAGTCAAAGTTGTAGGGATGCCAAAAGTACCAGTATTTTGGTAAGACAAAATTGAAAATCAATAAATAAAGATAGATATGTATCCAATATTTTGATCGTACTTCTTTAAAGCTTTAGAAACAAGTATTGTACACGAGTATAGTGTTAAGTAAAACATTTAAATGAGTTTAAAATAATGGCTCATTTTGACCCACTTTCCACTCTCACTGCGAATATTATACTAATATAATCAGGCCTTTCACTCACTCTCTCAATATACGAATCCTGAAAGGAACTTTATGCGTTTTAATCATGGTTTATAATATTTCAGGAGAGTTGCATGAAGATACAGTATGAGAACATAAGGATGCTCAATAAGCATTTCACATGTTTCGGATCAATTCAAATAATTACAGTAAAGGTGATACATCACAACAAGTATCAGGAATGGTGAAATTTCACTTCCAGTCTGCAAATGACTAAACACTTCAGTTAAAACACAATGCAATTAAAGATGTGCTTTGTCTGTATAATTCATACCACAGTAATTTATAAACCGCACTTCAGTATACTCATTCAAATGCTAGCAGGAGCTCAGGTTGTTAAAGATGTTGCGTTTTATTTAGATTAATAAATGTTTCATTTGTTTGGTGCATGTTTAAATTTAATAAATGTTTATACATTTTTCAGTAAAATTTTCAGTGTGGCGCTAACATTTGATATGTTTTAAACCACCACACATTTTACTTTTTATACACTAAAAATGGTCAATTCACAGTTAAATTGAAATTAAATGAACTAAACTGAAATGACATTTGTGAAAAAAAAAAAAAAGGTTTGACTCAACACAAGATGACACTCTAACAATTGAAATTTTTGGACTCGTGCCAAGAGTAATATGCTTGGCTTTAAAGAATCAAGAAATTTCACTAGCATTAGGAATTAATACAGGCGTAGAGTACAGATAATCTCAAAGAACAGATGGAGACGTCATAAAGCTCGGAAATGATTGACAATCACACTACTTGCATTAAGACCAGAGAGAATATGACTCACTGCCACAAAACAGCACAGCATTGAGTTCAAACAGAGGCTCCTTTATCATAATTCCTCAAAGTGTGGGACTTGAATGAGACTGTCGACAGTCCAATCACACGCTAATAAAACTATAGCGCACAACCTCAGAGAAGGGAAAGAAAACATTGTTAACGTGTATACAACAGCAGGAGCTTCTCATTTCAATTCTGGGCTTTTAGATGTGCTCAGCTCCTGAAATTGTCGAGACATGTCCATATGGACGTAATACTTTACCAGCCGCAAGCAAACTACAAAGGAAAGTTCAAATTCATGTACTTACAGCTCATTGTTCTCAGTGTGTCATAAAACGGACTCTGGGCCGTAGCTTAAAGCAGGTTAAAGCAGAAGCACAAAACTAATCCTAAGCAACGGTGACCCAGGAACTCAAGACTTACGGTGATCAAGATCTAGCCTGTTCCTATTGTGCCACTGTGCAGTACATTTAACCTTAGGGTGCCCCATGGGACTCAGCTCTATAATTAGAATACTGTAAGTCAGACTGGATGAAATGCCCTAAAACTAAACAAGCACTGGCATTTTATGAGATAGAGAGTGACCAATTCAACCATCTCTACCACATATCTGTTAGCTGTTAACAGGACTGTACATAGAAATGCTAGCCAAAGTAATCAGGACGGCTAACGCAATAAGATATGAAGACCAATATTACACATTTGTGCCGTCTTGTTACATTAAGGGGTGAGCATGTAATTTATGCACCATTAGCAACACACAAAGGTAACTGCAAATATAAGCATTTCCAAAACCATTGCCAAGTCAAACAGTTTATGCAATAAACAGGAAAAGGAGAAGAGGCTTCATAACCACCATCTCCATGTAGCAGATCTGTGTGCGAAACTAATTCCTGGCAATGTTTTGATCCCTTTTTTTTTTTAAATAACATTTTATAAGCTCTTTGCCAGTTATCAGCTGGTAAAAAAAATAAAATAAAATACCATCATATTTATACATAATGCTTTTTTTTTTTTTTTTTTAGGCTAAATGCACTTGTTTTGGATGTTTGGCAAGTGTCAAAACTTTTCAAATCAGGGTTTGACCAGATTCTTATGCCTTTTTAGGGCTGGTTTTGACAAATTTCATGATGCGATTCGAGTCACAAGCTTGAAACACAATTTGATTCGATATTGATTATTTTGGATAGATCAGGTACAGTACATGCCACATTTTCTCAAAGAAAAAATAAAATAAAGTCAGTTGGTACTACATGACTCAATTAGGCCAACTGATTTATATAGAAATGCTTAAATTACAGTTTTTAATAATAAAGTTACAATTACTTAGAGTAGAAACATAATCAATTCATTTTTTTGAAATACAAACATTTAAATGGTGGCCAGACTTATTCAAACAAAAATTAAACACTGAAGAACAGTACAAATTATAATGAAAACGCTACATGGTGCTTAGATTTAGCAAAATGCTCATCTCATCAGTTTTTTATAGATTTTTTTTTAGCTGACGTAAATGTGGCATGGTTTACGAGCCGTTATACTGACGTGTTTGTGTGGCTGAAACACTGATTAAGCGATTACATGAGACAGGATATGGATTTCAGTAAATTGTATTCTCTCTTTTAGAAAGACTTTGGAAGTTCATTCATGTTATTTCGAGCTGAAACTGGTATTAAAGTGGAGATGATTAGTTCTCATTTCTCTTTGAAGCGCTACAGCGATTGGTCACTCCACATGAAACCGCACCAAAACTGTATTTATTTACTGTATTAAAATTAACATACTTTTGATATAAAACAAAATCTCAGATTTCAAATTAACAATAGCACAAAGCTTACTGTGATTTATTGGATGCTCCATTCGTTAACTGAAAACAGGCTAGACTAATCAATTCTTGGGATTTAAGAATCAATATCTTTTCATAAAAATGACAATCAATTAAAATCAAGACATTAATATTTTTTACCCAGCCCCATGCCTTTTGTTTTGTATCTTTAAGTTCAGATCTAAACAAAACGACAGTGTGAATGCCAAGCAAGCAGGGATCAAATTTATCATTTGCTTTTTTGGTCCAGACCAAAAGAATTGAAACAAGTGTAAAAAAACAACCAAAAACTACAGCGAGCGCACCATTGTGTGAATCTGGGCACTGTTGAGCATAAAACTCAATTTTCATCAACTGAGCAGCCAGACTCAAACTCAATAGATAAACACTGACACTCCATTTATCAGAAGACATAAGAGCATGTTGACAACTGTGGCTGCCACATTACATAAAACAGGCAGTGAAATCAGTACAGTACCATACAGAGAGAGCTGAAGTGGGGACACCAAGAGGAATATGCACAACAAAGAGGTATTAGAATCCTTTTTAAAAGGCATGTCCTACAAAGCCTACAAATAACCAAAAGGCACAATTCAAACCATAAAAAAAACAAAAAAAAAATGACAATATTCATATATTAATATTTAAATATGCATTATCATTTCAATTGGTTCATGTGCATCTTTTTACCCCGGCTAGATGCCTGTAGCTTAACAACGTGGCGGTTTGTAATTATCGCAGCGTTCTCTTCTGCACAAAACACTGAAGAAACTAGGGAAAATAGTGTTTTGACTTTGGATTCTTCTTCATGCAGAATTAATAAGCATTGAATATTTCAGAGACAAAAACAAAGCAGAATATGGTTGTGTTTGAGGAATTTGTTGGCAAAATATAAGACACCAGTATGACCATTTGTGGCACTTTAAGTGTTATTTTATTAAGACAAAATGGCATGAAGCTAAAAAAAACAAAACAAATCTCAGATTCTCATTTGAACAGCCTGCCAACTTCCAAACAACATCAATTACTTACCATTATGTCGTTCAAAAGCGATATGATTTTCATTCATCTTTGAAACGCAAATGAAGATATTTTTAATGAAACCCAAGAGATTTGCGGGGTTTTTTTTTTTTTTAATTCCATGCAACCAATAAATCACTCCATTCATATGGATTACTTTCACAATGTCTTTTTGTGCTTTTTGATGCATTAAAGCTTTAGTTGTGTGGAACTTCAATGAATGAACAAAGAAATCTTCATTTGTGTTCCAAGACAAACAGACGACTCATGAGTTTGGATAGACACAAGGTGAGCAAATGACACAATGAAATTTTCATTTTTGAGTGAACCATCCCCTTAAAACACGGAGTTATTCAGCAACGTAAAACTGTCCTCAGTAGATATCAGACTGTGAAAAACACTAGTGTTGTACGCCTCAACAAATGGGCACATGCACCACTAAACGGCAGGACAAATTGTGCTCAGATAGCCAACAAAACCTTTGGTCCTTAACACTGAAGAACTGAGATTTTGGCTAGCGTGTAATAACATCCATTACGCTGTCTGTTCCGGCTCTGACGTTTGCGCTGTCCGTCTCAAATGACCTTGTACTAGTTAAGTGATTTTATTGTTTGGCAGGTTAAGGTTACAGCGGTTGTTGTGTGGTAATTACATTTGCCTGATATTCTTGGTGTACATTGGGATGTAATGACTTATGACTGATTAAATCTGCAAATCAGCTGTGATGACGTTCTTCACCCTGCTGCCTTTTCTAATTACCTCAACCTGATTGCAGCTCCGCTGTTCTCTTTTTTTCAACTGTGAAAAACACCCACACAACAAAGACTGCTCCATTGCTTCAAATAAGAAAAGAAATATTCAAGTCTGCCATGTGACAATGTTACATTCAACATGCAAAACAAAACCCTTATGGCCATTTCAAGGCAAGAAAGATTAAAGAGGAAGAAAAAAGGATGAGTAAGTAGTGTTTAGGATTGAAAATGCTTCGTTTTCATTTACCACATTAATAATAACTATAGCTAGCTATCATAGGTTTTTGTTGGAACTGCAATATTTGGAAGAAAATCTGGATAATCTTGGAAGTATGAGTTAAAATGGGAAATTTACATTTATTAGATGACCAGCAGGAAAAAAAAGAGAGTCCTACAACAAACAGCTATAACATGTTACATGATGGGGGGTAAATGCATATCGAACATATAGAGAAGCAAAGAACTCTGACCTGAAAACTATTAAAAGACAACAAATGTTCCATTGACCCCACTTATAATCTATACAACATAAAACCCACATGATCATTGATCAGGAACTGCAAGATACAGTGACGGTCAATAAGCCACATGTCTGAAACTTTTATCTGACCTAGTGGACAATAAAGCCCATATGTGTCATGTGTCATGTTTCATTTGCAAAAAATGAACTCCAACAGCAATCCTACAGCATCTACAGCCAGTGTTTTCATATGCAGATCATACAGTCACTCCTCTGAGAGCTGGCCTGGAATCAGGATATCTCAAGACCCATGAGCAATGTTAGTGCAAGAGTGTTGTTGTAGTTTTGAAACTGGCATTAACGACACTGATCGCAGATGACTAGTTATAACGGATCGCTGGTGATTTTAACAGTATTACTGTAAAAACAAAGCCTCTTTTTAGATTTTTTAGCTACTGCACTCTAAACTCAATATTACGCATCACATACCTAGAAGTCATTAAGAATTTACTGATTAACCAGATTTTCCATCTGACAAAGAGGACACAGACATCACCTTGCACACAAAGCACTAACAAACACTGCATCCAGTATGAACGCCTGGAAATAAACAGCTGTATGTCAATACTTAATAGGCTAATTTGATTTTAAATGCATTACCTTATTTAGTCTCTTATAGGTCTGCATTGTGTATACATGGATGTGCTTTTAGCAAAATATAGGCTTGGCATCTAGTCTTCTTGTTCTGCTATAGCTAGTTTAAATCCGCATCCATAGCCTCTAGACACTATTTCCCATTATAGGCATTTTTTTCCTACTCCAGAAAATGTCCCATTGTTCTTGTGACTTCATCTGGATCGAGTCTGTCACACTGCTTGTTGTTCTTGTCATGCTTGAAAATCGCCTAGATTCAGCCAGATGCACACACAAACATAGACACCTACAGTATACTTGCATAAACCTTCCATAGTCTTCTACAGTTCTTGATGTAACTATACAAAATTTAATAATAAAAGCGACAACACATTTTTCATCACCAGAGGATAAGCACGTCGCCAACCTATGATGTGTCAACCGCTGCAAAAATCATACAGAATTCTTCAAAAGGATGCAAATAGACAAGTATCATTATTGATAACTATTAAAAACTTGTTTTCGTTTATTGAAATACAGCCGAAATTAAATATTAATATTTTAAAAGTAAGCAACATTTTTAAATGTTAAAATCTAAAAAAAAATAAAATAAATAATAATGCCAAATATATAAATCAAAGGAATTAAATATAATGACAAAAGAAAATAAAAATAATTCAAATCATATACGCTACTACAAAAAATACAAGCTACATACATTTTTATTTTATAACCAAGAAAGCAACACACTCTTTCAATTAGGTCTCCATTTATGGCCATCCCAACAAAGGACATTTTCAGCATGCATCTATCATGCATGCATGCATATAATTATGCAGCATCTAACAACACTGAAATCTGAAAGTGAGCCTATCCATTTAAAACTTCCATCCCTACCACCCTACCAGCACATGTTCTCCCCAGTCTGCTCACCTGGCTGGCAGATAAAGGGGTTTTGCATAGATACCAACCGACTGCACTTGAGGGCTGCCGTGAGGTATTTAATTGAACTTCGGCATGCATAGCAAACGAAGCACCCGTGAACACAGAGGGGAAGGGATAAATGAAGCACACTGAACTCAACACTGTGTGCGTTTTGAACGCGAACAGAGGGGTTTAAAAGCAAAAGCACTCTGATGTTGTGCAGCCATCACTGCAAAACTGCACCGCTGGCTCAAATAATCTCATATCGCGTTTCTTTCTTACATTGTGTCCACAGAGGCGACAGAACAACGTGGAGTAAATGACGGCGAGCGTGGATGTAGCGCAATAAAAACAATCATGCAAACAAAAATAAATAAATAAACATATCCTAATAACATGCCCATCATATACTAATCGCCGTGATTTAAGGGTTATTATATCTTGCGTTCACAAATCGCTGCTAATACAACGGAGCGGGGCGCGCGGCTTACCTGAGAAATCAGCCCGCGTTCATTGTTCTGTTAAGAGGGTAATATATTCCTCTCGATCCTTTCCAGCCGCTATTATTTGCGTGCTCTGATAAAGACAGAGCTGGAGGCGTGCTGCGGGATTGGTGGTGTTGCTCCAGCGGTAACGGAGGACCGTGCAGTCGGTGTCTTTGATTCCTCCAGCTCTCGGTTGCGTTTTATCAGATGAGTTTTGCGGAGGGGGCGGAGCCTCTGAGCTGCTTCTTTAAACAGAGCGCTTGATTGACAGTTAGCGGCGCTCTAACCATCTCAGCCGCTCGGATTAGCTAGGTTTCAAGGTGATATAGCGAATATCGCACAATTTCCGTTTAGAAGAGCTTTAAGGTTAGTCTAGAGCTGGCATGACTAGTAGCATGTTTTGTTTTGATCAGTAAATGCACCGTTCATATCACGCTATATTTTTAAGACCACGTGGCTGTTAGTTTTTTATAGGCTATGCAGTTAGAAAAATTTAATTTAGCAGATACACGCTTTCTTACTGATCAACAACAGTCTTTTATGGGATAATAATTGATAACTCGTCTTGCTCAGGGGTGTAAACAGCCCATAAGAACCCACAGTGATTATCTGGAAAGGTCTTTTTAAAGCATTATCCCTCACTTTCAACTCAGGAAGCCCCTAAGTGACATGTAATGAACACCCAGGTTCAGTCATGTGACAATGTGTGCATTTTTTGTTGCCATGGCATCATTTCCAAAATTATGTCTGGTCTGGTTAGCACATGGTAGTGTCAGCAATCTTTAAAAACGCTTGTTTTTGTTACAAAAGGTATGTTTCAACCCATGCAACAATTCTAATAACATATCCTAGATTACTCTTAACCTGATTTTAATACATTTCTTGAACAAATTGATATAAAACAAGTTACAAAGATATTGGGCTAATATCGGGCTATTAACCTTACAAAAGTAGGTGGAATTTTGATGTGACGTATTTGTCACATTAAGAAAAATGGTAATGAGCTGCTCGATTAATTTAGCTGATTCAATTATGTTAGTGTTATATATTTTCTGCTGCTCATTTCAAAGCATATTTTAACAAATCTATGTGCATGTTTAACATGTTGACCTCCTGTGTGAGGTAGTTATTTATTTTTATTCAGTTTGCAGATTTGTGAAAAAAAAAAAAATCTAAAAATTAATTTCTGGTTAAACCATATACCTGAAAAGGTAAAATTTTGATATGTTACAAAAGAGTTGTAAAATTTAATGGTCACAGTTATGTGGTTTTGAAATATGTTGTAGCAAAGCAAATAAAATGCAAAAACTATATTACTTCTGAAAAAGGTTTTGTTTCATCTTCCCAGAAAAGTAATCACTTTGATATATGTTGTGGGAAAGAAATAAACATATATATATATATATATATATATATATATATATATATATATATATATATATATATATATATATATATATAAACGTCCAATGTAACATATATGTAGCATGAAAAATTAATCATAAACGCCCAATGCAATGTCATATATATGTAACATTACAGATCTTTCACAAGGAGGGGTTGTATTTCCAAAACAACTGCAGAAACATGTTATAAGTGGTCCATTTGGTCTGTTTTATATGCCCCATAATTTACCTATAAGGAGAAATTGATCTGGGTTCTTATGGGTTAAAATACAGAGCAGATTCAGAAATCACGTTTGAGGTCCCTTGTGGGAAAAAGAAAAAGAGTATCCAAAGTATTTAAATATAGAACTTGCAAAAAAAAAAAAAATGAAATAAAATGAATTTTGCTTTATAGGGCAGTCGTGGCCTAATAGTTAGAGAGTCGGACTCGTAACCCAAAGGTTGCGAGTTTGAATCTCAGGTCTGGCACCGAACCCCCAACCGCTCCCTGGGCGCCACAGCATTGGCTGCCCACTGCTCTGGGTGTGCACTTATGATGCGTTTCCACTGGCATGTAGCGAGCGTTTTAAATTCATTCCTATGGAAGATGAGCTTAAACGCTCACGCAGTGTATTGTAGCATTGAGAGCGGCCGAGAGCATCAAAAATTGTGGCATTCCTTGACTTTATGCAAATGTCGAACGAAAAACGCCGGGCGACAACCAATCGCTGTGAAAAGTACAGGTGCAAAGATAAAGTGCATCAACAAATTACAGCCATGAAAACATCTTAAGTGTGCAAGAATATAAATTAAACAAATACATACAGTATGTGCAGAATTATTAGGCAAGTTAATTAGGCACATTTTACCAATTCCAAACCACATCGATCTTAATAAGTCCTATTGATTTTTTTTTTTTAATCATTTATAAGTAATATATAATTGTCCATCAAGGCTAGAAGGGAAAAACTCCTTATATTCAGGTGTGCATAATTATTAGGCATGTCTTCTTTTACAGATAAAATGAGCCAAAAAAGAGATTTAACTCAGACTAAAAGTCAAAAATTATTAAATGCCCATGAGAAGAATGCAATACTAATGCAATAATAGAATTTGCAAAGTTAAGGCATGACCATCGGGCAGAAAAATTCTCATTGGGTCAGCAAGGTCAGAAAAAACAGGTGGAGAATAAACACACGTTAACTGCAAAAGAATTAAGAATTAAGGTGAAGAATTAGGTGTGAAACCATCAGGAAGCATTTAGTCTCAGTCAGGTTCTCAGAGAGTTTGCTTGGGTAAAAAATCCTAAAAAATGACCTTCACTTAATAAGAATAACATGCAGTAGTGTAGTGACATATTTTTTATTGGCTTTATAGACAGATAAGTTGAGAGTGACTCTTGAAGGACCAAGCATCACATCCTCTTGTAACACTCTTTCAAGAATGCATCTTCTAGAATCTGGCAGTAAGTTGTGGGAGTTCATTTAAGTCCATCTCTGCAAGACAGACTTTTCAGGATAGGAAACTAACATAGAGACTTTAACCATATCTGAAACACAATAAAAGTATTTCTGGAGGTAAACTCTGCAGGAAAGTGGACCTTGAGGATCAGAGTTGAGAACTAAGAATCTGCAATAACTTCACTTTTTTAAAGTAGGCTAGTTCTTGAGTGTAGTAGAGTCTCTTCAAGTAATGCTATTTAAAAAAATAAAAAATGCATTTTTGAGGGAAAAAAGTGTTTCAGCCTTCTGGGTTAGCCTACAAACTGACCTCATGGCACTGCGGCTCTATACCAGCATCTTAGTAATACAATCTAAGAAGAGTAATGTGAATGGTGATCATTGCTGAGTAGAAAAGCTGACAACCTGAAACAACATCATGAAGATGTGTGCTAAAGTACTCTTGTGTATTTGGTGAAATTTAGTCATAGATAGCTATATGTTAGATTACTTGTATGTCATTTCCATATTAATGTAAAAGCAGCAATTTTTCAAATACACCCACTTCCCTTGCAACAACAAATAGTCTTTTTGCTGATTACTGTTCCACGTAGGACTCATCTGATTTTCAGACGTTTTTCACTCCATACTCTTATAGACATTTAATGCAAGACTTTATTATAGCAAATTATATTTCACTATAGTTCATAACAGTTATTTTATTAGGACATACCCATTTACAGAGCCTTTGACATTTACAAGATGCTTTAATCACACAATGCATGTGTTCAAAATCTGCTGTGTCATCTGAACTAATGTTTTTCATGAAAAAAAATACTGGGTATGATATGGCAGGAAGCTTCTGCTATATGATATGCTGTGGTGCAGCTCAGGCTAACCTCCCCTATAGTGTAAACAGTCTGCCTCTTAATTGTTTCATTACTAAATGTCAATAAGTAAATGTCTTGCCAGTCTGCGGTTATTCATTCATTTGTGTGCCATTACAGGTTATTGCTTCATTGGCAGCACAATTACATTGATGCAGTAAAATTCCAGCTATGACTGCATGTGTTATTTGATTGGAAAGGTCATCGGCGAAGAGAGACCTAAATGACAATGCTTGCCATGCTGGTAGTGTTGATGATGGGGGGAGAGAGTGTACAATTGCTCCTCCAGGGTGATGAGAAAATTGAACCATTTGTTTGACATTGAACACCTGCGTGGAAAAAAGAACAAAGGTTGTGTAACCAGGTGCATCTGAGTTTACACTGTACTACATGTTAATCCAGTTCTTTTATTTCATATTTATAACTCAGGCCAAAAATGTATTTACAATACATATATGTACAATGCATCAGGTACTTAAACAACACTGCGTTAGCATGCTGCGATCTTGGGTTTCTTTTCCCATGAAATGCACGAACCTAAAAGATACATAAAAGAACATAAAATGTATTCTTTGAATGCAATGTTAGTGTCATGAGTCCGGGTCCAGGGTGCTCCCTCTCACCACCAGAGGTCGCCACCTCCCGTCTTCCCGGACTCAATCACCATTACCACACACACCTGCCACTCATCACACTCCCAGCTGTTCCCCATCACCATGGTCTATTTATTCACCACTCTCCCGCTACTCTGTCTGGTTGTATTATAGTTGTTTTGTAATTGTTTGTGAGTTGCTGTCTGACTTTGGGGATACATGCACTGTGTTGCCGTTTTATGTATCCCACTCCTTTACCTGTTTTGTTTTTGCCCTGTTGGCCTTTTCGTTGTTTATTAAAGTATTTTCCTTGCATCTGGACCCAGACCTTGTCCTTGCCGTGCACATTCCTACCGTGCCGTGACAGAATACAACCAGCAAACATGGGTCCAGCAGGGAAATTCCTCAACGTCCGTCAGGGAGACCGCAGCATCGAGGATTACGCCAGGGACTTTGTGGGAGTGGCTCGCCAGTCGGCTACGGAGAGGACCTGCCTCATGGTCATCTTCTGGGGAGGCCTGGCCGACCCCTTTAAGTCCATGATGCCATACTGGGCCCCAGAGGAATCGCTGGAGGACTACATTAACCTGGCTCTGCAGTTGAGCGGCTCAGCTTTCAGGGTGGAGTTAGCTGCGGAGCCCGCTCCTGAAGCGGCGATCAGAGGGGCGTCAGAGGCCTCGTCTGCCGCACCCAGTACCTCCAGCCCGCTCCCAGAGCGTCCAGGGCTGATACGCAGCGTGCAGGAACCCCCGCTGATGTCATTGCGAGTGGCGTGGTCTGCTCGCGGTCCTCCCGAGGCGGCGGTGCCCGCTCACGATCCTCTCGAGGCGGCGGTGCCCGCTCACGATCGCCCCGTAGCGGCGGCGCCCGCTCACGATCCTCCCGAGGCGGCGGTGTCCGCACACAAGGTTCCCGAGGCGGCGGTAGCCATTCACGATCATCCCGAAACGGCGGTGGCCGCTCATGATCGTCCCGAAACGGCGGCGGCCGTTCATGATCGTCCCGAAACGGCGGTGGCCGTTTACGATCGTCCCGAAACGGCGGTGGCCGTTTACGATCGTCCCGAAACGGCGGTGGCCGTTTACGATCGTCCCGAAACGGCGGTGGCCGTTCACGATCGTCCCGAAGCGGCGGTGGCCGCTCACGATCCTCACAGGATCCCCGAAGCGGCGGTGTCCGCACACAAGGTTCCCGAGGCGGCGGTGTCCGCACACAAGGTTCCCGAGGCGGCGGTGTCCGCACACAAGGTTCCCGAGGCGGCGGTGTCCGCACACAAGGTTCCCGAGGCGGCGGTGTCCGCACACAAGGTTCCCGAGGCGGCGGTGTCCGCTCACGATCGTCCCGAAACGGCGGTAGCCGTTCACGATCGTCCCGAAGCGGCGGTGGCCGCTCACGATTCTCACAGGATCCCCGAAGCGGCGGTGTCCGCTCACAAGGTTCCCGAAGCGGCGGTGTCCGCTCACAAGGTTCCCGAGGCGGCGATGGCCGCTCACGATCCTCACAGAATCCCCGAAGCGGCGGTGTCCGCACACAAGGTTCCCGAGGCGGCGGTGTCCGCACACAAGGTTCCCGAGGCGGCGGTGTCCGCACACAAGGTTCCCGAGGCGGCGGTGTCCGCACACAAGGTTCCCGAGGCGGCGGTGTCCGCACACAAGGTTCCCGAGGCGGCGGTGTCCGCACACAGGGTTCCCGAGGCGGCGGTGTCCGCACACAAGGTTCCCGAGGCGGCGGTGTCCGCTCACGATTGTCCCGAAACGGCGGTGGCCGTTCACGATCGTCCCGAAGCGGCGGTGGCCGCTCACGATCCTCACAGGATCCCCGAAGCGGCGGTGTCCGCTCACAAGGTTCCCGAGGCGGCGGTGGCCGCTCACGATCCTCACAGGATCCCCGAAGCGGCGGTGTCCGCTCACAAGGTTCCCGAGGCGGCGATGGCCGCTCACGATCCTCACAGGATCCCCGAAGCGGCGGGGTCCGCACACAAGGCTCCCGAGGCGGCGGTGTCCGCACACAAGATTTCCGAAGCGGCGGTGGCCGTTCACGATCGTCCCGAAGCGGCGGTGGCCGCTCACGATCCTCACAGGATCCCCGAGGCGGCGGTGTCCGCTCGCGGTCCTCCCGAGGCGGCGGTGTCCGCACACAAGATTTCCGAGGCGGCGGTGCCCGCTCACGAACCTCTCAAGGCGGCGGTGCCCTCTCATGAACCTCTCGAGGCGGCGGTGCCCGCTCACCATTCCCCCGAGGCGGCGGTGCCCGCTCACAAACCTCTCGAGGTGCCGGTTCCCGCTCACGAACCTCTCGAGGCGGCGGTGCCCGCTCACAGTTCCTCCGAGGCGGCGGTGCCCGCTCACAGTTCCTCCGAGGCGGCGGTGCCCGCTCACAGTTCCTCCGAGGCGGCGGTGCCCGCTCACAAACCTCTCGAGGTGCCGGTGCCCGCTCACGATCCTCTCGAGGCGGCGGTGCCCGCTACGGTGTGGCCGCTGGTTCTGCCCTGGGTCCCCATCCCGCCGGCGCTGCCTCAGTCTCCAGGTCCCCCTCCAGCGCACGGACCTGGCCCTCCCCCATCCCTCCCCTTCCCCTGCTCCGTTCTCGCCTTGCCCTCCCCTTGGATGGGTGCTTGGGAAAGTCTGGAATCCATTCCTTAGAGGGGGGGTCCTGTCATGAGTCCGGGTCCAGGGTGCTCCCTCTCACCACCAGAGGTCGCCACCTCCCGTCTTCCCGGACTCAATCACCATTACCACACACACCTGCCACTCATCACACTCCCAGCTGTTCCCCATCACCATGGTCTATTTATTCACCACTCTCCCGCTACTCTGTCTGGTTGTATTATAGTTGTTTTGTAATTGTTTGTGAGTTGCTGTCTGACTTTGGGGATACATGCACTGTGTTGCCGTTTTATGTATCCCACTCCTTTACCTGTTTTGTTTTTGCCCTGTTGGCCTTTTCGTTGTTTATTAAAGTATTTTCCTTGCATCTGGACCCAGACCTTGTCCTTGCCGTGCACATTCCTACCGTGCCGTGACAGTTAGTCCCTTTTGGATAACCAAATGTGTGCATGAGTCAATGATTCATTCACAAAAATGAATTTGTTGCAGAATAAATAAACTGAAATTTTGGTCTGTTCATCATCATCAAGGTAATCCATTCAAATTCAGTGGTTTAATCCAAGTTGATTTAGAGCTTTAGGGATTTAGATTTAGAGAATATCATGATGCATGGTTGTTATAATTAACTGAACCCATCATTAATTAGAGTAAATAAACTTTTCTTAGCTAGTTTGCAAAGCAGGACTTCTCATTTTCGCTTAGTTTAACTTTATATAATTCAATAATCAAAACTATAACTGATATAAAAACTAACAACAACAACAACAAAAACTGTAATATAATCCCAATGATACTAAAACAACACTGTCATGATGTTGATAATGTTTATATATATATATATATATATATATATATATATATAAACTTTTTCTGTTAGTAAACAATGTGACGTTTTTCTGTGGGCGGGGCTTAGCTGGAGGCAGATTCCACTGACCGCTTCACTGAACGCTAGCTATGAAGTTTGTTTACCTTGTTTTTTTAACAATGGCTGGAGAAAATACGAGTTTACCTCCATATGTAAGGTCACTCACTGTGCAGGACCATTATTGTTATTTAAATAAGTTAACTTTAACGGACAAAGTCAGATTGGCCGATCCTATGCTCATTGATGGACGATCTGACAGGATTAACGTTACCTCCGATTGAGTGACTCATTAGAGAAACCTAACGAGTAGTAAAGAGTAACTCACCTGTGTCTATCTAGTCATGAAGATGTATATTTCAACTTCAGCAGGCTATTTTTACAGCTAACATTACCTGAGAGTGAACTGGGCCAAAATACAAAAAGTTAAACATTCAATGTGATGATATATTATTTGAAGATGTATGTATCATGGCCAAATAGTAATTTTAAAGTGTATGCATCCTGTAAATTATGTAAGTTAAGTTTACAATACTTTACAATACAGTGCATTTAAAGGAAGATGTGAATAGTTTCTGGAAATAAAAATTCCAGAAATTAATTTTGAACTTTCTGTATTTGATTATTCTTTCTTACTAAGTTCTTAGAAAGTCCAGCCAATATCAATCACAACAATTACAGGTGGTTAAGCATATACATCGTCAGTTTGTTGTTTTACACACATGCACACAGACATTATTTCATAGTTGTGAGATGCATAAGAAATCTTTAGACACGTAACACAAACCATAATCCATTACAACAAAAGACAATACTTTATTTAACCTTTTCTGATAAGAAGTGTGCGCTGCAAATGCAGCATTTTTGACGATAGTTTCTGTCCAGTCCGCTCGTTTTATCTCGTTTAACCACAGCTGTCGTCGTTTTTTTTGTCAGGGAGTGGCAGCAGGTATGCGTTAAAATTTCACATTGGATCCTGTACTGCATAGATTCTTGTATCCAACATCACAACAAGATGATATTTTAAGCTCTTCATGTAGCCGAATCTGCTCTGGTTTGGGTGGGCCGCCTCCAGTTTTCCCTTTGTTTTGCCTCCAGCTAGCACGGTGACGTAATCGTGATGTCGGCGCAAAAAGGGTCAATATATATAGGCCCCCTGAACAGCATATTTGCATAACCCTTGATTGTTTGGGGTGGGTTTGCGGCCCCCTCTTCCTCATCAGGCCCCTGGAATTGTCCCCCGTCAAGGTGCCCATGTATAAATACACCAATGAGCCATTACATTATGAACACCAATCTAAGGAACTCCTTTAGCCCACAAAACAGTGTTCATGTGTTCGAGGCATTGATTCGACAAGGAGGTGATTGATCTCCTGGGGTACCATAATATCAGCAGCAGGTACTCCAGTTCCCATACATTGCGGGGTGGTGGTGATGTAGCACAAATCTCCTTTTCGACTGGGTTCATGTCAGGTGAATTTGGAGGCCAAGGCATTAACAAAAATTCACATTTTCCTCGAACCACTCCTTGAAAATTCTGGCAGTGTGACATGGCGCATTATCCTGTTGATAATGACTCTTGGCCCGCAATGATGTTTAGTTACCTCAGCTGTCAGAAATTATGCTGTTGGGTTGTCGTTTGTTCATCCATGCACCACTTTTGTTCAAGTATTGGTATACCAAGTGTTGGTATTCCCTTGTTTACTGTGCCCTAGTTGCTAGCTTGTTGTCTATTTTTCTTACTTGTGTCTAGTTCCTCATTATCTACTCTGTATTTAAGCCACTAGTTTGGTTCTGTTTGTCGTCCAGTATTGTCTTTGTGTTAGCTGCAAAGCTGTTGCATTAGTTGCTCCTGTTGGAGCTTTATTTATTTTTTATTTGTGTTCCTTCAAGTCATTCAAGTTTGGGACGACATGTGAATCAGTAAATAATAACAGAATTTTCATTGTTTGATTGATCTGCTCCTTTAAACCTTGTTTACTCATCAATCCCTTGTTTTCAGTATAGCCAAATTTGAATTTTCTGGGTTAAAACCAGGTCTAGACTCTGAGGCTGAAGATTCAGCCCCATTTAAAGGCATCTCTCCACCTTTTATCCCTCCCTACCCGGTAATCCCTCATTAGTCAAAGCCTCCTCTCCTTTCCTCCCACTTTCCTCGCCTCTCTCTGGGCCGACTTGTTGGTAGCAGAACATAGTTATAGCTGCTACTTCTGTATTTTCCACCTCATTACCTTTCAAATCTATTGAGCTTCTGCATCCTGTACCTTTGAAATGTTACTGCTCTAGCTATTTTCTTACTCTGTGCTCACATCAAAGATGAGGCGCTTTAAAGTCTCAGCACTTTTGGAGACAGCACATTATGTAGTGAGGGCCTGCAGTAATGAGACTTTTCCACTGGATGACCAACTGTTATTTATCAACACAAGCCATTTGTTCACCGCTGTGGTAAATGATCCTGCAGTCTAATGGCTTACTGTATGGTATATTCTCTGTTCCCCATATGCTCTCATATCCGCATTAGCATAGACTCTGAACTTGGATCAAGGAATAAACATCAAGCAGCGGTACTTTCTCATATTCCTTCTATTGAATACCAGCATTATTGTGATCAGAATCGCTTAGCGTCTTCATTATCATCACAGCCACCAGTAACTCTCCAATCAGCTTTATTATCATCATCATCATCCTTATAATCATCTGCAGAACAGTATATTCTGCATCTGTTTAATATTTCCATTCATTCCAGTGACTCACAGGATGAAAAGATAGGAAATTCGCTGCTAATGTTTGCCTAACATCTGCCCACTGCCCTGATTTACTTCTGTTTGTTGTGTTTAAGGATGATAATTAGGGCAGTTAGAAAGCCGAATGAGGAACGGTAACCATAGGGACAGAGAGATTGTGTCACTCAGGCTTTTTTGGCGAGACACAAAAAAGACATTTTAGCCATTGAGACCCATCTGCTCTGATCAGTGTCCTCTGATTGAATGTAATGTGGGTCAGTTCATTTCAAAGAGGCCCATTTTAACCCCTCAGAGTCGGCCTTTACTTCTCTTAACATGCACATTCAAACCTTCACTTGAGTGGAATCTGAAAAGCGGAATGAAATGGTTTATTTCTCAAATTGTGTTCCAGGCACCGAAGCATATGTGATTTCTAAAGGCGACCTCCAAAGGTTACTGTAGCGTCCAAGAATTGAAAATGTCAACACCGCTAGAAACCTCTCGCTTTCAGTCCATTTTTTTGTCCCTTTATTGCTGGCGGCTATAAAAGTGGTTCAGACTGAGCCAAATGGTGTTGATGGTGTTGTGTATCGCCTGTAGAAAGCTCTCCTACAGTTAGCAGATCACCAGCTGAGCTCAGCCATCCCTTACAGCCTCCTACTGGGTCCCAACAGCCTCTTCCTGCTGTCCTGAGATGGAGCTATTTGGCAGAACCAGCGTAAACTGGTGCAGACAGCTCTCCTAACGTAAACATGCAATTCCGGGAACAGGAAGTGTTGCACATGCCACTGACATGAGCTCTCAGTTCTGAATAAATGCCTTTTATGTGGTGTTGCTTTGTCTGCCTACAAAGTGCTTACACAATCATTTTATTTTTATTTTTTTGGATCCAACACATGGTCAGAGGGGGTGTTTAGGGATTGGACGAGAATAACTTGGAAAAATGATAACTTAAAAAGAACCCCCTTGTGCTCTCATAGATTTGGACACAACTGACTTAATTTCTCATGAGACAATATATTTAATCAAAAGACTCATGCTTCAAGGCTTGACATTTATTTGTACTATATAGTCTACAAATTGTGTCTGTAAAGGAATTTCTTTACTAAACATTATATTTATTCTTTTTTTTAAACAACCAAGTGTCCAGTTAAAAAAAATAAATGGAAATTTATGGTAAAATAACAGCAGCTGTGGTTGCCAAAACTTTACTGTAAAAATGGTGTCAACATTTTAAGTTTTACAGATTGTTAATTTACAGTAAAGGTTTTTTTCTTCTTTTTTTTAACAGTCTTTTACTGTTAAGATTATGATTATTTTTTAAGCAGTGTGAATTTTTACTGCCTAAATAAATACACCTCATGAAGTTGGTTGAGTTTTTATTTGTTTAAAGTAATAGTTCACCCAAAAATGAAAAATTGCTGAAGATTTATTCAACCTTAGGCTATCCAAAATGTACATGAGTTTGTTTCATCATCAGATTTGGAGAAATTTTGCATTACATCAGAATGAGAGTCCAAACAGCTGATAAATACATCACAATAATCCACAACTCCAGACCATCAATTAGCGTCTTTTGGAGCAAAAAGCTGTCTGTTTATAAGAAACAAGTCCATCATTAAGGCATCATTAAGCAACTTAAAATGGTTGCTTCTGGCCAAAATATAAGTCTCTAATCCGTAGTATTTATCAGTACTGAATTTTCATACTTCTGTTTCACAGTTTTGATGGCTTACGACTATTCTAAAAAGTGAAATAATTGTTTGTAAAAAGTTAGGTTTTAACGTTTTCTAGATAAAGGGAGAATAACAGTGTGCAGATCTTTTTTGTATTGTTCCAATACGCCAACCAACCAATGAGAATGCAGAACAGTGCCGATTTATAGCAGGAGATCTTATAGTCCCCAAAGCTGTTGTGAATCCCTTCTCAAATGACTCGGGTACAGTATGTGTTATGGAGGGTCAGACCAGATAAAGAAAGGTGAAGAGATGAGGATCTATATGCAGCAAACACTATTTCTCCAACAATGAAAACAAAGATACACTTAACAGCTACAAAGCAATGTAAAGTCAATACTTGAACGAATTATACATTTGATTGTACTGTGTAGTTATAGGAACTCAGTTATAGGAATTAGCCAGCAGGGCGGTCCACCGAGAATTACATTTTCTCCTATAGGGCCATTTTCCTGATTGCACTCGCACCACCAGTAGAAACTCTGAAGTGACATAAGATAGACATAGATATAGGAACTATGAAAACAACAGACAGTAATCAAACAAGAGTAACCATAGGAAAAACAAACTAAACATCCAAGGAAATGAAACTAAAAATAAAAAACTAAACCTGAAAGTATGAATCATCTTTTTAATTTCTTAAATATTAGCGTTTTTTTAACTTTGAGTGTTAAATGATCTCAACAGTAATCTAAATGTAATAATAGCATGAATGTGCTTGCACAGTTAAATACTCAATATCAACTGATACTGACAAATCCTCTGTATCATCAGTTACCAATACTGATATGATAATGTCATACATCCCTAAAGCAACTGTGAACTGTCCTTAAATGTTCCCTCACTTACACATCACAGCAATTAAAATCCCTGTCTGTCTAAAGAAATCCTTTTCGATATTTGAGGAAACTAATTTATCATTAAGACGTTTTAACTTCAAACCATTGCTTCTGGCCAAAATATGAGTTCATAATATTTGTTCAGTTTTTTCATACTTCAATTTCATAGCTTTGATGACTTATTGTTCTAAAATGTGGGGCATAATAACAATAAATAGGGATGCAACAATAAACAAATTCTGGTCGATACATATAAGTCAACCGTCATGACTATAACTGATACGTAGCTTAATTTAAATTGTATTCCATTTTGTTAAAATAACTGAAATGTATTCTTATGACTCAGGTACTTTGTAACATCCAAAAAGTCATTATGTAACCAAATGCATCAGCATATTCAAAGGGTAAATCATCAGTATCCAAAACCGAGATTATACCGATTTGTCATGCATCCCTAATAACAAAGCAACTGAGAACTCTCCTTAAATGTTCCCTCACTTACACATCACTGAATTTTCTCATCACTGTACATGTCATCATGTAAAGATGAAATTAAAATCCCCGTCTATCTGAAGGAATCCCTGCCAAAATTCCAAGATATTTAGTGGAGAGACATAATGCATTTTGATCCTAATGTCTGGGAGATAATGTCTTATCTTATTAGATCATCATAATTGTGTTGATACACAGCTCCATCATGATCCTCTTGTCTCAGCATCTCTCTCTCTCTCTGAATGCCCAGTGTGTCAGATCCGGCTCATTTACTTATCAGCTTGGTCTATGATAATGTGTTCATTATCAAATCAGCACTGCCAGATTAACTACTCCTAACTAATGGGCTTTGAAAGAAAGCGTTATCTTCAATGTTTAACATTACATTAATGCCTTCTGGTATTTTTACCCTATCCATAATTGTTTACAGTATTTCCAACCATGTTTGTTCATATGTCTATTGCATCATTTCTATATACGGTACATAAAGCATCTCAGCTTCTATGTGAAAGCAGAAAAAAAACTGATGGGGATGAATTGCCCTTCACAGATTAGCTGCTTTAGCTCCAGAAATCCTGATTAGCTTATCCATAGGTAAGTACTTAGAGGAGGTGGGAAATGTTCTAGTGTAACGCCTCCCATCTCTAGAGCCTTCTGACTGTCTGTTAAGTTCTCAGTGATTAGACGAGCCAAGCTCGCTCTCTCCCCTTAACCGGCGGGAACTAGGTTGTTACCATGGCGACAAAGGCAGTGACGGACACGACTGCGTGCGTTATGTGTGCTGGTCCAACATGAAAGTGGCCTTGAGTGGAATCCCAATGAGGAAGGGGAAGTGAATAATCCTGCAATCTAAAAATCGTGCCACACGGTCACAACACACTCATCTTGGCATATCAATTCATCCAGTGCACGAAATGGAAATCTGGACATCCTCCGACTTGTAGCCTGCTTTGTTTATGCTTATTTTGTGCATGCAAACAGGGAAGCGTGGAGGTATTTTCTACATATTTTCCTCATCTGTTATACAACTCGTCCACTGAAACTGGCCCAAGATAACCTCAGTATTTTTGTTTCTTCCTTTTACTCTTGTTTCTCCCACCCCTCCCCCAGTGTCGAAGAGCTGCACACATCTGTTTTGAGTGGCTGGTAAGCATTTATGTGGTAATTATCTACAACAGGCCGTGGTTACACACACAGAAATACAGTCTTCATCAGTGCTGGTTTCCCACAGCCTGTGCTTTTATACAATACAATACAATTGCATATCTTAAACCAAATATTATTACCAGTATTTATTCTCTAAAGAGGTCATATGCAGTAGATGTAATTTCAGTAGCCAGCAAATTTGAACATGTAGTGTTGAATTCAATGTATGATAAATTAAGTTTTTTTTGTTGTTGTTGTTTTTTTTTTATGGTAAAATGAGTCGTAGATTTTGTAAGAACACTGAACTACATTTTGAACTAGATCTATATTTCTTAAACGAAATACTAACGCTTGCAAGGCAACAATAATGTTATGGTTTTACATAAGTGTGGGTTTTAGGCTTTTGCTCTGGAGAAATCAACTACTGCAACTAGGAAGAAAACAATCAGCAGAAAAACAGATATTGTTCTGGCAGAAATTACCAATACAGTTTCCATTAAGTTTACGGACATTTCCTTCAACCCTAAAACACAACAATATATGCAATTTAAAATATGAGGACAATACCTGTGAAAAATTGATATGGAAAGTTCCTTGATACTACACAATACATTAGGACTTTTCTTAGAATGTAGACTGAAAAAAAATCAAATAAATTGGTGTAGAAACAATTTTCACTCAGAAATGTCATAATCAATTACAAGGAAACAGCAAAAAAAACAAAAAAAAACACACACACTGAATTAAATGTACAGTTTCGAAGTAGTAAAAAAACCTTTAATTTTAATTACTACAAAATAAAATCACTTTTTACAATGTAAAAAACCTGTCATGAAACAACTGTTACTCTTGGGGGCACTCTGGAGGCACGGACTCTTGGGGGCGCTCTGGAGGTGCGGATCTGGACGGGACTAGCGGAGACGTAGAAGGGCTGGATGGGACCAGCGGGGACGACGGAGAGCTGGACGGGACCAGCGGAGACGTAGGAGGGCTCTTGCGAGGAGCAGGCACTGGTGGGCACTTGCGATTCTCTGGTGGGCTTGCCATACTCTCAGATAGCCTCTCTCCAACACAGTCCCGTGGTGTCAGGGAGGTCCATGCGAAAGTGGAGATTGGCTCAGAGCCAGAAAAGGTGGATGATGCCCGGGTCATCCAGTGGCATCTTCCTGGCCAACTGGGAACTAGAAGGTACAAACACGTAACAACAACCATCAACACATAGCCTGAATATGTCTGACTATGCATGTTACAGTTTAGCATGCAAAAAGCAGTACATCAAATTTGTCCACATAAATATTATTTAAAATAGGGCTGTCAAACCATTAATCGCATCCAAAATAAAAGTTTTTGTTTACATAATATATGTGTGTGTACTGTGTATATTTATTATGCATATATAAATAAACACACATGTATGTGTATATTTAAGAAAAATATGATATAATTTATATACATTTAAAAATATTTAGATATAATATCAATTATATTGTCACGGTTTGCACGGAGCAAGGAGAACGCAGGAGACTAGGAGAACAATCAATATCCTTTTAATGAAGTATTGCCAGGAAACATGGAGCACGGGGTAAGACAAACAATACCAGACATCAGAGACTGGGAAGCACAGGGCTTAAGAACACTGGGAAATCAAACGAGGAAGAACAGAAACAGGTGAAGAGTAATAAAACACAGACGGAGATAGTAACGAAGACGGGAACAGGAGGGACCAAATAAGGAGAACCAGGAAACAAACGGGAACATACATGCGACATATATGAATATAAATATATACATCTTTTTATTAGTTTTTTTGTAGTGTTATTTTTGTCATAGTTTATTGTATTTCATCTTTGTCTTAATTAAAAATATTTTTAATCTTAGTTTTAGTTAATGATAACAAGACCAGTTTAAAAGCTACAGTATATTAATAAAACAATTAAGTGTACAATCCCTGGATGACCTATGTATCTGCAGTGATTCTCAAATGCACAGCCAATGGACACTTTACTGTCAGATTTCAGAAAGCTGAAAAAAGGCTCTTTTCAAATGCAATAGGTTACAAAGACTGTTGTTCAAGTTTAGCATATAGTCTACCACTTTAACAAGACAGGTAATTTTACTGTCACAATCACTGAGATAGTAGTATGTCAAAAGTTGAAGAATGTATGGGTCATAAAGAATAATGTAAAAAAGGATGGCAAAAATTGCAAAGGTTTCATGCTTGTCAGAGGTTTAGTACAAACTCTGAGCAGAATGTGTGAGGAATATCAATGCAGTGTTGCCTTACAAACCTTGTAGAACTAAAAGCTAAAAACAGCGAATGATGAAACACCCAAGAGTGCACATCACTCTGTGAAGTCCTTTCCTAACTACAACAACCAGTGGTTGCAGGCAGAGCATGTTTTAAATGAGCACATGTAATTTCTCATTTTGCCTGGGTCAGTTGAAGTACTGCAGTGCTTTCTCCTTTAACAACCTCCAAATGACTGACGAACGGTGCTATAGGGAGACTTAAATTGCAGCCAGACAGGAAAAAATAAAAATAGCAAAGCACAATTTGGGAGACTGAGGTAGTCAGTAATTTATAACTGGCATAATATATTTAGCAGGGCCAAGAACAATTACAAAGCTCGGTGCAGGAGGCCCTATGCATGTACGAGCTCAAAATCTCTAATTTTCTGGTCTCACTTTACATTTGTATGCCTAAAGGCCCAGTCACACCAAGAAACAGTCTTGGGAAGGTTACTTTGGAAATGTAATAATAGGTTACA
This sequence comes from Acrossocheilus fasciatus, assembly GCA_036784905.1. NCBI lineage: Eukaryota > Metazoa > Chordata > Actinopteri > Cypriniformes > Cyprinidae > Acrossocheilus > Acrossocheilus fasciatus. The sequence goes on from CM071946.1 coordinate 4,813,065, forward strand.
GATTACAAGTTACCCTATTTAAAAATGCAATAAGTAGTACAACTATTTAAATTACTTTATCAAAGTAATATAACTGATTACATTTGGTTACTTTATGGTTAGGTCTACTTTTCTACATTTTTAAACAAATGTTTTTAAATGTTAATCATTTTCAAACATTTAAAGCAGGCGGGGTTAACCTTACTTTCAAATTCTTTCATCACTTGAATTAAGATTCTAATAATTTTATTTTAAAGCACAGCACTGAAACAATCATCGCATTTTTATCAATTGCCATGACAGCAATGCTCAGACAGGTTGTATCCTAAAGCTTTCAGCGACAATGTGGATTGATATAATTGGCAGATGTGGCGAAATGTCACGCTTAGTTCTGTTTCTGTTCTGTTTTGGTTCGGTTTCTGTGTTACTTTTCACCTGTGTTCCCCTGTTAATCTGTTCCCTTAGTTACCAATGGCTCCACACCAGTTTCTGTTCTCACTGATTACATTCCCTATATTTATAAGCCCTGTGTTTTCCTCTGTTCCCTTGTCTTGCGCTGAAGTTGTATTGTGGTAGTTGTCTCCTGTGTTCTCCAGTGTTTTGCTCTTGGATTTATAATTAAAGACTCTATTTTGGATTACCCCTTCGCTTTGTGCTTCATCCTAACCTACCTGTGATAAATGTTTTCTCTCACTGTATATCAGCGTTATAAGAACGTTCCATACATATAAGAATGTTTTGTCCGTTAGCAAAAAAACATTTAAAAAAAAATTGTAAGAACGTTCCCTGTTAGCGTCCACACCAACACACCGTAACATTCTGTTTATTGTAAATGCACTCCAGTTTCATCATCTGCCTCTTTAAATGCTCAAGCTTTTTAAATCCAGGTTGATTCTGATGGGCTGTCAATGTTTTTATCGTTCAACAGCGGGATAAAAATTCTGAAAGTGATTCCAGCGATATCATTTCTCTGTTATTATAATGATAGATGTGGTGTGGACTCTGCTATTCTTTTAAATTTAGAAAAAAAATTAAAACTATATCTTTAATGTTATCATCACTGGTGTGAACGATCTTGACTGTTTTTAGAACAGAGCCCAAACCCGATCTCTCATTACTTTACATTACTCTGCCAAGAGTGAATACATCAAACATGATAATGAATGCTAAGCACAAAGAAAGAGTGAGTAAGAGAGAACAGCACTGCACATCCTCTGAGCTGGAGTTCATACGGGCATGAAATATGCATGCGCTAACCATTAACCCCACTGTCCTCTAGTCTGCTGCACTCACCAGAGCTCAGTGGAGATGTTCTCTCAGGGCTCCGTTCACTAATCACACACGCTCTGCTCAAACCGAGCGTCTTCAACCTGGCAGATCACTTTACAACATTTGCAGCTGCAAAAACAGAAATTTTGCTGTAAAATATGGGAAGAAAATCAAAACATACGCAAGGAGCAGCATCTGTCACATGCATGTAGCTATAATAAACATGTTAACTACACATCTACGGACCTCCATAATAATTACAGTTTTATAGTTATAATTTAATAGTATAATTAAATTGTAATAGATGCATTATTATCAACGAAATGCCATTTCGGCATCATTATGCCATCTAGTGTTACCAGACAAAACTGGTAAAACAATTACTGTTTTCAAATAGGTTTCTCACATTACATTACATACTGTATATGTGACCCTGGAGCACAAAACCAGTCATAAGTAGCACAGGTATATTTGTAGCAATAGCCATTGTATAGGTCAAAATGATTAATTTTTCTTTTATGCCAAAAATCATTAGGATGTTAAGTAAAGATCATGTTCCATGAAGATATTTTGTAAATTTCCTACTGTAAATTTATCAAAACTTATTTTTTTTTATTTGTAATATGCATTGCTAATAACCTCATTTCGACAACTTCAAAGGCGATTTTCTCAGTATTTAGATTGTCACCCTCAGATTCCAGATTTTCAAATAGTTGTATCTCGGCCAAATATTGTTCTGTCCTAACAAACCATACATCAATGGAAAGCTTATTGATTCAGCTCAATTGTTTATTGCTTATTTATATAATCAATTTCCAAAAATTGACCCTTATGACTGGTTTTGTGGTCCATGGTCACATATGATGTTGAAAATGGAATTTAGACAAATTTGACTGGAAAATAGTTTTGAGAAACCAACTATTTATTGTGCAAGCTATATGCATCTGTTGGGGTTGTTTTGCAAATGTCCTCTCACAACCTCCATTTATTTAATAAAAAAAATACAGTAATGTTGTGAAATAGTATTACAATGTTTTCTATTTACATTAATTAAAAAAAAAAAGATTTGTGATAGTTGTTACGGTGCACACAGCAGGGAGGAACGAGGAACACGGACACGAGGAGTAACTTCAAAATAATAGTCTTTAATCATGACATCAGGGCAGGGCAAGACAAGGCAAGGTTTACACAGACAGGAACACCGGGGAATAACGAGTAGACCAGACAAAAGCTAACTAAACAGGCAGGAACTAAATACACATGACAATTACTGATAAATGGACAAAACACAGCTGGACAATACTTAACTAATAATCACAATTAACGAGGACAGGAACAAGACCAAATATGGACACAAGAGGCGGGAACACATGACACACACGACAGAGGACGTAACAATAGTAAGGATGAATTTTCAGCATTATTACTCCAATCTTCAGTGCCACATGATAAGAAATCATTCTAATGCTGATTTGCTGCTCAAGAAATATTTTGTATTATTGTAAACTGTTAGACTGGTGTTCCTGTTTTGTTGTGTTTTTGTCCCCATGTGCTCCCCGTGACCCAGTTTCTCCCTCTCGTTTTGAGTCATTTGGTTCAGGTGTGTCCCGTTCATTACCCTCGTTTAGTTCTGTATTTAAAGTGTTGTCTGCTCCCTGATTCCTTTGTCCAGTGTCGTCTATACAATGTGCTACGTGTGGGTTCCTGCATGCATTGTGTTCCCATTGGTTTGGATTAATAAAGGCAATTATAAAGATAATAAAAATAATTAATTATCCTACAACTCTGTGCTCCTTCGCTCCTACATAGTAGACATCTTGACAAACTTTGACACTTTTTTTATTTTCTCAGGATTCTTTGATGAATAATAGCCTAAGTTTTAAAGAGGTCATGAACTGCCTTTGTTGTTTATTTTGTACTGTTCTGAGGTCCACTTATAATCTTATCAAGATTTTTAAATAAAAAAAATATTTTTTAGAAGTAATTTGTGTCCTGTTTTTAACCCCCCTCATCAGAACACTCTGTTTGAATAGCCATGGTGGATTGTAGACTCAGACGTAAATGCCCACTGCTATGATTGGCTAACATTTGTGTATGTTTGACAGCAACATAGATGGACACTGCTGTGTTTTAGGTCAAAAATGCTCATATCAAATGATCTGTAATAACAGACAAAGCAATAGTGACCACGTAATAAAAACAGTTATAGTTGGAACAGCATTGTGTTTTAGTTTCAATCATTCTGGAAATCCCACGTCAAATTGTTTGTTGTTTGTAAACGAATTCATTGTAAAATGAAGTGAACAAAGGACCGAGTTCTTACTGATACGGTCTGGAACTTCATAAAAAAATAAAGTTCATTCACTCTTTCTAAGGTTGGGATCTGAAGGATGGCAATGCAAAGAATGTTTTTCCACATCTTGGTGCTGCACAGTGTCTTGTTGTCTTTGTAGCCATCTTTATCATTTGATTTCTGCTTAAACCAGCATTAGCCTTTCTTGTTATTTACACTACATGTGCAGAAAATTGGTGGGGGGGGCTAAACAGGCAGTGCTGTAGAAGCAGGTGTTGATCTTCTGTGGAGGCGGTGCGTATCCACACTATTACATCATAGATTAGAACATTCCACAAGCTGTTGTTTTCACAGACTGCCTTCAGTATAAGCTGTTTTTAGACTGATGACAAAGTTTTGAGTTCTAAACTTAAAGGATGTTTTTAATGACCTCTTATGTCAAAAGATCAACAAAATTTTGGTTTCTTAGTTCGTGATCCCTTTAAAAAATGTATTTGAAATAGTCTTTTCTGTCACTTTTGATTAAATTAATGCATACTTGCTGAATAAAAGTATTAATTTCTTAAAATTACACATTTATAATGTACCTATAGAAAAATACACACCTGAAATGTGGTCTCTGGTTTAATTTAAAAGGGTTATAAAGGGGTCCGTTTTAAGAAACCCTTGCTCTTCTGTCATTCAGTAAATAAATATATGTTTTATCCTTCCTATTTCAGGATCAAAAGAAAACTATAGACGGTTTCAACGGCAACAATATAAACAAACGTTACTGCGCATGCGTGCTTTTGTGGCCCTAACTTAACTTCCGGTAGACATCCAAATACAATCAGTAACAACAGCTAAGTCCCTCTAGAGTAGATTATGTTTTGATAACATGCAAAATATGTTTGCTGCGTAAATGAGATGGACTGAGATGCAGCTATAACTACTTGGACGGACTTATTAAAAATGCAAATTCATTCTCTGCCAGCAGGAGGCGCTTTAAAGCAGGTTTCCCCGGAAACGGCTGTTGGGCTGTACGTTACACAAAGCAGCGCTGAGCTTACAAACGCCGCTTTATCAGGCATATAACATTCAAGATTAAATGAAAATGACATCGAACATTTTCTAAAGACCGTGTTCCTTCAGACATACAGTGATATAAAAACACCTGCGCCTCGTTTTGATTTTTAAACGTGCATTATGTGCTCATGTTTATTCAACGAAGCCTTTTGGAAAATCGGTCAGTTTTGATATCGTGGCGGGTCGCCACAAATAAATAAATGTATGTGAAACACATCCCACAGCACAACAACCTGAGCCCAGCTTCATTACTCAGCACTTTAACTTTAACTGTGTTTGTAGCCGGCGCCACTAACAAGACCAATAAACAAACACGGACCGGAAGTTAACTTCGGTTCAGGCGCGTGCGCCCGATGAAACCGTCTATAGACTATGACATTTTTATTTTATTTTTTAATTTTTTTATTTGAGAGAACAGTAAAATAGCTAGATATATTACATATAAGTATCTTTATTTGTCCTTTTTTTGTAAAAAAAAAAAAAAAAAAAAAAAAAAAAAAGTACTATGGTTGTACCATGGTACCATGATGGTAGAATGTTTTTCTTCCTCGTTCTTTTCTCTCTTTCTGTTTGTTAGATTAAGCAAGCACCTCCTTACCCCTACCTGAAATGACTCTCGCTGATCGGAGTAATGCAAGGCCAAGAAATCCAATTAAATCTACAAAGCCAAAGCCTAACATCCTCATCGTGAATGTAAACACGTTTACTGTAAGCACTGCTGCGTGTATGCATGAGAGGAAGGACGGGAAATAGAGATATAGAGAGAAGGTACCTTGAGAATACATAAACACTCAGAGGGGAATTCACTAAGAATCAATTGTGCACACTGATAAGGTTGTCTGTGTTGTTTTATCCTCAATTCACTAAAGGAATTATGTAAATCACGTAATAGCATGAACACATCCAACAATTAGTGCTGAACAAAAATTCCACGGTACATATCCCATCTTGCATTATGGTTCTGGTCCTGTGGTGCATTTCCCGAACAACGATGTAACTTGCTGCTTAACTACCACAGTATTATACACTGATCGAGAAACTATACGACTGTTTCCTAAATAAGTGGGAACTTTTGAACTTTTGAGAGTCCAAACAGCTATTAAAAACATCACAATAATCAACAAAAATTCCACACAACTCCAGTCCAGTATATATATATATATATATATAGAGAGAGAGAGAGAGAGAGAGAGAGAGAAAAGTTTTAGGCTGTTTTTTGCTTATAAACAGTGCTAGATACTGTTTGTACATATTTCTCTCCTAATTCAGACGAGACGGCTTTTTCACCAGATAAATTGGTATTATGGATAGAGGACTCATATTTTAGCTGGAAGCAACAGTTTTAATGATAAATGTGTTGATTACAAACATGCAGCTCTTGCTTCACAAGAAGTTAGGGTAACTGATGGACTGGAGTGGTATGGAATATTTGCAGATTATGATGTTTTTATCACTGCAGAAAACTCTGGATTCAAGAAACACCATATCTTTGAACAGTGACGTAATAATGGAAGTTGCACCCATAGTTGGCTAATCATGCTTTTTGGGAAGCACACCCATGTTTGGTTGTGGAGGATGCAGCATAGCACAAAAATGACTGGGACTCCAATCCAGACACCTAAATCAGCTCATTAAAATGCAGGAAGCCCTGAAAACAAATGGCACTGTCAGCGTGTGCAATTCATTTTTAGTGTGTCTGTCAAAGTCTTTATGTGCAATAAACACCGCATGCAGCAATGCAAAAAGGACATAGTGCTCAACAACACCCAACACTGCACACTGCACTTATTCTTGAAAAATACTGGCAGGAGTGGCTGAATGAATATATGACCCATATGACCTACAGTGCTATGGGTGTAATAGGGGTAATGTGTTTAGCACAGATCCCCAGACAGAGCGGATGTTTCTTATCTGTCATCCACCTGACTGCCTTCCAGTAAAAGATTTTCCCCTTTAGGCTCCATTACAGAGAGTGAAACAGCAGTGGGATAAGAGCTTCTGTGTTTGCTCATCCGTGTGTGAGGGGCCAGAGAATGGAGCTCGTCCCCTGTTTCATTGACTGCTCATAGGAAAGGTGGCAGGCTGGCACAGGACGTTCAAAAGACTGGAAGTCCTTGAGATAACATTTTCCCAAATTTAATGTCCTATTTAAACAGCTGTGGACAGAGATCCTGCTGGCCAAAGGGCTGTTTCAGGAGGGGGAATGATTTTGGGGGAAATTATCAGAATGAGATAGACAGCAAAAAAACATAAAAAAAACATTATTAGCTTTTTACTGGGGCAATACCGTTAAAAGGACATATTTGTACCTCATTTGTCTCTAAAACATTCAAAACATTTAATTCCATTTTTATCATTTTGTATTTGGAATTGTTCTGTGGTCTCTGAACTTTCTGAAACAACTAGCAACATTTAAAAAGCATTAGACAAACGTCCAATTAAAACATTTTGGGAAAAAAAGTTGAATGCAAAAATTAGAAATAAATAATGTTTTGTGCTTATGTTTTAAGAACATTATTAAAGACCAGATAACTTTGAACAAACATTCTATTAACATTACTGGAAATTTTTAAACATATCATAATTAACGTTACATGATTTTACATTTCCTTTATGCTTCCTTTCCTCTAGGATTGGTGATATTCTTTATAGGGTCCAAAAAGTGAAAATTCTATTGTTGATTTTTGGATTATCATTATTATTTTTTTTCTAATTTTATACAATTTTTTAACTGCAAACTATTTAATCAGCAAAACAGTTTGGATGAAAATATGAACTGTAAATTTATTTCAGAATGCCTGAGTCACATGATCAATATCACAAATTTACTTTTGATTAATGACCTAGAAATAGTGCTGATTCTGAAATATTTATTGATTTATTTACTGTAGAATGTCCAATAAAGGTCAATCCATGCACCTAACCCTCAGTTTGACTTCTTATAAATTTGATTACACAAATTTATACAAATTCACAACTAAATCACCAAAATGTAAAATACTTATAAATTTACATGAGAGTGAAATGAGTTGTGAAATATTTAAGCTTTCCTTTCAAATCCCGACTCTGTTGTATGTGATATCAGGATTATTCTCTTGAGCAAGATATTTAACTCCAGCTTTCTCCAATGGGACACGCCCCTTATTAGGTGTACTCTGGATTTAAAAAAAGCATCAGTTAAATGATGACTTATTTACTACTTAATGTCTCAAGTGGCAATGTCATGTGTGGCAGAAATAGTATTAAATTATAATACTTTAAGCAGCTTTGACTACAGTATTGGTACTTTTTACACATCTCCTTCTTGTCTCATGTGTCCAGTACCTGAGGTGCAAAAAATAAAAACTGCAGCTCAGCTCCACTATCACTTACTGACACTGCACTCTGATGCTTGCCCAAGGAAGCAAACATGAGAGATTGACTTCTTTGCAGGTATGAACAAACATATAAACATCTACTGTAAGCAAAAGCTGCATACAGTAAACACTCTATAATTAGGTCACTGTGGATCTTGGGTATGCTGGCTGACATGTTCTTAAACCTGAAAATTGGAACCTCATACCTGGAAGTGGAAAATGTGGAATGAATGCCAGAAACACACTGTATGTGTATAAACATGTAAATTCTTGCAACAAATATTTCTGGATTTTTCAAACATTTCAAACAAAAATATTTCAAACATTATGAACACATCACAAACCAACAGAGCTCAAACCTGATTCTTCCAGGTCATTATAAACCATTATCACTTGATAAGTCATTTGAGTCTATGCTGCTTGTGCCATGCTAATGTGAAAATACAGCTCTTACTCTTTTCAGATCAAATGGATCTAATGTGAGATACAGAAATGAGTTTTAGTTGATTATATCACTGATAACATTAATCAAAGTACCCCAAAATCTGAAGCCCTGAGGTTTGGTTCTCATCTGGTTTTTCTTCAGGCTCTAGATTTTCCATTGAACATCAAGTGACAAACAACACAAAAATGTTTTCTAGCCAGAATGTTCTGAGAATGTTCCCTGTTAGCTGGGAATATACCAAAAATCATACAACAGTAAAAAAGTCCTTCAATTAAAATATTGCAATTAGATTAAGGCCAAACACTATTCAAATAATAATTAACATTACATAAGCTGTATGGTAATACCAAAACCAAAAACTGGTATCATGCGATCACTGCACAAAAGAATGTTGATAATATAGTGTGGGTCATATTTTTATACTTTGTATAGATTTGTTTGTAATTTTCATCCCCTAATTTGACTAGCCTGTTGTCACATGTCTGTTCCGTTTTGCCCTTATTTGGTCAGTTTCCTGTGTTCTCATCATCAGTTAATTATCGTTTAGTCTGTTCACCTGAGTTCTATTAATCGTCTTGTTTGCTCCTTTCCATGTCTTTATAAGCCTTCAGTTTCCGTCTAGTCTTTAGGCTTGTTTGAGATGCGCCTCGCCTGAAATGTAGGCGAGAGTAGGCGGCTGCAGTGAGGGGAGGAGTGAAATAAGAGCAGTCAAGACGGACAGTTCTGCCCTCTCAAAGTGGAACAGATACCTACGAGATCACAGGCAGATATCGCGTTATTCTCGCTCATATGCTGTGCTGCTGATAAACCTGATATAATTTCAGTTCTGTTGTTTTTATATGAATATAAATATGATGAACAAGACACTCAAAGTGCTTGCTATTTAATTCCATAAGAAAGGCGTATTTATCCTCCATTTTTATTTTAATTCAAACATGTATTTTAGATTTTTATAGAAAATATGACAACAATCACATATCTCACACAGAGATCGCACTGTCAGTGTTTGGGAATATTCATGCACAATTTAAATACATAATAGCATGAAATCAGATAAAAAAATAAAACATTTTAGAAGAGAATGCAGCATCACGGTTGTCTGAACCAATGAGCATGAAGCTGTGTCGTCAGTCAGTCGTTTCCCATCATGCTTTTGTTCAGTGCAGTCGGTGGAGAGCAACTGCGCGCGACTGCTCAATCTGACACAGCCGCCTCACCGTCGCGAGAGTGTTTTGGCACACGTCAGCATGACATCAGAGCAAGGCAGACGTAACTTGGACACTTTTCTAACCAGCATGCATCTCACGGTGATCACCGGTGATCGGTTCTGTGCAGATTTTGCTAATCTCAAACAAGCCTTTTGTCTTGTATTTAATGTTCTCCTCAATGGTCTACGTGAGTTGATGTTTATTAAAGATCCCTGTTCGTTTTCTTCTTCGTCAAGAGCCTTATTCCACAACCATGACCTCGAGACACCTGTGTTTCTGTAAATTAATTTGTTCCAACAAACTGATACGGCTATTTATTTTGCCATCATATCTACACACATCTACAAATATCTATGGAAATTGTATTTTGCATTTTATCTGCTGTCCACAAAATCATTTATCTGCGACTAGCTGACAACCCTGTGGTAGTATGTGGTACTACATACCACCACATTCAAGGCCAAGAAAGTTACTAAGGACATTTTTGAAATTGTCCATGTGACATCAGTGGTTCAACCTTAATTTTATAAAGCTACGAGAATACTTTTTGTGTGCAAAGAATACAAAAAATAAGGACTTCATTAAACAATATCTTCACTTCCGTGTCTGTCAAGGAATACTCGGGAAAACAATGAAGATCCAAGTGCAGTTTATTGAGTCCCAAAACAATGATCCAAAAAACATGGATAAAACAAGGCAAAAACACAAAGTAATTCAGAGCACAGAAACACGTAACAGAAAACAGGACTTCAGCAACCAAAGACACAAACCACACAACATATATACAGGTGGCAATGAACCTAAATTACACACAACTGAAGGTAATGGAACAATAATAAGTGCAAGGGGTGATGGGAACTGAAGTCCGGAATAACACAAACAATAGTCCAGAAGAGTGCCCTCTGGTGGCTGGCAAGGGCACTCCAGCAGAGGTGCTGTGACAGTGTCAGCCCTAATTTTTTTTTTGTTTTCTTTGCACACAAAAAGTATTGTCATAGCTTCGGTTGAACCACTGATATCACATGGACTAATTTAATGTTGCCCTTACTACCTTCCTGGGCCTTGAATGTAGTAGTTGCATTGCTGTCTATGCAGGGCCAGAAAGCTCTCGGATTTCATCATAAATATCTTAATTTGGGTTCCAAATATGAACAAAGGTCTTATGAGTTTGGAACGACATGAAAGTGAGCAATTAATGACAGAATTTCCATTTTTGAACAAACTACCCCTTTAAACAAATGGGTTTATTTAGTTAATTTAAGCCAAAGTTGTTACAAGGTCATACTCTGTTAGTTGCCACGTTCACAAACAAACCAGACAACAACCTGGGGTGTATTCCAGAAAGCAGGTTATGTGACATACGTGGGTATGTTTAAGGATAAGTGAGCGGATAACCTCAGCTTTCGGTTCCAAAATTGGCGGTTACTTTCAGGGTATGTAAGTAAATTAACAAAAAAACTCTGCACACCTGATGGCAATAAATAGGTGCGTAGGAAACAAAGACCAGCCAGGTCAAAAACTGAAAAAAAGAACAAATCCCGCACACTATTTATGCCAAAAATATCTATATCAAAATATTTATTAACGACGTTGAAGCTCTATTCAATGTGATGTTATAATGTAATTTGTTCCTGATATGTGTGTTAGTATGTATGTATGTACTGGATGTGTTTATGTGCATATATATATATATGGGGTAATGTTGTTAATGATGTACCCATGGTTGTTTGTTACTAATTAATGGATCTCTACAGAGATTGGTCATGTTTTTGTTTTTTTAAATGTGGTTCACTTTGTGATTGTTTGGAAAAATTCCTGATGAAGGTCATGCGACCGAAACGTCGTTAATAAATATTTTGATATAGATATTTTTTTGCATAAATAGTGTGCGGGATTTGTTCTTTTTTTCAGGGTATGTAAGTAACCATAGCAACTTGCTCTCTGAAGATAACCTGCTCCGGAGCAGGTTATGTTCCAGGGTTAGTTCACTTCAGCGCTATCAAAATATGTATGGTCTACTGACGAGCCTACAATACAGTTATGTATATAGCCTACTAATATATATATATATATATATATATGTATATATATATATATATGTATATAACATTTTATATTATAATCTCACACATGGATCGGCATTTTCTATAATGTATTTCTATAATAAAAATACTTACCTGATATGACTTAATATATAATTAGCATCAAACAAACAATATAATTCTTATTCTCAAGGATTAAAGATTAAACGGAAAAAAAATAAAAATGATTGCAAAACCATCAATTAGGTGGCGATATGCTCTAAGCATAAGGCCTACATGACCTTTGAACAGAAGAAGAAGAAAGAAGCAGTATGTTGCGCTTATTCTTAGCATCCGTTTCCATAGTGACTCGTCGATTCGTCGCTCTGTTGAGAATGTCTTGAGTCTTAACCAGGAACATACTCTGAGTTGAATGAACTTACTCCCGGACGCACTTTTGGAACCACATACCTCGAGTAAGCAAGGTTTGGGGTTAATCAACCGAAAGTTCAGGGTTTATCTGACGGTAAGTTAACCATGCTTTCTGGAATACACCCCTGGGGTGTATTCCAAATAGCAGGTTATGTGACATACCCGGGTATGTTTGAGGATAAGTGAGCGGATAACCTCAGCTTTCGGTTCCAAAATTGGAGGTTACTTTCAGGGTATGTGAGTAACCATAGCAACTTGCTCTCTGAAGATAACCTGCTCCGGAGCATGTTATGTTCCAGGTTTAGTTCACTTCAGCGCTATCAGAGCATGTATGATCTACTGACGAGCCTTCAGTGGGCGTGACAGATAGCACACAATATTATATATTATTACAATACAGTTATGTATATAGCCTACTATATATATATATATATATATATATATGGTTGTATGCTATTTTAATGATAAAGTGCTAATGTAAGTAATAAATAAGGTTAGCCTATATATTGCTCTAATATGGTTATTATATTTTATTGGCATATATAACAGTTATCTGTATAAATGATAAAACACTATTATGACAAGGTAATGTTTAATTTATTATATAAGCCTATATATATTTATTACATTTTATATTATCATCTCACACATGGATTGGCATTTTCTATAATGTATTTCTATAATAAAAATACATATCTGATATGACAATATATAGTTAGCATCAAACAAACAATATAATTCTTATTCTCAAGGATTAAAGATTAAACGGAAAAAAAATAAAAATGATTGCAAAACCATCAATTAGGTGGCGATATTCACTAAGCATAAGGCCGACATGACCTTTGAACAGTAGAAGAAGAAAGAAGCAGTATGGCGCGCTTATTTTTAGCGTCCGTTTCTATAGTGACTCGTCAATTCATCGCTCTGTTGAGAATGTCTCGATTCTTAACCAGGAACATACTCTGAATTGAATGAACTTACTTCCGGACGCATTTTTGGAACCAGATACCTCGAGTAAGCAAGGTTTGGGGTTAATCAACCGAAAGTTCAGGGTTTATCTGACGGTAAGTTAACCATGCTTTCTGCAATACACCCCTGGAGGGGCAAGAATCTAGCTTGAAGCCCTAACGTCTTAACATTAGTGCAGTTTTCCTATTGCTGTAGGATTCATAAGTGTAGGTGCTCAAAACCTGTACTGCTGTACAAATGCTCCTGTGAAGAGCTGCTGTCAAAACTCTTGTTTCTCAGTGCTTATTGCCTCAGGGCCTGTGAGCTCATTTCTTCACCCATGTTCAGACTGATCCAGTGGCAGCTGGTCCCATCAAGCCTCAGAGCTTAACACCACCCCTTCCAGACCTCTAGGGTGAGGCTGAGGTGGGTGTAGTTGGTGGGAAATTAATGTTAGCATGTTATCCAATGTTATATCTGTATTCACAGCTCCTTGACACATTATACAGTATATTAGATACATGTTTATTCAGTTCAGGATTGGAAGATCAATTAAAAGAGAAGACACTAAATGAGTGATTAGGTTTGCTCAAGAGTTAACCGGTTTAAGCTTTAGCCAGCTCTTTGTTTTTTTAATCATAATGACCTAATCTGCTAAGCTTTTAAAAATAATTTATTCAGTTCTTCTTAAGTTAAGTTAAGACTGTTAAGAAAAAAAAAGTGTGTGTTCAGAAGCAAAGTAAATCGTGTAAGTATAATCTCTAGATATCAAAGCATGACACTGGAATGAAGTCCTTCAATTATCCCCCTGTCATACATATTAATGGTGGTCCAGGTGTTTCTCAGAGCTTCATTCATGTCTAGATCATGCAAAAACAAATACAGATGAGAAAGATGAATTATAAATTCTTGTAAATATTCCAAACCTCAGCAGCAGAGAAAAAACAATATTAACGTGTAAAAAACATCTCAATCATCCAACTAGTCCTGTATTAGGCAAATTACTTTGCTTCCAATCTGCCCTTTTGAGATGCAGGGCAAAGGAATGGAAATAAAAAATAAATAAAACGTAAGATCTTGAGGCATAGTTTTTATGAAACCCAAACTTATTTTAATTTGAGCACCAAAACTTGAAGAACACCATGTCATGTGCAAGACCTGAGCACAACGGTCAAATGCATTTGTCTAGTGTACATTGGTATAGAAAAACAAAGGAAAAGCAGCACCCCGTGTTTTTCCCGTGTTGGTACTGTGACGGTTCCCCGCTATTATCACTTTATAGACGTATTCTGTGAAACGCCTTGTGCTTCTCGGTGCTATCCAGAGGCTGTGTTTCGCCACCCTTATACGTTAGCGGTTCCCTGCTCACCTTATCTCTAAATAAGGATTTTGTGAAACATCAAGTGCTTCTCGGGTCTATCCAGTGGCTAGTGTTTTTTCAACGCTGATAGATCGATTATTCCCTGCTATTTTCCAAGCAGTTTCTGATACGTTGTGCTCCTCGGTGCAATCCAACGGCCAGTTGTCAAGTGTGTATTTTTCTCGTATCTCGTTGTTTTGCCCTATTATTGCGGTAGTCATGGCTCACGGTTCTATTGCTACTGGATTTGCAATAAGATGTGCCCTAATACTCTTCTACCTGACGATGGCCATAATGTTTGTCCATCCTGCTTGGGAATACAGCATTTGAGAGAGGCTCTCACAGACCCATGTCTGCACTGTAGCCTTTTACCCATGTCAGAGAGACAGCTCCGTCTCACCAAGTTGGACCCCAAGTCCACAGAAGGACTTGGAGGAACGGAGCAGCAACCCATCACAAGGAATCGAAAACATGGTGCATCTGTGGCTGCCAGTGCTCCCCCATCTAAGAAGGCAGCGTCAAGGAACGAGCAAGTAGATAAAGCTTCTCTTTCTAAGACAGTTGCTGTCCTTTCGTCCGAGATGTCAGAGATAAAACACCTTCCCCCCAGGAGAATACAATTTTTTCAGCTGCAGGGGTTCTAGTGGTGATTCGATGCACTCGAGACTAACTCCATCCTCCGTCGATGATGCCCTAATGCCGAGTTCACACTGCACAATTTTCAAACTCGTCGGATCGCTGTTGTTTTCACACTGTGTGACTATCTGGGGTAGCATTCAGTCGCTGCTGTGTTCACATTGCACGATGGATTGGCTTTCAAATTTCACATTTCTTGCAACAGGAAGAATCGCCAACAACTCTATCTGATCTGCAAACTACGTTTCACAACAAAACACACACGAGAAGTGATAAGAAAAAACGCGAGAACCTGCTTGCGTCAGCCCGTTGTTCTCGAGCGAAACTGGAAGTATTAAAAAAATATAGCCCACAAATTGTCTGTGCACTGATTTCAGCTACAAAAAGAAAAACAGATTATGCAGGAGGGAGATGCAGGGAACAGGGATTGTGTTCTGCAAAGAGTGGTAAATAATAATTTTGCAGTAAATGTTATGCTGATGTTGCAGCTGTTCAAGCGTTTGTGCTTGTTTCTGTATGATATAATTGTACATATTAAAATACTAATATGGTCTATAACTCCTCACCGAACTTCCCTCTGCCCTGTATCTTTGTCTCTCATTGGCTGAAGGTCATTGCTGATGTAGTTTTCAGTTAGAAATCATTGCGCACAGCAGGATTGTGAATCGTGTCGGCAATTCTCTCAGATCGCGTCTTTGATAATTCACACTGCGCGATTGTCACTCGCGTGAACGAGCTCCGATTCCAGGCATTTGTCGGCGATTTATCAAAACCTGTCGGCGAGTGAAAAATCGGGCTAAAATCGTGCTGTGTCAACTCTGCATAACTGTGCTCCAGATGGCGGTTGTTCGTTTAGGGCCGGATAATCCTGCCAGTACAGCCAGCACAGTTCAATTTGTTATGCCATCATGCAAGGACTTCGTTGCAGAATTTTCAAACTCCCTAACAGGGTCTAGTACACCTAAACGGCGGTCAAAGATTACCCGCACACTGGAATCTATGGTGGATGCAGATAGCATTGTGCTACTGGGCCTCGTGCTACTGAGGACATTCGTGGTTTTCGACCTCCTCAGCGGCAGTCGCTAGAGAGGCCACGTCAGCGCCCCCTCACTGCCGTTAAATGTCGCACCCATAAAGCTTGATGGCGCTGGGCTGGTGGTCGATCATTTTTCAAGTCTACACCTGCAGTACTGAGGGAGATTATAGTAGATCCATGGATTTGGACTACAATGAGCAGGGGGTATACTCTGCAGTTTCGACGCCGGCCCCCAAAATTTTCAAGGATTGTCCCTACAGTAATAAGGGATCCAGTTCGTTCAGAAGCTCTCTCTCAAGAGATCTGTTCGCTGCTAGAGAAGAAAGCCATAGAAGGAGTTCATCCCCACTTTCAAAGGGACAGTTTTTATTCAACTTACTTCCTCGTTTCAAAGAAGGATGTTCTAGAAGTTCTAGACTTGAGACATCTAAATTTTGGCCTAAAAACTCTTCCCTTTCGGATGTTACGTGCAGCCGACGCTCTTTGGTCAGTAAACAGGGAAGATTGGTTCACAAGCATCGATTTGAAAGATGCTTACTTTCATGTTCCGATTGCTCCTCACCACAGGAAATTTCTTCGATTCAGCTTCAAGAACCAGACCTACCAATTCAATGTCCTGCCATTCGGCCTGTCTTTGGCCCCTCTACAGCTCCCTTTGCAGCTCTACATCCACTGTGGTCCAGAGGGATGCGAATCCTCCCTTACCTAGACGACTGGCTGCTGTGTTCACCCACAAAACAACAAGCTGCCCGCGACACCAGGATGCTTTTGGAGCATGTGCAGAAGCTGGGTCTTGCAGTCAACGAGGCAAAGAGTTGTCTAAAACCAGTGAAAACAATAACTTATATTGGAATGACAGTGGACTCCTGTGTAATGTTGGCCACCCTCTCACATGCTCGAGTGGGCAGTTTTCTGCAGCTCCTTGCCCATTTCCACCTGGGTGCAAGCTTGCCGTACAAGTTGTTGTTAAAACTCTTGGGGATGCTGACTGCCACCACTTCGGTGATTCCACTCGTAGGTCTGGTTCTTGAAGCTGAATTGAAGAAATTTCCAGTGGTGAGGAGCAATCGGAAAATGAAAGTAAGCATCTTACTTCACCTCAGGCCTCTGCAGCAGTGGAACAACAGTTTGCGGTTGAGCCCTGTACGACATCTTTAATGGCTGATCGTTGTCTCGCGCAGTTGTATCCAGGCATTGGTACCGTGGAATGGCCGGGAGTTTCTGATGTTAGGTGTTCCTCTAGGGGTCATTCCTTCTTGGTGAGAGGTCGTCACGACTGATGCTTCCCTCTTCGGGTGGGGGGAATCATGGAATCACAGGGGCGTTTGTGGCCAGTGGTCTCCAGCTCAGTCCAGGGACCACATCAATCTACTGGAATTGCGTGTAGTTTTCCTGTCAGGCCGTCATGTCCTCATTCAGTCCGACAACACCTCGACAGTTTTTCACCTGAACTATCAAGGTGGAACAAAGTCCCTCAAGTCTCTGCATCTTACCCACAAGATACTCACATCAGTTTACGTCCCGAGATCAAGATATCAGATAGCAGATGCTCTATCAAGGGATCCTCTGCACCCAGGGGAATGGAGGCTTCACCAGGATGTGGTGCAGAGGATATGGGAACAGTTTGGCAAAGCAGAAGTGGATCTTTTTGCAACAAAGGCAAACACTCACTGTCGCTTGTGGTTTGCAAGAACAGAGAAATCAAGCCGGTTGGGGCAGGATGCTCTGTCTCATGAGTGGCCAAACTGTCTGATTTATGCCTTTCTTCCTCTTCTGCTTCTGTGAGACACATTACACAGGATATCTCTGTGCAACCACAGAGTGTTGCTGGTAGCACCTCAATGGCCAGCCAGGCCTTGGTTCCCAATGCTTCTCTGTTGGTGGGCAGGCCATGGCAGCTTCCTTTTCAGAAGGATCTTTTGTCACAGATGAACAGCACAGTATGGCATCCGGATCCGGCCCATCTGCAGCTTTGGGTTTGGCCTCTGGGGCCGACTGTCTCTTAACAGAATGTTAAACCACCATTGTTCATACCATAATTAGGCATCCACACGTCATCTCTATGCAGCGCGTTGGAGGAGTTTATCATCGTGGCGCAAGGAGTCGTGGTTTAGATCCTATACGCTGTGAAGTTCCTGGAGTTCTTCGTTTTTTTTCAGCATCTTTTGGATTCAGGCAAAGCAGCCTCCACACTGAAAGTATATGTTGTGCCCATTTCTGCGCATCATGTTCAGGTTAAGGGTTCTTCTCTTGGTTCTCGTAATCTCGTGTGCAGTTTTTTGAAGGGTGCAAGATGGCTGAGATCAGCTCGTAACTCCCATTTTCCTGGATGGGATTTGCAACTTGTTCTTGATTTTGTTTGTCTGCCACCATTTGAGCCTTTGCAGACAGCTGACCTAAAATGGATATCTTTAAAGATTGCTTTTTTTTTTTTGTTTGCAATTACATCTGCTAAGCGTGTAAGTGAGTTACATGCATCGTCTGTCAGTGAGTTATGTATGCGTTGGTTACCGGATAATTCTGGTGTTGTGCTCAGACCAAATTCTTCTTTTCTACCTAAAGTTCTGCTTCTGCAGTTTATAAATCAGTCAATCACTTTAGCGGCTTTTCAGTCAGCACCACAGTCAGGCCATTTAGGGGATCACCCTCTGTGTCCTGTGTGAGCCCTGAAGAGATATGGGAATGCTACCGTTCATTTTAGGAGCACAGGTCAGCTTTTTGTTTATTATGGTGGTGCAAGGGAAGGGACCACTGTTTCAAAGCAGAGATTGCCAAATTGGATTGTTGAGGTTATCTTTTTGGCATACAAGCAGGCCCAAAAACCTTTGCCAGAGGGTATCTCTTGTCATTCTACAAGGGCTGTGTCTACACCTTGGGCTGCTTTCAGAGGAGTCTCTATGGCAGATATCTGTGCTGCTGCTACTTGGGCTTCCCCGTGTACTTTTGCCCGCATCTACATGCTCAACGTTGCTGCTCCTTATGCTGTTAGTTCAGCAGTTGTTCAGGAGCAACCTTGAACGTTTGTCAGGTGAGTGGCATTCCTCATGACTGTTGGTAGGAGTCATCCACTAGTGCTTAAGCACTGCCTCTGGTGGTCAGGAGGAATGAAGCAGAACGCTAGTTACGTATGTAACTTACGTATGTAACGCCACACTTCGCAGAGGTTCTTCGCCTCCACGTCGTGCATTCAAATCTTTTAATGCACAGCTAGCCATTGATGATCCCTTACATGTAATACTATGCATGTATTGAGTTCTGGAATAAGTAGAGGATTATGTTTGATTATAGCTAAATAAACACAGACAGTGTGATCCAGTTTTCTATCACCCTGAAGTGCTTTACTTTATGCCATTGATTGCCCTCTTATTGCACAGCTGCTTAATAAACAAAAAGGACATTACATATTGATTTAAGTCTAAATAAGAAGGAGCAACATAAAACTATAGACACATGAGACATGAAACTGTGAACAACTATATATATATATATATATATATATATATATATATATATATATATATATATATATATATATATATATATATATATATATATATATATATATTATATGCAGGTATATAAAATAAGTTGCCAGTGACAAAAGTGATTTAAAAAAAAAGAAAAGAAATATATATACAATATGTGTGTATATTTATATGTACATAATAAATATACACAGTACACACACATTTAGTATGTAAACATAAACTTTATATATATATATATATATATATATATTGTGATGAGTCGGTGGCCCTCCCCCTTATCATCATCACCATCATCGCCACCCTTCACCAGGCTCCCGACGGGAGTGGGTGTGTAAGAGGAGGGGCGTGGAAACAATGTGGGCTGGCGGCATGTGATGAGGCACAGCTGGACTGAATGAAGCCTCATCACTGCCGCTGTTTAAATGCCGAGCGCGCCTCTCCTCGGGAGACTGGTCTCTTCCCCCGTGCATGGACGCTGGTGTCCTCGTGGGTCCAGGAAGGGTGCGTTGAGGGACGTCGCGCCACTAAGGATGTAAGTCGCGGAACCTCCAGAGTCAGCGTGAGAACCGCACCCGTATTACGGCTGACGGGCCAGGAGGCCAGGCCGTCTAAAGTCCCGCCAAAGGCCGCGGAAGGAAGAGGAAGAGCCGCTGCTCAAGAGAAGCCGCCGCCCCTCGCGCCCCGGACCAGAGCGGGAGCGTGTGCGGCCACCAGATTCCGCCCCTTGCCTGGACCCTTCCCTTCCAGAACACTGCTCTCCTTCATGAGCCCCGAAGCACAACGAGGACACCAGATCCCCCTGTTTCGTTTGGACACTTCTTCCCCCTGGACACTTTATTTTATTGTTTTTGTTTAATAAAAGCCTCTCCGAGGCCTGACGCCACACCCACTGTGTCTGTCGTTGGCTCCTCCCGTCACAATATATATATATATTAAAGTTCATAAACATTTTGAATGCGATTAATCACGATTAATTGTTTTGCAGCCCTAGTAGTTTGACCAAAGAATGCCATAGCTTACCAATCAGAATCAGATATTCTAGAACTGAAATGAGTTAAGCCATCTTGAAGCACTGAGCTAAAATAATGACACATGACCCCTGACCCCTGAGGGTCATTCCATCTATGAGCAAATTACACAACCATATGTTACCTCATCTGGACCAGCAAGTGTATCTAATCATGAAAAGTCATATGTAATGAACCTCAGTGGATGAACTGTATGCAAAAGTGATCACTTCATCTGAAGTGACTATTCGAAGTGTAATGTCTTCATGGTGGTGGTTCACCCCAGGCTCCCTGTTGAGAGTTTCACTGGGACCCGAAATCAGCTGGCCTCTTGGCACATAATCACACACACACACACACACACACACACACACATGTTTGTTTTTGTGAAAAGTGGGGACATCCCATAGGCGTAATGGTTTTTATACTGTACAAACTGTATGTGCTATTGCCGTACACCAACCCTACACCTAACCCTACCCCTTACAGGAAACTTTGTGCTATTTCAGATTTTCAATACACTCCATTCTGTGTGATTTATAAGCGTTGTAGCAAATTAGCTTAAAAGGGAATTGTATATAAATAATTACAATTAATTCTGATTAATTACAATTATTTATATCGGCTGACAGTAACTGTAGCAGAATTAAATTGCCATCAACTGATCTGTCCGTCCAGCGAACATTCAGTGTAAGTTCATATCAACTCTAAGAAAGGATATTTTCTTGGCCACAGAAAACACTTTCTTAAGTATTAATACATTAGAGCATGTAGTAAGGATCAGAAATTGTAAAGGGACATTAATTTCAAGGCAGAACCAGAAACTCATGTAATTTGTGCACACAACTTTTATTAACTAAACACTAACACACATAACTAATCTAAACAGACAAACAAACATACATACACTCACACGCATATACAAAAGGGGAGCTAAAGTGGATAAATGAAGCCATTAGAGAAAACAGAATGCAGTTATGGAAAGAGTCAGTTAACCACCTAAGTAAAAAACCATCAGCGCCGTTTGTAACAGGGTCTATAGCTTATACTAAACCTCTGTTTACTTTAGTTAGATGTACCATACTTGCACTTCCTTGGCTGTTGGCGAGTGTCCGGAATGCAGTCTCGGATGAGAAGTCTTGATGGTTTCAAGGTTTTGGACTCCCAATCATGTTCTTCCGGGTTGAAAAGTGATGAATTCCAAAGATGTTCTGAGATGGAAGATGTTTTTTCCAGAGGAGTTCTAGCTCACATCCTTCTAGGATCTAACAGAACCTCAGACTGAGATATGTTGGAGCCCACCGGGCACGCCGGTTCAAGCTCTCCACACGGGCAGCAATCCGGAGATTTAGCAGAAGAGCTTTTGCAGAAGAGAGAGAGGCGGAACTGTGCGTGAACCCTTTAAGGTCTGCGAAGAGTCACGCCTCTCAGGATGGGCTTGACCAATGAGAAAGACTGAATTTCCAAGCGGGAGTTTGGAAATACTGGGGGGGTTTATGACCCTTTGTCTGAGAGCATGGTAATTTGAAAAGGGGTTGGATTGGAAGTTGATATACAAACTATTAAAGATTCTTAGGACACTAATATGTTGCATAGGTATCAACATGCAATATTCACTCTCAATTAGATCATCTGAAGATGAATTGATAGAGACCAGACATGATATGAGTTAAAGTGACATTAACAAGTGATCTATCATAAGCATGCATAAAACAATACACAAAAACATATACAAGAACAGTAATAATATACACAATGACCTGAATGATATGTGTGTTCGTTCAAAGAAAGGTTTTTCTATGAATTAATTAGAGAAGAGTCCATTTTTATGGCATAATGTCTTTCCTATAGGAAAAAGGTTGCTTGCGAGTTGCTCTGCTTGCATTCCTTTGATCAATATAACTAGTGTTATCTGATGGGTTGCCATGGAACCGGGGGCTTGAAGTCATTGACAGACCTACTGGCACCGGGTATGTGTATTGGGTGAGGGGTCTGTGACTATTTGTTAATCTAATAACTAATTGATTTGTTAAATCAAATGCAAAATTGTGTGTCTGATTGGTCCAAGTGCTACAGCGTTTTGAAAAGTGGGGACATGGGGTAATGTCCTGAAAAGTCACCTCCTTGTAATACCTATGTCATACCCTTGTCATTATACAAATTTATGTCCTCATTTATCACAAAAATGCGCGCGCTCGCGCACACACACACACACACACACACACACACACACACACACACACACACACACACACACACACACACACACACACACACACATTTGTTTCTGTGAATTGTGGGGACTTTCCATGGACTTCTATCACTTTTATACTGACCAAACAATATTTTATATCCCCTAACCATAAACCTACCCCTTACAGAAAGCCTGTTTGCGTTATTACGCTTTCAGATAAACATCATTTGCTATTTTTAATATTATTTTTTCCCCTCGTGGGGACCACAGGCCTTTCCCCACAAGGTCAAAAATTTCAGGTTTTACTATCCTTGTTCCCTTGTCCTTTGGTCCCCAGAATGTAGCATAAACAAGTACACACACACACACACACACACACCCACACACACACCCCTGATCATTTTTGCAATTAATGTAAACTAAATCTATTAAGACATATGTCAAATCTCATTTTCCACCCATATTTCTTATATGCACATACTGAAAAATATAAGCACTTATAGTTTCCTATATATGGAAACATGTTATTTAATATATTGCATTATATTTCCAGTATAACCTCATATATTGTTTCGTAAAGGGATGCTAGTTAATACATTAACCAATACATTAATACATAAAGTGTTACCCATTTACTCATATACAGTACTCATGTACAGTCATATTACTTCATGTTGTTCCAGTGTTATGATATACAGAGACACAGAGTATGAGGGTGAGCCCACATGCAGGATTTATTGTGAGGACAGGGATACAGAACTGAGTAATACAGGTAGGTATTCAGACACACACTTTCTCATAAATGCTCAAAGAGGATGAACGGCTAATATCACAGATGATACAGGAGCACAGGTGAGCGATCACAGGTATGCAGGGACACACTTTGGGGAATATAGGAATGCACCGAGAATATCACAGGGATCACTGGAGAATCAGGAGACACACAGGATAACTGATCCTCTTAGGAACACCTGTTGGAGATACAGGTATAGAGATATTGCAGGAAAAACAGGATGTAGACTATAGATATCGCCAGTCCTGATTAGTGGGTGACAAGACGCAGTTGTGTGTGATTAATCTTTAACCACAGAACAAAGACAACAACAGGATGAAATAAGAGTCCAAGAAACAAACTACAGGGGGAACTCTGTCATTCAGGAGACAGTCTAAGAAATGTATAATGTAATTTATGGTTACAGTATCATTAAAGGTCCATACTACATTTGAACTATATTATAACTTATTTTAAGTCATACAATAGCTTTGTGAATTGTTCCCTATTGTGAGCTGTTAAAGTTGTTATAAGATATGACATAATTGATGTATGGTTTGTTATGATAGGACGATATTTGGCCGAGATATTAGAATATCTGGAATCTGAGGGAGCAAAAAAATCTAAATACTGAGAAAATTGCTTTTAAAGTAATCTAAATGAAGTTCTTAGATATGCATATTACTGATCAAAAATTAAGTTTTGATATATTTACGGTAGGAAATTCCTAAATATCTTCATGGAACATGATCTTTACTTAATATCCTAATGACTTTTGGCATGAAAGAAAAATGGATAATTTTGACCCATTTTTGGCTATTGCTAAGCGACTTAAGACTGGTTTTGTGGTCCAGGGTCTCACACACACACACACACACACACACACACACACACACACTTGAGGGTGAGTGTGATTTGATAACAAAATATTAATCTTTGGGTGAACTATCCCTTAAATGGCTGTGACCAGATCACTGAATCAGTGAAATGAACTTGAAAATCAATAAATGAATCATTCAGATTTTTCAAGTTCTGTGAGCTATATCAACTGATACATTGAAATGTCATCAATGATAAATGAATATTATAAATAAAAAATAAAATAAAAAATAATATAAATAAATGATAAATTATTATTTTTTTTTCAATAGAACAAATGGTGATGTTGTGTGTGTGTGTGTGTGTGTGTGTGTGTGTGTGTGTGTATACTGGGGTGATTTCTTTGAGATATTCCCTGATGCAGCAGAAAAAGTGCTGCAGCTGCACTGTCTGTTTTTTCCCTTCCTGAGAGCCGGAGAAAGCAGGACATGACACACACTGAACCAGAGAATGAGGGACAGGAAGACAGAGAAATAGACAGGCAAGCAGACAAAACAATTGAAGTATCATAAATGGGAAAAATAATGCTTTAACTCTGAAAGAAGCTAAGAAAAAAAAAGTGCCAAAACAGTTTTAGGGAGTGGTGACTGTCAAACCACAGAAGTGAGATTTGTACAAAAACAAATACGAGATTACTGCCTGCAGGAATTATTCATTTTTTATTACTATTTTTTTATTTTTTTTCTGCCTTTCCTTGGTATCCTACATGTGTAGGATGTGTATTTAAAAAATACTTCAGAATAAACATTAACAACTTTCTAAGTCTTTATTTATAATTGTGTTTATTTATATATGTAAACTAAATTTAACATTAACTAACAATATAATGTTGCTTATCTTCATAAAATTAAATTAAAATCTAAAAAGCAAAAAATAAATAAATAAACAAACAAATACAATACAAATATTTACATATATGAAGAATTTTTTTTTAGCCTCTGTCTAAAAAGAATATTTGGTCTTATATATACACACACATATATACATATATATACATATACAGGTGTTGGTCATATAATTAGAATATCATCAAAAAGTTGATTTATTTCACTAATTCCATTCAAAAAGTGAAACTTGTATATTATATTCATTCATTACACACAGACTGATATATTTCAAATGTTTATTTCTTTTAATTTTGATGATTATAACTGACAACTAAGGAAAATCCCAAATTCAGTATCTCAGAAAATTAGAATACTACTTAAGACCAATACAAAGAAAGGATTTTTAGAAATCTTGGCCAACTGAAAAGTATGAACATGAAAAGTATGAGCATGTACAGCACTCAATACTTAGCTGGGGCTCCTTTTGCCTGAATTACTGCAGCAATGTGGCGTGGCATGGAGTCGATCAGTCTGTGGCACTGCTCAGGTGTTATGGGAGCCCAGGTTGCTCTGATAGTGGCCTTCAGCTCTTCTGCATTGTTGGGTCTGGTGTCTCTCATCTTCCTCTTGACAATACCCCATATATTTTCTATGGGGTTAAGGTCAGGTGAGTTTGCTGGCCAATTAAGAACAGGGATACCATGGTCCTTAAACCAGATACTGGTTGCTTTGGCACTGTGTGCAGGTGCCAAGTCCTGTTGGAAATTGAAATCTGCACCTCCATAAAGTTGGTCAGCAGCAGGAAGCATGAAGTGCTCTAAAGAGCTTCTGACGATGTCTGTTGTTCAAGAGTGGCTCAATGCGACAGCTGAAACCCATGTCTTGCATTTGTCTGTGCGTAGTGGTTCTTGAAGCACTGACTCCAGCTGCAGTCCACTCTTTGTGAATCTCCCTCACATTTTTTAATGGGTTTTGTTTCACAATCCTCTCCAGGGTGCGGTTATCCCTATTGCTTGTACACTTTTTTCTACCACATTTTTTCCTTTCCTTCGCCTCTCTATTAATGTGCTTGGACACAGAGCTCTGTGAACAGCCAGCCTCTTTTGCAATGACCTTTTGTGTCTTGCCCTCCTTGTGCAACGTGTCAATGGTCGTCTTTTGGACATCTGTCAAGTCAGCAGTCTTCCCCATGATTGTGTAGCCTACAGAACTAGACTGAGAGACCATTTAAAGGCCTTTGCAGGTTGCAAGTTTTGAGTTGATTAGAGTGTGGCACCCGGTGTCTTCAATATTGAACCTTTTCACAATATTCTAATTTTCTGAGATACTGAATTTGGGATTTTCCTTAGTTGTCAGTTATAATCATCAAAATTAAAAGAAATAAATATTTTGAAATATATCAGTCTGTGTGTAATGAATGAATATAATATACAAGTTTCACTTTTTGAATGGAATTAGTGAAATAAATCAAGTTTTTGATGATTTTCTAATTATATGACCAGCACCTGTATATATATATATATATATATATATATATATATATATATATATATATATATATATATATATTATTTTATTTAATTAATTTTAGTAAAGGGAATATTTTACCATAAATGTAATGTTAGAAAATTTTAGTTTTAACAAATTAGAGTCTTTATTTATTTATTTTTAAATTGGTCTAGACTATCCTTTTTTCTTTATTTTTCTCCCCAACTGCAGTTAGTTCTCCCAAATATGAAAATTCAGTGATTATTCTACTCTTCATGTACACTCTCATTTAATTCCAAATTTGTATGTCTTATAAAATTACAAAAATAATCAGTAAATGGCTACTGCTGAAGAAAATCTCTTGGTCATCCAGGGAGAGAGTTATTCTACCATGCTTTCAAGTCTTCACGATATTGTGCTGTCTAAAATATGCTGAGAGTTGTATTTGAGAGAGATTGAAATAAATATATAGACCTAAACAAAAGACGAAGGAAAACAGGGAAGGAGAGAAATATTGCAACTGATAGAAAGACTGATAAAGGCTGTCAATCCAAAATGAAAGCCATAAATTGGGCCACCACGCCTTTGGATAGCTCGGACTGATTTATAGGTATTTATAATGGAGACTGCAGGAGGATTATTCTATATTTCTCTCTTTCTCCAGGGAGGGTTTATCTGATGCTCTGATTCTGTTGTCTAACAGGATACAGAATATCTCTGAATGTGCATGTGTATGTGCAGATGTTGTATATGGATAAGGGTGGGATCGTAGGATATTCTGTGCACTCCCTGAGGAGTTTACAATCCTCTCAAGCTTTTGTAACCTTACACTAACATATACTGTAAGACTACTAAACAGCCTATTGTGGGTTAATAAAGTCGAATTGTATTGTACTCTATTGTGGTGTCGGTGCCCCTTGAAATGATTTTCATGTTGTTGTTTTTTTTTTTTAATAAATTAAATCATATAAATATAATATGAAATCATATATTATATATATATATATATATAATAAAATAAATAAAATACAATATGCAGAGGAACATGGTATAGGGTTATTTTTTGCCACACATTTTATATATCTAGGGCACATTGCCATTTGTGCCAATCCCTTAATTTCTGAAACTATTATTTGTCTAAAAAGCATTAGTTTGGCTTTTTAATAGCTATATCCCACAGTTTTCTCCAATCAATTCTTATAATTTTTTACTAAACATATTGCTCTAGGTATATAAATGCTCCAACATTTCCTCTCCACAAGGTGGAAGGAAGAGGAAGATAGTGAAAGGCAGTTCCTCCATAGCAGGATCTGGATTTCTTTCACTGAAATGTAATATGAAGACCTTGAAAACTGGCTTCAGCATGTGACCAATAGTGAAAGTCACAAGATTCATCAGAATAAAACCTGTGGGTTTAATCGCTTCTTTCTTCTGCTTAAAGGAGAGAGGAAATCCCATGATGCAATCTCATATAATGCATGTACATTTAAAACCCCGGTCAAGGAGGGTGGGAAAAAAAGAGCAGGATGGAAGTATAAAAACAAACCGAATGAGAATTTTGGGTAGACACTGAGACATCAAGAAAAGACTCTGGTTTTATGTGGATCACGAAGACCATGTTGAAATGGGAAACTGGTTATTTCTCCTGTAATCATGAGATACATTTCCTCTCATTAGTACCTGAAGAAGCCCAGACTAACAGACCTTGGTTACAGCCAAGAGAGATACACAAAATGAGAGAGAAAGAGAGAACAGATTAATAGTGCGACTTAGATAAGTGAGCCAAAAATTATTCAGATACTTGACTCAAACATCTAGACCTTTTTACAGAACTAACCACTTTACTGAGCAAATTTGCGTTGTGTAGTGCTATGAGTCTGACTCAGAGGGAGTATTAGAGAAATCACTCAACATCTGGAGGAGGGAGAGAAAGAGAGAGAGACCGAGGGATGGCCAAAGGTCAGGGCATAAAGCTGAAAGTGCTGAACCATTTTCAGCAGGCAGATTTTGACCCTGTAATCGCTCACATAGGCCTATACGTCAGCAAATGACTTCCTAGCAAATATCCGTCTGTGTAATCATTAAGTGTCTCATGCTTCACAAGAAACTTATCTACAGTTAATTCAAACTCAGTGAACTTTATTTGAACTCAGAACACTTCCTCATCTCTGTTCTTTTCATTCACTCTGACTTTGAAGTCCAGAGGACCTTGGATCATTTGCCCACTAAAAGTTTCTCTATCTCGCTACACAGATTTGAAATTAGGTGTGATAATCCTCATAAATTGACCTCTTCTTTCATTCAAATAGATGTAGAGATAAGTAAGAAATTGCAATACATACTTACATTGAAAAGTCACTTAACTCATCTGGTCTAATGTTATTACATGTCTGTACAATGCGTATTTTATGGATGAAGACAGATTTCTACAAGTTCCTTGCAGAGTATGCATACACATTAATTGTTACTATATCCAACACAGTCTTATGGCAATTTACTATTTTATGTTTTGGCAAATAGGTGGCTAATTCATTTTAATCTGTGTAATCACATTTATACATTTTTATTCAATCTGTTTACACCCCAGATGGTTATAGGAAATGACTTTTTTTGTCTCTTAAAAATTTTCATATGATTCACTTGGTACAAATTCAAACAAATTTGCCATCTCATAAAAGTTAAATTTTCTCATGAGATTGGATTGGTACATCATATTACAATGCTCTATTGTTTTATTTAAAGTTTAACAAATCTCTTTCTTTGTAATCCCTGGTGAAAAAGTATACTTGCAGCCAGACTAATTGTCAGTATACTTCAAGTGTGTTAATTAGTTAACTTGAAGTGTGCTAGTTTGGAACAACTATTTTTGTACCAAGTGTATATTAGTTGTAATTAAATTATAGTAAAATATAACTTTAAGTGTACAGTATTTAGTGTACATTTTGATGCTAAATTGGAACAACTTCAAGTATCCTTAGTACACTTCAAGTACATGCCTATTTACATGCTTGATTAATGATATTAAAGTGTACTTTTTTTTGTATTACGAGTACATTACAAATAAAAAAAAACACACAAGCAATATAATATTATTTTTGTGTAAAAATATGCACATTTTTACCCAATGCTGAATCCACGTTTCAAGGTCACTACAATAAATACATAACTTCAGTGACAGAGACACATTATCTCAAATGGTTTAAGCATTGCAAAACATAAAATGCATCAACCATGTTTTTAAATAAAAAGAACACCGAAAGAAACAAACAAAAAATTGTAACAGCAGTGTAGTGAACAACAGTCAAACTGGCATTCCAAGAACCAGTTTATGGCAGGGCCCCTCTCTAACTGCCGGTGTGGAGGGAGATGTGCCCCACTGTGATTGGATGTTGGTAAAGGAACATAAAAAGATGTTCAGAACCATCAGATAAGATGCCAAGACAACTGCCAGACACCTCTAACAGGACAGGAAGGGAGACCTTCTGCATCCACGACCACCTAAGAGAGGACTTCTCATTGGACTACGGGTTGACCCACACCATCACACCCAATCCTAAGGTTTAGGAAATGACTACCATAAAAATTCCTCCAGATCTCTGGATGCAACAGCAGTGGCTGAAACAAAGAAAGGCCACACAGATCTATCCAAATCCAGTCATAGCCATGTTTGGTGACCTTAAATGGATGCAAACTTCAAGGAATTCATGGCAACATCATGGCCACCTTGGACACAAGTGGCCAATCACATTCCTGGAACGGAGAGGCGCCAGATTCCAATCTCCTCCTCATTAAAAAGAGATAAAGATACCTTCCCAAAAGACACTCCTTGTTCTGAGTCTGAGTCCTGTTACCAGGAAGACAGCAAC
Source organism: Acrossocheilus fasciatus (assembly GCA_036784905.1). Classification (NCBI taxonomy): domain Eukaryota; kingdom Metazoa; phylum Chordata; class Actinopteri; order Cypriniformes; family Cyprinidae; genus Acrossocheilus; species Acrossocheilus fasciatus. Next base: position 4,843,634 of record CM071946.1, read on the forward strand.
AGGAACACTCCCCGTTTCTGAGTCTTTCATCTAGAGAGACACTAACAGAAACACCAAAGTTTTAAGTCTCTGATACATCCAGAGAGACAGTAGTAGATACGACGTTCTGAGTCTCTGGCCTGACGAGGAAAGAGATTTCAAGACAGCTAAGGTTTAACTCAGCCCCTGAGCAAACCTTCCTTATCAGATTTGGCTACCCTTCAGTTGCAAAGGACCCAGCAGTGACGGACCCCGTCTGATTCTTGCCGCTCCGAAAGCAGCACAACCCAGTCCGCACAGGGCCTCCGCAGTGGCAGACACTGCCTGAAACCCACGGCTCCTCAACGATGCAGCCAGGCTGCAAAGGACCCCGTGAAGACCTAGCTGACCCAGCTGCCCGGTCCATGCTCTAAGGACCCTTTGTGGCACAACAGCAGTTCAGCATCCTCCAGGTCAGTGCATTGACAGCTACCGGAACGTAACTCTGTGCCCTCCCCACTGCACGCAGTCTGCATCACCAGTGGAAGACGTCTCTACCGCCGGACTGATCACCCGCCTGTGGAACGTAATTATAAACTTACCAAACCTCTTTTCTAAAGACCTTGGCTTAGTTTATACCTGCAGCCTATGTTTTTCTAACCTGTTTAGATAACATTTACTTGGGGTCAGCATTACGAATAATAGCTATATTATTTGTTCAGAGATAAATAAGCAGTTATTTATCATTAATTCCACCAGAGCCATTAAGTGGTTCCCATAAGCAACATTTCCATAGAAATCCATTCCATTGCTACATTCAGCTCAACAGCATTGCATTCAGCCGTTCTGTGTTCATTCCATTTATTTGTTTCTGCGATTCATATTTAGTATTTTCCTTCATATTTAGTTGTCTATTATTCTCTATTAGCAGTGCATATTCACTTATTGGTATCATCACTAGTTGTTGTATTTACTCTTGCATATCTATTGTTAATAAATTTAATTTATCTTATTACAATTGTGTCTACTTTGAGTTGATGATCCAAGGCTCTACTAGCTAGCTAAACCACCACTCTTTCAAATAAATCAGCTGATCAGCTCCCTCCAATGTGTGCAATTCAAATTATTGAACAGCTTGTGGGAAACACGCCCACATTGCCAAATTAACAGTCTTTGACTGGTGCACTAAACTAAGTGAGGTGGGAACTGGTCATCTGATATACTCATAACCGCACCTTGAGTGACGTGTGACCCAAAATCACAACGTCTTAGGTGACGTGAGTCCTACACACTACAGCAGCAACACACAAACTTCACTTTCTTGCTGAACTTTGCCCGCTCACACATCAGATGTACTTGTGTGTGGAAACTCTGCAAGAACAGCATTTGTTAAAGTAAAAGAGGTAAGGTCAGAAGGCATGTTCATACAACTTTCTTTTTACTACATCAGATTGTAAATATCCTGTATTAAACCATACTACTAAATAGAATGAACATCATGATTAGCAGTGAGGAATTGTATCAGTATATCATGTCAATATTGCTTCCAGTTTATTAGTCAAACCTACATTAAACAACAGAAGTGAGTACCCATGTAGTATCACATGATACATGAACACTATTCAAGTTGAAAAGTATAGTATTTATAGTACAGATCAGGCTAAATTGTAATGTAGACACATGCATTTTCTGTAAAGCTGCTTTGAAAAGTGAGTGTACTCTAAATAAGGGCATAAAGTGTAAAAACAGCAGCGGCGCACTGACCCTAGACTTGGTTGACATCACCACTTTGTCTTCAAAGACAATCAAAACATCCAGTGGGTTACCTCGTGACATTCTCTTCCTCCTCAACAGCAATGACCCCACTGCTGCCTTCTGCACCTGGCCAGGCTCCTTTTTCTAAGTGTTATTATATGTCACAAATCATAAAATTAACCCTTGTGTGGAAAGACATTTACATTTTCATAATTGAAAATAAAAGGTGTGAAGGATCAGAGTAGTGTTTATTCAGCATGTGCCCATTTAAAACCCTGTAGTATTTTTCAAAAACTTGTATAAATTTTCACAACATGTCTTCCAGAGCTGTCAGTCAACTGGATTTCACTGGGAAAAACTCAGGGGTATATCAGCTGAATGTTCTTGAGCTTGAATTGGGTTTTTCATTAATAAAACATCCAAATAAAATCGACACACATTTATACAAACCCAAAGCAACTTTAAGATAATAAGTGCAAGTGGAAATATAACACAAAAAGACCTTTTTTGTAATCCATATTAAGAAAGCCTACTAGAACTTTCAAGACCCAACTTGTATTCTTCTGAAGCATAATGACTCTGAAACTGAAATTTAATATTCATTCACAGTCTGAATCAAAAATGGTTGCACACTACATTACATCTAACATCCTTGGATATCATGATTTCCTTCATGCGGTGTGAAAGAACCAGTATTTGTCTGGGCTGTGTATGCATTATTGATAAATGCTGATAAATGTTCGGATTTAAATTTCATTCTAAAATATTGTACTGCTTCAGAAGACAAAAAAATAGCAATTCATCCAAAAGTGAAGAAATATACTTAAAAAAAACCTTTCATAAAGTGATGGTTTAGATGTTGTGAGGTTGTGTGTGAAAAACAATAAACAGTTGATAACCAAAAATAAAGTGATGGTTTACTTCTCGCATAACACTAAAACCCATCAATTAAATCAATGTCAATTCTACTTACTTAACTTTAGGCCCATAGTATTGCAGCCATCTTGTTGACTTTGACATCCCAGCACTCCACGCTGTCTGTGCTCTGAAAAGATTGATTGAAAAAAACATGCATTAAAAAACGTCCTCAAGCCGCTTTGAACTTACTGGGGCTTCGGCTGCATTAGCAAACTTAATTAGTATCACATGGACATGCTAGATCAAACTGACGAAGCGGATCATAAGTAACAGTTAACACAAAGTTTACAACTGTCTTACCTGTTGCTTTAGTTTCAGTGGCATGAGTGTCGGTTAGATCTGTCAGCCGTCTTTCTGGTTTAAAAGACAAAAATCACCGGACCTGTTTGTGTCCAACTAAGAAAGAAAAATACCAAAACATTTTTTTTTTTTTCTCACTGACAAACTGTGGTGTAAAACACTGCATATTTAACACTTGCCATTGATAACTTTGATGTAATGGCGTGTTAGTTCCTCTTTGCATTAGCGTTGCTGAGCTGGTTAAAATAATAACATACAAAAATAAATCATAAACGTTCAAATGTGCTTTAAGTATGCCAGGACACAAGAAGACGATTGAGGGTAATTTATTTACACACTGCTGAATGACAGGAGAGATCAGGTGAGTAATAGGAACAATAAATCCTTAGATGTTCTTGCAAGGAGGGTGATACTGGGGCTTGCTTTGCAGGAGATGGAGGTCTACCAGTGTTGAGAATCCAGGACGTGGAGGACAAGGAGACGTGGATGGACGCAGACAAGGAGAACACTCTGGGGAAAACACAGGAGGTAAGTACAGGAGTTGATACTTTCTGAAGATCGTTTGGAATAGTCACTTGGAACAGGTAGAAGTCCAATATGCATCACGAGACCAGATACTAAAGTGAGGTGCTGGGAGTGCTTAAGTAGCTGGTTTGGTGAATGAGTTAATGATTGACAGGTGTGTGATCAGTTGTGATCAGCTTGCCTGTAGCTCAAATAGTAGAGCATGGTGCCAGCAACGCCAAGATCATGGGTTCGATTCCCAGGGAAAGCAAGAGCTGATAAAATGTAAAAACTGTAAATTGAATGCAATGTAAGTTGCTTTGGATAAAAGCGTCTGCTAAATGCATAAATGTAAATCAGTAATCAGGTGATGAGGTGCTCTGGTATTGGCTGGGATGTGAATCAGGCTGATCTGTGTCATAGAGATGTTCAAAAAATATTTTTTAGAGATGCTAAATATAGCCTCAACATTTATATAGTGTCTCATAATGTTTTTGCTGTCCATCCACAATCACTCAAATGTAAAGGTGTAATTATTAGGTCTAAGGACAAACTGTATGTCATTCCACTTCCAAACGATAAAGAGACTAAAAACTAATTCCTGGGGAACTACTTCTGCAGTTTTATACAGATATCAATGCCAACTGTTATTTTTCAGCTTTATTTCACCATAAAATTTATAATGATATATTATAATAATGCAGTGATATAATATTAATGCAGAGTGAGTGAACTTCAATTTTTGGCCTTGCAATATAGACAGTGTTTACTTGACTGTACACTTTATAGTGCAATGATCATTTTCAGCACACAGTTAAAAAATATTCATAAAATATATTTAACTAAAGTGCAAATAAATATACTTATAAAAAATGAACAGAACTTTCAATTCAAGTATATTTTTGTAAAATTTATTTTTTAGAAAATATACTAAATTACAATTATTTTAAAGTGTGTTAAAAGTTGTATTGTGAAAATAGGCAAAAGCATGATGCTAATATACTTTGAATTGAATTGAATTGAATTGAATATACTTTTTTATATATTTAAAGATAGTACATTTTTTTGTTAGCATATTTGGAATGTACTATTGTACTATGTAAAACAGGGAATATATTACAAATACAATAAAGTATACTTTTTTTCCACTAGGGATGTGTTGTTTGAAAAGTGTGATCTACTAGTTCTTTGTTAAGAAGACATCCTGTGCTCTGAATCTGTTGATTAAAGGTATAGTGGGTGATAATGACATGAGAGTGTTTTGAAAGACTCTCACCTGTGATGCTTCTCTAAGATTTTATTCACAAGGTCTTTGTACAAACAGTCAGTGCGCGCGCACACACACACACACACACACACACGTTTGTTTTTGTGAAAAGTGGAGTCATCCCATAGGCGTAATGGTTTTTATACTGTATAAGCTGTATGTGCTATTGCCGTACACCAACCCTACACCTAAATCTACCCCTTACAGGAGACTTTGTGCTATTTCAGATTTTCAATACACTCCATTCTGTGTGATTTATAAGCATTTTGAAAAGTGGGGACATGAGATAATGTCCTGAAAAGTCACCTTCTCCTTGTACTACCTATGTCACACCCTTGTCATTATATATACAAATGTATGTCGCGCACACACACACACACACACACACACACACACACACACACACACACACACACAAAAACACAAACACACTCACCTCTTATTCAATCAGCACTTCCTTTTTTTTGTCTTACTCTCCTGGCATTATACTGTGGATCATGACAATAATGTAATGGTCATATTTTTTCACATTCACATTCTCAATTTATTAAAGGTTTATTGGCATGCTGTTAAAACTTTTTAGTGTTTTTAGTGTTGTTACCAAAACACTTACATGACCTTTACAGTTTTTTTCAACTGCTTACACACAAAATCTTTACTTGTCATACAATTTCTGAAACAGCAGAACCACATACCAAATCTGCAAAACCATACACTAATTCTCAGCCTTTGACTCAAAACAACTTTTTGCAAAACACAACACATGCAACACGCAAAAATCTAACATGGATTAATATTATGGCAAAGGTGTTTACAAATGTTTGCTTTTGAGATGTGTTTGTGATATTTTGAATGCAGTGCTTCATTTTGCAAGAGATGTGAGGCATTTTGCATTTTGTGTGTGGAATTCTTGGATTTGTGTGTAAAGTTTTGGAAAAAAAAGAGAGGCAAAGTTTGGAAAATGTGTGTATGCAGGGAAAAAAAAAACATGTAAAATATGTACACTTCCATTTAAACGTAAGAGTTTTTATGTTTGCGAATGAATTGAATTGGTTAAAAGAGAGTTTTGTTAAAAAATATTTCTATTTTATAAATAAATACTGTTCTTTTGAATTTTATACTCACCAAAGAATCCTGAAAAAATATCACTACAAAAATATTGAGCAGGACAACTTTTTTCAACATTGACAATAATAGGAAATGTTTCTTGAGAGCAAATCAGCACATTAGAATGATTTTTGAAGGATTTTTGTGACACTGACGACTGGAGTAATGATGCTGAAAATTCAGCTTTGCACCACAGGAATAATTATAGGAATAAATGAACAAATTAATTCTGTCTTGAGAGACTTTTATGAAAAACATTTACTTTTTTTTTTTTTTTTTTTGATTGATTGATTGATTGTTGATAAAGATTCTCCATTCACTGTAATTGCATTAAAAGAGCAAACAAACAAACAAAACAAACAAACAAAAAAAACCTCAAGATTGATTCGACAAATGAGAGAAAGTCATACAGGTTTTGAATGACATGAGGGTGAATAAATCATGATAGAATTGAATTTTTTGGTGCACTAATCCCTTAAGTAAAATGAGAAATGGTTTTAATCCCAACACAGAGAGGACATTAGCCTTGTAAGATTAGTCCCATCCCATGGTAGGCAATGATCCGGTGCACATTCAGGCCATTTCTCTTTACAGCAGAAAAGGATATATAAAGGAACACTCAGATAATAGAGGAACAGCCTATAGTTTCAGGTGTTCACTTCATTTAGTGATTATTTTTTGAGGGTAACACTTTACAACAAGGTTTAATTCGTTAATGTATTAGGTATTATGAAATAACAATATACAGTACTTTTACAGGACGAGTAAATCTAGGTTAATGTTAATTACTGTGTGTTAAGTCATTTTTAGCTTGTCAAAATAACATTAGTTAATGAACTGACAATCACAATAGAAATGTTATACTAATATTTTGCCCCACTGAATGATGAACTGATTAGTAATTTAAATGCCATAAAAATGTTTATTTGTTTATTGCTGTTTATGATATCTAATGCATGTATACGGCCAAAACAAATGGAAATATGATGTCAAACATCACAAATGAGTTTGTAAAATTCAAATTCCAAATGAACTCCAGATGAACTGGCAAACAAAGTAGGAAAATTAACTACTGTAGTGCAGTGTTCTACCCAGTCTCTTACACTCAGTCTATATGCACAGTCTTTCCCTGGACTGCCCAAATCCTCCCCTGACCTCTTAAACCCCTTGTAGCATCTTAAAAAATTTACAAGACCATTTGGCTTCTAATTACCACAAACAAGCAGATCGAAATATATTGCCCTCTCTGTACTGGGGAAGAGAGTTCTTTCACGCTGCATTGATGAAGCTCTGAAATGACAGACCGGGGCAATGCTTTATTTTTGTGGTGTGTAAAGCAATGGTAGACCCTCTCTCTCTCTGTCGTTTTAGATCTCTCTCTCTCTCTCTCTCTCTCTCTCTCTCTCTCTCTCTCTCTCCTTATTTCTCCTTACTCTCTCCTATGTTACTATGGAGAGTATGTATATACAGAGTATGTATGACCTCAATCTTGAAAATAAATTTCTCAAATGTTACATACGCATTATATTTTCTTCCTCTTTGTTAACCTGTTTTCAAGTGCTGATAAAATGTGAAGGCCTGCCTAGAATAAAGCAAGGTGTTCTGCCCTTGCAGTCACTGTAAACACAACCTTGCATGCTTTAATAAAAAAGTAATATGATAAATGAATAAACAGTACAAATAAACACTAGACGCTAAGATAATAATTAGAATAAACTGTTCTTTCACTAAGTAGTACTTCAGTGTTGTTGATATATTAAATATTATTAATTTCAGTGCCTTTTTTAAAAACAGTTATAAAAATATAAATTAAATATGAATTATCACAGTTTTAATTATTTTATTATAACCAATGGATAAATTAATGTAATATGTGAATAGAATAGAATAGAATAGAATAGAATAGAATAGAATCCATCTGTTAATTACAGATACTGTTCCTTTCATAGAACTGAACAGAACAGAATATAATAGAATAGAATAGAATAAAATAGAATAGAATAGAATGGATCCCTCTCAGTTCATTAGATGGCATTGTTATAATAATGTAATAGTATGAAATTAATCCATCTGTTCGTTATCAGATACTATACCTTCAGTAGAATAGAACAGAATAGAATAGATCCTTCTCAATTCATCAGATGTTGTTCAATGAACTGAACAGAATATAACAGAGAATCCCATGTTAATAGAATAGAAAATAATTGTTCTGTTCTATACCATGAATATAATAGAATATACAGGACAGAATAGAATAGAATAGAATAGAATAGAATAGAATAGAATAGAATAGAATAGAATAGAATAGAATAGAATAGAATAGAATAGAATATTTCAGTTTTCACCAGATACTGTTCTTTGAATAGAGTGGAACAGAATATAATAAAAATAATAAAGTCGGTCCTTCTGTTTTCACCAGATTTTCTTCCACAAATAGAACAAGACATCAACTCTTCCTTAGAATAGAACAGAATAGAACAGAATATAAATAGAATTGCTCTGTTCTATTCCATGAACTGAATGAATAGAATAGAATAGAATTGAATAGGATAGAAAATAACAGGACAGAATAGAATAGAATAGAGTAGAACATTTTGATGTCAAAATACTTTCTGCTAGTGCAGCATAATTTGTAGAGAAATTTTATACTAACATTAAATTTGTTGAAATCTGTTAAACATCCTTAAGAGCCAGGCATAGGAATACAGGCTCAACCAATGGCACACATTAACATTTTTTTGCCAATGTATAAGTTGTATTTGTACAGATTTAGGATGTGAAATAATCAGATTTGTATAGAATTATAACATTAATCACCAGAGCTGAAGGTTAAAGCTGACACTGATGCCCTGAACTATGAAATGGACATTTGAGTCATGTGTACACCACTATGGAGGTGTCTTTAAGGAGCGTCCATGTGGGACAGGCTTAATTTAGCTCTCACAGAAGAGGATTCTGACACAGATTGTGTGTGACAGCTGTTTCCTCCCACACATACACAAACATGCTTTCAGACTTTCTCTTTTCCTCCCGCTCATATGCACACAGACACACAACC